>JAZKJV010011808.1:600000-985977 GCA_037367405.1 Ottelia alismoides | reverse complement strand
ACGGGCGACACGTGGCCGACCCGGGTCATCTGCCAGGGCATGCTAGGGGGCCCCGCGCGCACACCACACAGTCACACGCACACACCACAAGCACAGGCATAGATATTCGCACAAGCGCGCTCTTGCACCCATGCGCACACACCCGTGCCCCCGTGGACCACGCACACGCGCGCTCTTGCACCCGCGCGCCCGCACGTGCCTGCACCCGCACCCAGACACACGCACCGGCACGTGCGCCCGTCTGTCCGTACAAAGATACTGGTCCACACCCACGTGAGCGCGCCCGTGCACGCTCTCTTGCTCACGTGTGCTTCGCACACTCGCTCTTGCACGTCGCTACACGCGGGCCCACGAGCCCACTCACACCCGCGCGCGCTTGGACTCACACGTACACGGACAGTTACCCCCACGCGCGCTCTTTTGCTCACGCGGGCCCCACACACTCGCGCTCGCATGCCGCCGCGCGCGGCACCGCACGCTCACATACACCCGCCCACGCGCGCGTGCGTGCGCGTACACAGACACACACCCCTGCCGCTCGCCCGCGCTCAGACACACACATACACGTACCATCTCACTCGCGCCCCCTCGCATACACACATACCCACCCCCCGCGCGCCCGTAGACAAACATGCACACGGACACAGCCGCGTGCCTCTACCAGCCTGCACGCCCGCTCGCACACACAGTCACACGCACACACACAAGCACAGGCATTGATATTCGCACACGCGCACTCTTGTACCCGCGCGCATACACCCGTGCCCCGGTGAACCACACACACGCGTGTCCGTGCGCACCTGTGTCCGTGTGTGTTTAAGCACACACATACACGCACCTACACCCGTACCAAGACACGTGCACCGGCACGTGCGCCCGTACGTCCACACACAGATACTGGTACACCACCCGCACGTTTGTGCCTGCGCATGCTCTCTTGCTCATGCGGGCTTCGCACACTCGCGCTCGCATGCCGCCACACACGGTCCCGCCCGCCCCACAGACACCCGTCGTCGTGCGCCTGCGTGCGCGCACACGCACACACACCCCCTCGCACGCTCTTTTGCTCCCGCGGGCCCTGCACACTCGTGCTGCACGTTGCCGCACGCAGGCCCGCAGGCCCACAGACACCCGCCCATGCGCCCGTAGACACACACGCACACGGACACAGCCACAATTGCCAGCCTGCACGTCCGCTCACACACACACAGTCAGTCACACGCACACACACAAGCACAGGCATAGATATTCGCACACGCGCGCTCTTGCACCCGCGCGCCCGCACCCGTGCACGTGGACCGCACACACGCGTACGTGCGCACCAGTGTCCGTGTACGTTTCCGTACCCGGACACATGCCCCTACACCTGCACCCAGACACACGCACCGGCACGTGCGCCCGGACGTCCGCCCACAGATACATGTACACACCCGCCAATGCGCGTCCGCGGCGCTCTCTTGCTCACACGAGCTTCGCACACTCGCGCTCGCACGCCACCACACGCGGGCCCGCACGCCCACAGACACCCGCCCTCGCACGCATGCTCGCGCTCACACGGACACACACCCCCCGCATGCGCTCTTTTGCTCTCGCGGGCCCCGCACACTCGCGCTCGCACGCCGCCGCACGCAGGCCCGCACGTTCACAGACACCCGCCCACGCGCGCGTGCGCTTGCGCACACAGACACATACTCCTGCGCTCGCCCGCGCTCGCCGCGCTCAGACACACACGTACACGTACCCGCTCACTCGCGCCCCCTCGCATACACACATACCACCCGCCTGCACGCCCGTAGACACATACCACACGGACATAGCCGTGTGCCTCTGCCAGCCTGCCCGCCCGATCGCACACACACTGTCACACACACACACACACACACGAGCACAGGCATAGATATTCGCATACGCGCGCTCTTGCACCCGCGCACACACACCCCGTGCCCCCGTGGAACCCACATACGCGTGCGGTGCGCACTTGTGTCCGTGTACATTTCCGCACCCGGACACACGCAACCCGATACACGCACCGGCACGTGCGCTCGTACGTCCGCACACAGATACATGTACACACCCGCTCATGCGCGCCCGCGGCTGCTCTCTTGCTCACGCGCGCTTCGCACATTCGCGCTCGCACGCCGCCACACGCGGGCCCTCCCGCCCACAAAAACCCACCGTCGCGCGCCTGCGCACGCTCACACGGACACACTCCCCCACGCGCGCTTTATTGCTCACGCAGGCCCCGCACACTCACCCGCGCACGCCGCCGTGTGGGGCCCGCACGCCCACAGACACCCGCCCACGAGCGTGTGTGCGCGCGCAAACAAACACACACCCCCACGCTCGCCCGCGCTCCGACACTCACGTACACGTACCCGCTCACTCGCGTCCCTCGCACACACACATACCCACCCGCGCGCGCTCGTAGACACACACGCACACGGACACAGCCACGTGCCTCTGCCAGCCTGCACGCTTGCTCGCACAAACAGTCATACGCACACACACAAGCACAGGCATAGATATTCGTACACGCGCGCTCTTGTACCCGCGCGCACACACCCGTGCCCCCGCGGACCACAGACACGCATGCCGTGCGCACCTGTGTCCGTGTGCGTACACCTACACCCACACCCGGACACGCGCACGGCACGTGCTCCCGTATGTCCGCACACAGATACAGGTACACACCCGCACGTGCGTGCCTGCACAAGCTCTCTTGCTCACGCAAGCTTCGCGTACACGCGCTCGCATGCCGCCACACGCGGGCCCGCCTGCCCCCAGACACCCGCCGTCGCGTGCATGCGTGCGCGCACACGGACACACACCCCCGCGCGCGCGCTTTTGCTCCCCGCCGCCCCGCACACTCGCGCTCGCACGTCGCCGCACGCGGGCCCGCACGCCCACAGACACCTGCCCACGCGCCCGTAGACACACACGCACACAGACACAGCCACGTGCAACTGCCAGCCTGCCCGTCCGCTCGCACACATACAGTCACACGCACACACACAAGCACATGCATAGATATTTGCACACGCGCGCTCTTACAGATACATGTACACACCCGCCCGTGCGCGCCCGCGGCCACTCTCTTGCTCACACGAGCTTCGCACACACGCGCTCGTACGCCACCACACGCGGGCTCGCACGCCCACAGACACCCCGCCCTCACGCGCATGCGCGCGCTCACACGGACACACACCACCCGCGCGCGCTCTTTTGCTCACGCGGGCCCCGCACACTCGCGCTCGCACGCCACCGCACGCAGGCCCGCACGCCCACAGACAACCGCCCACACGCGCGTACACAGACACATACTCCCGTGCCCGCCCGCGCTCAGACACACACGTATACGTACCCACTCACTCGCGCCCCCTCGCACATACACATACCCGCCCGCACGCCCGTAGACACACACCCACACGGACACAGCGCGCTGCCTCTGCCCAGCCTGCCCGCCCGCTCGCACACACACTGTCACTCACTCACACACACACACACACACATACACACACACAAGAGCACATGCATAGATATTCACACACACGCGCTCTTGCACCCGCGCACACACACCCGTGCCTCCGTGGAACCCAATACGCGTGCGGTGCACACTTGTGTCCGTGTACATTTCCGTACCCGGATACACGCACCCAGATACACGCACCGGCACGTGCGCCCATACGTCCGCACACACATACATGTACACACCCGCCCGTGCGCTCCGCGGTCGCTCTCTTGCTCACGCGAGCTTCGCACACTCGCGCTCGCACGCCGCCACACGCGGGCCCGCCCGCCCACAAAAACCCGCGTCGCGCGCCTGCGCGCGCTCACACGGACACACTCCCCCACGCGCGCTCTATTGCTAACGCGGGCCCCGCACTCTCGCCCACGCACGATGCCGCGCGCAGGCCCGCACGCCCCCAGACACCCGCACACGAGCGCGCATGCGCGCGCGCAAACAAACAACACCCCCGCGCTCGCCCGCGCTCCGACACACACGTACACGTACCCGCTCACTCGCGTCCCCTCGCACACACACATACCCACCCGCCCGCGCTCTCGTAGACACACACGCACACGGACACAGCCGCGTGCCTCTACCAGCCTGCACGCCCGCTCGCACACACAGTCAAACGCACACACACAAGTACTGGCATAGATATTCATACACGCCGCTCTTGTACCTGCGCGCACACACCCGTGCCCCCGTGGACCACACCCACGCATGCCGTGCGCACCTTTGTCCGTGTCCGTTTAAGCACACGGATACACGCACCTACACCCATACCCAGACACGCGCACCGGCACGTGCGCCCGTACGTCCGCACACAGATACAGGTACACACCCGCACGTGTGTGCCTGCGCATGCTCTCTTGCTCACGCGGGCTTCGCACACTAGCGCTCGCATGCCGCCACACGCGGTCCCGCCCGCCCACAGACACCCGTCGTCGCGCGCATCCGTGCGCGCACACGACACACACCCCCGCGTGCGCTCTTTTGCTCCCGCGGTCCCTGCACACTCATGCTCGCACGTTGCCGCACGCGGGCCCGTAGGCCCACAGACACCCGCCCACGCACCTGTAGACACACACACACACAGACACAGCTACAATTGCCAGCCTGCACGTCCGCTCGCACACACACAGTCACACGCACACACACAAGCACAGGCATAGATATTCGCACACGTGCGCTCTTGCACCCGCGCGCCCGCACCCGTGCCCCCGTGGACTGCACACACACGTGCGGTGCGCACCTGTGTCCGTGTGCGTTTCCGCACCCGGACACATGCCCCTACACCTGCACCCAGACACACGCATCAGCACGTACGCCCACAGACACCCGCCCTCGCGCGCATGCTCGCGCTCACACGGACACACACCCCCGCGCGCTCTTTTGCTCTCGCGGGCCCCGCACACTCGCACTCGCACGCCGCCGCACGCGGGCCCGCACCGTCCACAGACAACCGCCCACGCGCGCGTGCGTGCGCACACATACACATACTCCCGCGCTCGCCCGTGCTCGCCCGCGCTCAGACACACACGTACACGTACCCGCTCACTCGCGCCCCCTCGCACACACACATACCCACCTGCCCGCACGCCCGTAGACACACACCCACACGGACATAGCCGCGTGCCTCTGCCAGCCTGCCCGCCCGCTCGCACACACACTGTCACACTCACACACACACACACACGAGCACAGGCATAGATATTCGCACACGCGCGCTCTTGCACCCGCGCACACACACCCGTGCCCCTGTGGAACCCACATACGTGTGCGGTGTGCACTTGTGTCCGTGTACATTTCCGCACCCGGACACACGCAACCAGATACACGCACCGGCACGTGCGCCCGTACGTCCGCACACAGATACATGTACACACCCGCTCGTGCGTGCCCGCGGATGTTCTCTTGCTCACGCGCGCTCCGCCCACTCGAGCTCGCACGCCGCCACACGCGGGCCCGCCCGCCCACAGAAACCCGTCGTCGCGCGCCTGTGCGCGCTCACACGGACACACTCCCCCACGCGCGCTCTATTGCTCACGCGGGCCTCGCACACTCGCCCGCGCACGCCGCCGCGCGCGGGCCCGCACGCCCACAGACACCTGCCCACGAGCGCGTGCGCGCGCGCAAACAAACACACACCCCCGCGCTCGCCGCGCTCCGCCACACACGTACACGTACCCGCTCACTCGCGTCCCCTCGCACACACACATACCCACCCGCCCACGCGCTCGTAGACACACACGCACACGGACACAGCCGCGTGGCTCTGCCAGCCTGCACGCCCGCTCGCACACACAGTCACACGCAAACACACAAGCACAGGCATAGATATTCGTACACGCGCGCACACACCCGTGCCCCGTAGACCACAGACACGCGTGCCGTACGCACCTGTGTCCGTGTGCGTTTAAGCACACGGACACACGCTCCTACACCCGCACCCAGACACGCGCACCGACACGTGCGCCCGTACGTCCGCACACAGATACAGGTACACACCCGCACGTGCGCGCCTGCGCATGCTCTCTTGCTCACGGGGGCTTCGCACACCCGCGTACGCATGCCGCCCCACGCGGTCCCGCCTGCCCCCAGACACCCGCCGTCGCGCGCATGCGTGCGCGCACACGGACACACACCCCCGCACGTGCTCTTTTGCTCCCGCCGGCCCCGCACACTCGCGCTCGCACGTCGCCGCACGCGGGCCCGCACGCCCACAGACACCCGCCCACGCGCCCGTAGACACACACGCACTCGGACACAGCCACGTGCAACTGCCAGCCTGCCCGTCCGCTCGCACACACATAGTCACATGCACACACACAAGCACAAGCATTGATATTCGCACACGCGCGCTCTTGTACCCGCGCGCATACACCCATGCCCCCGTGGACCACAAACACGCGTGCCATGCGCACCTGTGAACGTGTGCGTTTAAGCACACGGATACACACACCTACACCCGTACCCAGACACGCGCACCGGCACGTGCGCCCGTACGTCCGCACACAGATACAGGTACACACCCGCACGTGCGTGCCTGCGCATGCTCTCTTGCTCACGCGGGCTTCGCACACTCGCGCTCGCAGGCCGCCATACGCGGTCCCGCTCGCCCACAAACACCCGTCGTCGCGCGCATCCGTACGCGCACACGGACACACACCCCCGCGCGCGCTCTTTTGCTCCCGCGGGCCCTGCACACTCGTGCTCGCACGTTGCCGCACGCTGGTCCGCAGGCCCACAGACACCCGCCCACGCACCCGTAGACACACACGCACACGACACAGCCACAATTGCCAGCCTGCACGTCCGCTCGCACACACACAGTCACACGCACACACACAAGCACAGGCATAGATATTCCCACACGTGCGCTCTAGCACCCGTGCACCCGCACCCATGCCCCCATGGACCGCACCCACGCGTGCGGTGCGCACCTGTGTCCATGTGCGTTTCCGCACCCGGACACATGCCCCTACACCTGCACCCAGACACACGTACCGGCACGGGCGCCCAGACGTCCGCCCACAGATACATGTACACACCCGCCCATGGCGTCCGCGGCCGCTCTCTTGCTCACACGAGCTTCGCACACTCGCGCGCGCATGCCGCCACACGCGGGCCCGTACGCCCACAGACACCCGCCCTCGCGCGCATGCTCGCGCTCACACGGACACACACCCCCGCGCGCGCTCTTTTGCTCTCGCGGGCCTCGCACACTCGCGCTCGCAAGCCGCCGCACGCGGGCCCGCACTTCCACAGACACCCGCCCACACGCGCGTGCGCGTGTGCACACATACACATACTCCCGCACTCGCCCGCGCTCGCCCGCGCTCAGACACACACGTACACGTACCCGCTCACTCGCGCCCCCTCGCACACACACATACCCACCCGCCCGCACGCCCGTAGACACACACCCACACGGACATAGCAGCGTGCCTCTGCCAGCCTGCCCGCCCGCTCGCGCACACACTGTCACACTCACACACACACACGAGTATAGGCATAGATATTCGCACACGCGCGCTCTTGCACCCGCGCGCGCTCTTGCACCCGCGCACACACACCCGTGCCCCGTGGAACCCACATACGCGTGCGGTGCGCACTTGTGTCCATGTACATTTCCGCACCCGGACACACGCAACCGGATACATGCACAAGCACGTGCGCCCATACGTCCGCACACAGATACATATACACCCCCGCTCGTGCGCGCCCGCGGACGCTCTCTTGCTTACGCGCGCTCCGCCCACTCGCGTCGCACGCTGCCACACGCGGTCCCGCCCGTCCACAGAAACCCGCCGTCGCGCGCCTGTGCGTGCTCACACGGACACACTCCCCCACGCGCGCTCTATTGCTCACGCGTGCCCCGCACACTCGCCCACGCACGCCGCCGCGCGCGGGCCCGCACGCCCACAGACACCCGCCCACGAGCGCGTCGCGCGCGCAAACAAACACACACCCCCGCGCTCGCCCGCGCTCCGACACACACGTACACGTACCCGCTCACTCGCGTCCCCTCGCACACACACATACCCACCCGCCCGCGCGCTCGTAGACACACACGCACACGGACACAGCCGCGTGCCTCTGCCAGCCTGCACGCCCGCTCGCACACACAGTCACACGCAAACACACAAGCAGGCATAGATATTCGTATACGCGCGCTCTTGTACCCGCGCGCACACACCCGTGCCCCGTGGACCACAGACACGGGTGTCGTGCGCACCTGTATCCGTGTGCGTTTAAGCACACGGATACACGCACCTACACCCGCACCCGGACACGTGCACCGGCACGTGTGCCGTACGTCCGCACACAGATACAGGTACACACCCGCACGTGCGTGCCTGCGCATGCTCTCTTGCTCACGCAAGCTTCGCACACTCGCGCTCGCATGCCGCCACACGCGGGCCCGCCCGCCCACAGACACCCGCCGTCGCGCGCATGCGTGCGTGCACACGGACACACACCCCTGCGCGTGCTCTTTTGCTCTCGCGGGCCCCGCATACTCGCGCTCGCACGTCGCCGCGTGCGGGCCCGCACGCCCACAGATACCCGCCCACGCGCCCGTAGACACACACGCACACGGACACAACCACGTGCATCTGCCAGCCTGCACGCCCGCTAGCGCACACACAGTCACACGCACACACAAGCACATGCATAGATATTCGCACACGCGCGCTCTTGCACCCGCGTGCACGCACCCGTGCCCCCGTGGACCACATACACGCGTGCGGTGCGCACCTGTGTCCATGTGCCTTTCTGCACTCGGACGCCCATGCCTACACCCGCACCAGACACACACACACACCGGCACGTGCGCTCGTCCGTCCGCACACAGAGACAGGTACCCACCCGCGCGAGCGCGCCCGTGCACGCTCTCTTGCTCACGCGTGCTTCGCACACTCGCTCTCTCACGTCGCCACACGCGGGCCCGCGCGCCCATAGACACCCGCCCGCGCGCGCGCATGCGTGCGCGCACACGGACATTCACCCCCGCGCGCGCTCTTTTGCTCACCCGGGCCCCACACACTCGCGCTCACACGCCGTCGCGCGCGATGCCGCACGCCCACAGACACCTGCCCACGCTAGCATGCGTGCGCACACAGAGACATACCCCCGCGTTCGCCCGTGCTCAGACACACACGTACACGTACCCGCTCACTCGCGCCCCCTCGTACACACACATACCCTCCCCCCCGCGCGCCCTTAGACACACACGCACACGGACACAACCGTGTGCCTCTACCAGCCTGCACGCCCGCTCGCACACACAGTCACACGCACACACACAAGCACATGAATTGATATTCGCACACGCGCACTCTTGTACCCGCACGCACACACCCGTGCCCCCGTGGACCACACACACGTGCCGTACGCACCTGTGCCGGTTACGTTTAAGCACACGGACACACGCTCCTACACCCGCACCCAGACACACGCAGCGGCACGTGCGCCCGTACGTCCTCACACAGTACAGGTACAGACCCGCACGTGCGCGCCTGCGCATGCTCTCTTCCTCACGCGGGCTTCGCACACCCGCGTACGCATGCCGCCACACACGGGCCCGCCTGCCCCCAGACACCCGCCGTTGCGCGCATGTGTGCGCGCATACGGACACACACCCCCGCGTGCGCTCTTTTGCTCCCGACGGCCCCGTACACTCGCGCTCGCACGTCGCCGCACGCGGGCCCACACGCCCACAGACACCCGTCCACGCGCCCGTAGACACACACGCACACGGACACAACCACGTGCAACTGCTAGCCTGCCCGTCCGCTCGCACACACACAGTCACACGCACACACACAAGCACAGGCATAGATATTTGCACACGCGCGCTCTTGCACCCGCGCGCACGCACCCGTGCCCCCGTGGACCACACACACGCGCGGTGCGCACCTTTGTCCGTGTGCGTTTCCGCACCCGGACACACGCCCCTACACCTGCACCCAGACACACGCACCGGCACGTACGCCCGGACGTCCGCCCACAGATACATGTACACACCCGCCCGTGCGCGCCCGCGGCCACTCTCTTGCTCACACGAGCTCGCACACTCGCGCTCGCACGCCGCCACACGCGGGCTCGCACGCCCACAGACACCCGCCCTCGCACGCATGTGCGCGCTCACACGGACACACACCCCCGCGTGCGCTCTTTTGCTCACGCGGGCCCCGCACACTCACACTCGCACGCCGCCGCACGCGGGCCCACACGTCCACAGACACTCGCCCACGCACGCGTGCTCGCGCGCACACAGACACATACTCCTGCGCTCGCCCGCGCTCAGACACACACGTACACGTACCCGCTCACTTGCGCCCCCTCGCACACACACATACCCACCCGCCCGCACGCCCGTAGACACACACCCTCACGGACACAGCCGCATGCCTCTGCCAGCCTGCCCGCTTGCTCGCACACACACAGTCACACTCACACACACACACACACGAGCACAGGCATAGATACGCACACAGCGCGCTCTTGCACCCGCGCACACACACCCGTGCCCCCGTGGAACCCACATATGCGTGCGGTGCGCACTTGTGTCCGTGGACATTTCCGCACCCGGACTCACGCACCCAGATACACGCGCCGGCACGTGCGCCCGCACGTCCGCCCACAGATACATGTACACACCCACCCTTGCGCGCCCGCGGACGCTCTCTTGCTCATGCGAGCTTCGCACACTCGCGCTCGCTCACCGCCACACGCGGGCCCGCCCCCCCCACAGACACCCGCCGTCGTGCGCCTGCCGCGCTCACCCGGACACACTCCCCCACGTGCGCTCTATTGCTCACGCGGGCCTCGTACACTCGCCCCGCACCTGCCGCCGCGTGCGGGCCCGCATGCCCACAGACACCCGCCCACGAGCGCTTGCGCGCACGTAAATAAACACACACCCCCGCTCTCGCCCGTGCTCCGACACACACGTACACGTACCCGCTCACTCGCGTCCCCTTACGCACACACATACCCACCCGCCCGCGCGCTCGTAGACACACACGCACACGGACACAGCCGCATGCCTCTGCCAGCTTGCACGCCCGCTCGCACACACAGTCACACGCACACACACAAGCACAGGCATGAATATTCGTACACGCGCGCTCTTGTACCCACGCGCATACACCCGTGCCCTCGTGGACCACACACACGCGTGCCGTGCGCACCTGTGTCCATTTGCGTTTAAGCACACGGATACACGCACCTACACCCGCACCCAGACACGCGCACCGGCACGTGCGCCCGTACGTCCGCACACAGATACAGGTACACACCCGCACGTGTGTGCCTGCGCATGCTCTCTTGCTCACGCGGGCTTCGCACACTCACGCTCGCACGCCGCCACACGCGGGCCCGCCCGCCCACATACACCCGCCGTCGCGCGCATGTGTGCGCGGACGTGGACACATCCCCCTGCGCGTGATCTTTTGCTCCCACGGGCCCCGCACACCCGCGCTCGCACGTCGCCCCGCGCGGTCCCGCACGCCCACAAATACCCGCCCACGCGCCCGTAGACACACACGCACACGGACACAACCACGTGCATCTGCCAGCCTGCACGCCCACTCGCACACACATAGTCACACGCACACACACAAGCACATGCATAGATATTCGCACACGCGCTCTCTTGCACCCGCGCGTACGCACCCGTGCCCCCGTGGACCACACACACGCGTGCGGTGCGTACCTGTGTCCGTGTGCGTTTCTGCACCCGGACGCCCGTGCCTACACCCGCACCCAGACACACGCACCGGTACGTGCGCCCGTCTGTCCTCACAAAGATACTGGTCCCACACCCGCGTGAGCGCGCCCGTGCACACTCTCTTGCTCACGCGTGCTTCGCACACTCGCTCTTGCACATCGCTACACGCGGGCCCGCGAGGCCCACAGACACCCGCCCGCGCGCGCTTGGACACACACGCGCACGGACAGTCACCCCCTCGCGCTTGGATACACACGCACACGGACAGTCTCCCCCGCGCGCGCTCTTTTGCTCACGCGGGCGCCACATACTCGCGCTCGCACGCCGCCGCGCATGGAGCCGCGCGCCGACAGACACCCGCCCCCGCGCGCGTGCACGCGCGCACACAGACACACACCCCCGCGCTCGCCCGCGCTCAGACACACACGTACACGTACCATCTCACTCGCGCCCCCTCGCACACACACATACCCACCCCCCCGCGTGCCCGTAGACACACACGCACACGGACACGCGCGTGCCTCTACCAGCCTGCACGCCCGCTCGCACACACAGTCACATGCACACACACAAGCACAGGCATTGATATTCGCACCGCGCGCTCTGTACCCGCGCGCATACACCCGTGCCCCCGTGGACCACACTCACGTGCCGTGCGCACCTGTGTCCGTGTGCGTTTAAGCACACGGACACACGCTCCTACACCCGCACCCAGACACGCGCACCGGCACGTGCGCCCGTACGTTCGCACACAGATACAGGAATACACCCGCACGTGCGTGCCTGTGCCTTCTCTCTTACTCACGCGGGCTTCGCATACTCGCGCATGCATGCCGCCACACGCGGGCTTGCCCGCCCACAGACACCCGCCGTCGCGCGCATGCGTGTGCGCACACGGACACACACCCCCGCGTGCACTCTTTTGCTCCCACGGGCCCCGCACACTGGCGCTCGCACGTCGCCGCACGCGGGCCCGCACGCCCACAAACACCTGCCCACACGCCCGTAGGACACACACGCACACGGACACAGCCACGTGCAACTGCCAGCCTGCATGTCCGCTCGCACACACACAAGCACATGCATAGATATTCGCACACGCGCGCTCTTGCACCCGCACGCCCGCACCCGTGCCCCCGTGGACCACACACACGTGCGGTGTGCACCTGTGCCCATGTGCGTTTCCGCACCCAGACACACGCCCCTACACCTGCACCTAGACACACGCACCGGCACGTGCTCCCGGACGTCCGCCCACAGATACATGTACACACCCGCCCGTACGCGTCCGCGGCCGCTCTCTTGCTCACACGAGCTTCGCACACTCGCGCTCGCACGCTGCCACACGGGGCCCGCACGCCCACAGACACCCGCCCTCGCGCGCATGCGCGCGCTCACACGGACACACCCCCCCGCGCGCGCTCTTCTACTCACGCGGGCCCCGCACACTCGCGCTCGCACGCCGCCGCACGCGTGCCCGCACGCCCACAGACACCCGCTCACTCGCGCCCCCTCGCACATACACATACCCACCCGCCCGCACGCCTGTAGACACACACCCACACGGACACAGCCGCGTGCCTCTGCCAGCCTGCCCGCCCGCTCGCACACACACTGTCACACTCTCTCTCACACACACACACACACGAGCACTGTGGAAATGCGAGCCCACGGCGAGCCATTATGCAATAAATGTTATTGCAAATATCATTCCCTGATCTGAAATGAATATTGAATAATTTGTATAATAGGCCCCTTAGTACAATTAGGGTTATGTACCATGGCCATCTTGATGATCATACAGCTGTTGATTCAACTATTGAATCATAGAGGCTGGTGCTTGGATGAATATCTAAAGAGTTAGATTGAGAACTCATCAAGCACCGTCAAATGATTATTAAGAGATGATCTCCAGCCTGAGTAGGAGATGGCAATCCTATCTCTGAAGGCTGATATCTGACCGACCTCTTGATGCAGGTCCTCTGCATAGGAATAGAGATTCGGAGGTGTCAGATTAGTTAGGTCAAAGAGTTGACTTAACGAGATCGAGATAACCAAAGTCCTATATCATATGCTGTCATGATATAGGCACGCATCCTCTGACCGGAGACAGATGTGTTGCTATATGTCTAAGTATGTACATTTGGCGGACCAATAGGTTGATGACCTAATCAAGGTCTTATACACCGACGTGCTGGTGTGCATATAAGGGCATATGAGTAATACGATCTCTCAAAGGGATCATACAGGTTCAGTTACTGAACCGGAAGACATGAGCTCACTCATGAGATATTGGGATGAATCAAATGCCATGCGCATGGTCGTCTCGCTTTGGAAGCTTGACTGAATTTGTAGGTTTGATATATACTTTTAGTATATGATCAAGACCTAGGTATGATATACACTTTTGAAAAGTGTATGATCGATACCAACTCCCAATGATCGAATGAGAAACTTACTAATAAAACCATGAAGGTAGACAGTATAAAGTTGATCCGATACTTCGGGTTTAGTCTGAGTCTTCCAGTATGCAGGATGTACAGGTATTGGGAATACCTGAGGGTGATTCGATCATAAACGATTGTATAACCATGACGCTTCCATTCCTAGGGAGTGATGAAACGGGTCTGGATTTTAGTGACTCCTCTCAGTAGAGAAGTGATCTGATCTTGGTCCAAAGTGTTGGATATTGATCTGAATGTGATTCAGATACAATGAGAAGATTAGATTTACGGTCTTGATTTAATCAAGCATCTATGGGAGGCCCGCGATCTGGATTTGAGATATGATCTCAATATCCATGTCACTATACGTGGAACAATACAATCGCCCTGTCCTTATCTCCAAGTATCTGCGGAGAGATTGCATTATTCTTGAAGGGTTCAAGAATAATTCCATAAGATCTAAGCAATGAATAAATAATGATTAAATGTGATTTAATTATCTTGATGTGTGAAGAAATTATCCAATTTAATTAAATATGATTTAATTAATGTGGATAAGAATAATGTGGATAGAAATATCCAATTATTCATAATATATTATAAATGTGATTTATAATGTATTAGAGAGAGCTAATTATAATTTATATGTGTTGATTAATTATTATGTGTATTGGATACACATTGTGTAATTAATTAACAATATGAATTATATGTTGTTTTGGGTTGTGAATTTGATTCACAATTTTTCCATGGCAAGAATGCAATGTTCTCAAAGATAATTGTGATTATTTTTTGGAGAATAAAACCCAATAAATTTGTTGCAAATAAATAAGAGAGATTCCAAGGAGATATGCAATCTCATGGATTTCCATGAGATTGCAATCTCCATGCAATCTCAAGGGGCGACACCACATTCCTATAAGGAATGTGTGGCCGTCCACTTGGAAGGTACATGGAGATAAAATCTCCATGTATCTTCTCTCCTTATTTGTTGGGTTGATTTAGGAATAAATTATATTTGATTTTGTCAAATATATTTTGACTAAATTTGTTGCTTTTGACAACAACAATCTTGGCCATTGGATTGACACAAATCAACTCACCCATTGATTTTATGTGTCCATGGATTGAGATCCATGGATCCCAAAACCCATAAATAGAGAGCATACTATGCTCTCTAATTACTTGCAATATTGGAGCTCTCTCTCTCCTCATTTCATCATACACGCCAGCCCTCTCTCCCTCTCTTGTTGGTGGTCGTCCACCATACCCTAGAGAAGGGAATCGTCGTCGCCATCGCCACCGCGCTGTCGCTTCGACGTTCTTCGGCTTCTCCGTCTTCTTGGTGTGCTACGCCCACGAAGTAGACGTTGATCTCGTGCGACGAGATCAGGAGCAACCACGCTTGGATCATCTTCTTGAATAGGATTTGGGAATTTGTCTAGCAAGTTCCTTATAATCAAAAATGTTTTGATTATTACTATATGGTACAATTCGGTTGAAAGAACCGATGATCATCTCAAGTACAAATTAATCAATTTGGCATTATCCTTTCCCGAGGCGGATATGGTGCCTAGTCGGAGAGCATTGGGGTTGCGGGTTGCAACGTATGTGGTCCGTCCCACTCTCGTCGGTACTGACCATGACAGCGGGTAGGCCGGGATAATGTCCGAGGGATTAAGATGTATTTTCTAATTATTAAAATTCAAATTAATACGTATTTTGAGATATTACCATATATGTATTCAAGTAAAATAATCAAGTTTGATTGATTGAATTGGATTGATAATTAATTTAATATGATTAAATTGATTATGTCCAATTGAAATACTCTAATATGATTAGAGCTAATAATTCCCTTGGAAGAATTAATTATGTGAATGTGATTCACGATAATTAATTAAAATTTGAATATGAGGTGGAGGATCACATAAGTGACATCCATGGTCTCCCGTCAAGGCGGAGGGTTCCGTCGCCAGGGATTGCATGTGGGAGACGCCTGTCCGAAGTGACAGCTCCTGTATGCAAGCGCATCTGGATCGGGCTTGTCACTTCTCGAAAGAGTAAGGACGTATGCGTAGTGACCCCAATATCGGGTCCTCATATTATTGGGGCGATATTGGATTGCGCATAGCGAGTTGTATTCCTGTTGACGGTTGGTTCAATTAATGACGGGTCAACATCGCCTTAGGGGTGGTGGGCCCGGGTGTTAAAGACCGAATTGGAGATGCAAGTTGGACTTGCAAGGCGGAAGTGTTCCCGCTTCTTTTTATCCGAGTTGTAGGTTCTCATATTATTGGGATGCAACAAAGATAAGGAAGGAGATCCCAGATCTTGCTTGAGATATAATGGTAAGTATATCTCTTACATTGAAAGTGATTAAGGGAATGAACTTTCAGTGTTGACAAGGCAAGACAACTTTGATATTAAAAATTCCTAAATCAAAGTAAAATATGTATATATAAATACATACATCTATGCAAATTTCTTATTTCAGATAATCCTTCATTAAAACCCACTCAATGACATACTCAATAGTAACCAGTGAATATCTTGGATTGGACTCATGATCCAGATATTGTACTTGCAATTGAACACATAATGTATGTGGTTGCAATGTGCAAATTTCCTCATAATATTGAGGAATGACAATTAAATAGATAATAGGACTACAACCCTAGGGTTTGTATGTCTCTATAGTCTTGGTATCATCAAATGTACTTTGGAAGTGACATGTTGATGATGATCATAATTGTCATATAATCCTTATAAAATCAATGAAGATTTTCTGGCATACATATGTGCTCTTGACATTTAATCATGAGTGACATGGTTCTCTGCATTATGTACAATGGTAGCTCTATAAAGAGATGACGTATTCAAATTGTTTGAGTACCTACCTGAACCTATGTTTTATGAGTTTAGATGGATGTAGATGATGAGTGTCATTATTCTACTGTCTATACTCTAGTCATTCATGAAGCTTCATAGTATTCATATTGTGTGAATCTAATGAAGCATAAATAAATGTTGAAACACTCTTATTTTGAATTCTTTTGAATTTATTGTAAGAGATCCTTAGTTTTAAGCAATGGTTGCTTATAGATAAAGGGAGCACAATGGAAGCATGGGTTGGACCCAAGAAAGAAGGAAAGTCAAAGAGTTGACTGGACTTCTGTGACTTCCATATGACATCCAAAGAGTTGGATGAATGCCAATACTGTAATAAGTTGATGTGTTGATAGTATGACTATCAAGTCTGTCTAGAATCCTTAGAAAAGGACTCGGATGGAGCATCAGAATAATCTACATAAATCATTGATATTGACTTACTTATCAAGATAAAGTCAAATAATTGTATCTCAATCTTTTGATGACATTTGCAATGGGTTGCATATGTTTTAGAAGACTGGAAAATTTGATCTTAAAGGTTTATAGTTGTCCACATGAATATTGATGCAATTGTTGCAACAATCTCTGTTGGATTAATAGACTTGTTAATTTCAGTGGGAGAGCCCTTAGTCTTAGAGAATGTCTCTATGACCTAGATATTAGAATACACTCATTGTTTATTTCTAAATGTTGGAAATAAACATGAATTCTGAGGTAGAACTATCATAATGAATTATGATGGAGATATTTCAGATAGTAATCTAAAATCTGGTGGACTCCACTAAATTAGAAAAATTAATGAATGGTTCAATAATATTTCTAAATACTGAAATTAAAACCTTTATAAGATCAATAGGAGGATGAAGATCATTTGACAATGGTCTAGCATCGAGCCTTGGACAATTGTCTATCGATTTGATCAATAGACTAGTAAGAGATGAAACTTTAGAATGTCTAAAATTTCAAAACTTACATACTTATGAATATTGTCCAATACACCCTTCTTCGGGAATGGTGTAAGATGCTAAGGTATTTAGGATCTCATACATATTGATGTATATGGATCATCTATATCATAGTAAACATTGTGGATATGTGATATCTATTGATGATTATGTATGATATGAGATTTCTTCTCTTCATCTAAGAAACTTTTGAAATGTTCAAAGATTTCATTAATTTTGGTTTAGAACCAAAGTTTGAAGGAAGATAAAATGAATTTGATCTAATCTAGGTAGCAAGTACCTACTAGATAAATTCGAAGAATACCTTATAGAGATATGAATATCACTTCTATCTCAATCCTCCTAACATACCTTAACTCAAAAGAGTTATAAGTAGATACAATTGGATCATGTGTGACATGATGTTATCAATGTTGAATTTTAGCATAATTATCCCTTAGTTTCCAGGTATATATGTGTAGTAGAGACTACAATGTATATCCTTAATAAGGTTCCATGTATGTTGGAATCTAGCACTTGAGAGTGCTGCTTCATTAGGAAAATAAAGGATGGTATTGGATACCTACTTTACGACCTTGAGATTCTTAAAATATCTCATCTCCGAGAATGTGATTCTTAGAGGTTGAGACTCTTGAGAATCAAGATGAAAATGAAGTGTAGGAACTCATTTATAATGAGACTCCTGAAATTGGAAACTAAAAGGACAATTAAAGATGAAACATTAATACCTCTTCAAATGAGTTTGAGGATGGATTCCATGTGTTAGAGAAATCTGACAATGATCAAACTTCATGTGATGAAGCTTCTGAAGATCATAGCATGGATAGATGGATAGCAATAAAAGTCTAATGTAGACTTCATATACAAGTGTTGTATATGGACCCTCGAGGATCCACCTATATGGGTAAGACCTGTAAAGGTGTAAATGGATCTTCAAGAGACAGGGAACCTGATGAGAAGGTAGAGATCTTCAAAGCACGGTTCGTAGCCATAAGCTACACACTGGAAGAGAAGACATTGCTTGCAATGAGACTTGCTCTTCGGTGACCGTGCTTAAAACCATCAGAATATTGCTAACCTTAGCTACACAACTTGACTATTGCATCTTCAAGATGTAAGTCAATATTGCATTCCTCTATGAATACCTCTTTGAGGATATTCACATGAAGTAGCCCCAGGGCTTCATGGTTGAGGAAAGCAAGGTGTGCAAGCTAAGGAATCCATCTATGGACTCAAATAAGCTTCTTGAAGTTGGATCATAAGATTTGATGAAATTATAAATGTTGTGATTTCAGATAGAATCTTGATGAACCATATGAAGCTTAGTGGGAGTGCTTTTGTGTTCATCGTGCTAAATGTAGATGATATCCTAATCATTTAAAAATGATATAAGGATAATAATTAGTGTTTTATAATCTGGTTGTTCCATAACTTGAAATAAGATTTCAAAGATGCCTTTCAGATCTTAGTTCTGAAGTTGTTCAGAAGCAAAGAGAAGAGGATAATGGGACTGTCACATTTATAGTACATCTTGGACATATTCCATTTTATGGAAAATTCCAGTAATGGCTTCCATCCCTTAAGATATGGTACTGACCTATCTAAAGGGATAGCACCTCAAAGAGTTGAGGAAGTGAATGCTAGAACTACTTGCCCTTGGGCATTAGTTCTAAGAAGCCGGGTGTGTGCTAGATGTGTACAAAAGCCAGATGACCGCCATGTAGTGGGAGTAGTAAACTATTACAAATCCTACTGTGGAAATAAAACACTTGGTTGCAGTAATAACAAAATCTTCATAGATGACAAGATTTTTGAGATAGTGATCTCAAAGTCTTATCTTCAAAAACTTAAGACTTTATAGATAGAGATCTAAAAGGTCTTGACTGTGGATACCTTAAGAGATAGTGATCTCCAGGAATAAGGATATTCTGATAAGGATTATGGAAATGCTGGTTATGATAATTGTTAAGCTGTAGTGTCAAAGACACTGTAACCAACTAGATTGAGTATTGGTTGCATAAGATGCAACATTCGCATTGGATGTGAGCATTGTTACTGGGGATATGCAAGTACTGTAAAAGGACTTGGCGTAGTCTCGTAGGAACAGAGTGACTGATCAGCTTACCTAGCTATTTTCCAAATAGTCTATGATTGTCACATGAGTGCGGGTTTAAATGATTAGCCCATTAATGGCTCTTTGGGCTAGTGGGAGATTGTTGGAAATGCGAGCCCACGGCGAGCCATTATGCAATAAATGTTATTGCAAATATCATTCCCTGATCTGAAATGAAGAATGAATACTTTGTATAATAGGTCCCTTAGTACAATTAGGGTTATGTACCATGGCCATCTTGATGATCATACAGCTGTTGATTCAACTATTGAATCATAGAGGCTGGTGCTTGGATGAATATCTAAAGAGTTAGATTGAGGACTCATCAAGCACCGTCAAATGATTATTAAGAGATGATCTCCAGCCTGAGTAGGAGATGGCAATCCTATCTCTGAAGGCTGATATCTGACCGACCTCTTGATGCAGGTCCTTTGCATAGGAATAGAGATTCAGAGGTGTCAGATTAGTTAGGTTAAAGAGTTGACTTAACGAGATCGAGATAACCAAAGTCCTATATCATATGCTGTCATGATATAGGCACGCATCCTCTGACCGGAGACAGATGTGTTGCTATATGTCTAAGTATGTACATTTGGCAGACCAATAGGTTGATGACCTAATCAAGGTCTATACACCGGCGCGCTGGTGTGCATATAAGGGCATATGAGTAATACGATCTCTCAAAGGGATCATACAGGTTCAGTTACTGAACCGGAAGACATGAGCTCACTCATGAGATATTGGGATGAATCAAATTCCATGCGCATGGTCGTCTCGCTTTGGAAGCTTGACTGAATTTGTAGGTTTGATATATACTTTTAGTATATGATCAAGACCTAGGTATGATATACACTTTTGAAAAGTGTATGATCGATACCAACTCCCAATGATCGAATGAGAAACTTACTGATAAAACCATGAAATAGACAGTATAAAGTTGATCCGATACTTCGGGTTTAGTCTGAGTCTTCCAGTATGCAGGAGGTACAGGTATTGGGAATACCTGAGGGTGATTTGATCATAAACGATTGTATAACCATGACGCTTCCATTCCTAGGGAGTGATGAAACGGGTCTGGATTTTAGTGACTCCTCTCAGTAGAGAAGTGATCTGATCTTGGTCCAAGTGTTGGACATTGATCTGAATGTGATTCAGATACAATGAGAAGATTAGATTTACGGTCTTGATTTAATCAAGCATCTATGGGAGGCCCGCGATCTGGATTTGAGATATGATCTCAATATCCATGTCACTATACGTGGAACAATACAATCGCCCTGTCCTTATCTCCAAGTATCGGCGGAGAGATTGCATTATTCTTGAAGGGTTCAAGAATAATTCCATAAGATCTAAGCAATGAATAAATAATGATTAAATGTGATTTAATCATCTTGATGTGTGAAGAAATTATCCAATTTAATTAAATATGATTTAATTAATGTGGATAAGAATAATGTGGATAGAAATATCCAATTATTCATAATATATTATAAATGTGATTTATAATGTATTAGAGAGAGCTAATTATAATTTATATGTGTTGATTAATTATTATGTGTATTGGATACACATTGTGTAATTAATTAACAATATGAATTATATGTTGTTTTGGGTTGTGAATTTGATTCACAATTTTTTCCATGGCAAGAATGCAATGTTCTCAAAGATAATTGTGAATTATTTTTTGGAGAATAAAACCCAATAAATTTGTTGCAAATAAATAAGAGAGATTCCAAGGAGATATGCAATCTCATGGATTTCCATGAGATTGCAATCTCCATGCAATCTCAAGGGGCGGCACCACATTCCTATAAGGAATGTGTGGCCGTCCACTTGGAAGGTACATGGAGATAAAATCTCCATGTATCTTCTCTCCTTATTTGTTGGGTTGATTTAGGAATAAATTATATTTGATTTTGTCAAATATATTTTGACCTAAATTTGTTGCTTTTGACAACAACAATCTTGGCCATTGGATTGACACAAATCAATCTCACCCATTGATTTTATGTGTCCCATGGATTGAGATCCATGGATCCCAAAACCCTATAAATAGAGAGGCATACTATGCTCTCTAAGAACTTGCAATATTGGAGCTCTCTCTCCCTCATTTCTTCATACACGCCAGCCCTCTCTCCCTCTCTTGTTGGTGGCCGTCCACCATACCATAGAGGAGAGAACCGTCGTCGCCCTTCGCCACCGCGCCGCCGCTTCGACATTCTTCGGTTCTCCGTCTTCTTGGAGAGTTCCTCTCACGAAGGAGACGTTTGATCTCGTGCGACGAGATCAGGAGCAACCATGCTTGGATCATCTACTTGGATTGCGAGGACAACGCGGTTCATCCCCGCGCTTGCAAGCAGTCTCGCCGACGATCGGACTTGAGACAGGAGGTCTCTTTCTTTAGAGATTTGATCAACCACGCTTCAAGAGGTATTGCATTATACTTGTTGTGGTTATAGATGAAACGATCTGAGAATGGTTCTCGGATCATGTGGTTTCATCGAATAAATTTTTTTAAATTCCGCTGCACCGAAAAACTAGTACGACTAGTCGTTCCTCGTCGTATCCGATACGACGATCACGCTTCCGTGATGCGCTTGAGGATAATTCCATATCCTTCAAGCACATGCATAGATATTCACACACGCGCGCTCTAGCACCCGTGCACACACACCCGTGCCCCTGTGGAACCCACATACGCGTGCGGTGCGCACTTGTGTCCGTGTACATTTCCGCACTCGGATACACGCACCCAGATACACACACCGGCACGTGCGCCCATAGGTCCGCACACACATACATGTACACACCCGCCCGTGCGCGCCCGCGGTCGCTCTCTTGCTCACGCGCGCTTCGCACACTCACGTCGCACGCCGCCATACGCGGGCCCGCCCACCTACAGAAACCCGCCGTCGCACGCCCGCGCGCGCTCACACGGACACACTCCCCCACACGCGCTCTATTGCTCACGCGGGCCCCGCACACTCGCCCGCGCACGATGCCGCGCACGGGCTTGCACGCCCACAGACACCCGCACACGAGCGCGTACGCGCGCGCAAACAAACACACACCCCCGCGCTCGCCCACGCTCCGACACACACGTACCCGTACCCGCTCACTCGCGTCCCCTCGCACACACACATACCCACCCGCCCACGCGCTCGTAGACACACACGCACACGGACACAGCTGCGTGCCTCTACCAGCCTGCACGCCCGCTCACACACACAGTCAAACGCACACACACAAGTACTGGCATAGATATTCGTACACGCGCGCTCTTGTACCCGCGCGCACACACCCGTGCCCCCGTGGACCACACACACGCATGCCGTGCGCACCTGTGTCCATGTGTGTTTAAGCACACGGACAAACGCACCTCCACCTGCTCCCAGACATGCGCATCGGCACATGCGCCCGTACGTCCGCACACAGATACCGGTACACACCCGCACGTACGTGCCTGCGCATGCTCTCTTGCTCACGCAAGGTTCGCACACTCGCGCTCGCATGCCGCCACATGCGGGCCCGCCTGCCCAGAGACACCCGTCGTCGGGCGCATGCGTGCGCACACACGGACACACACTCCTGCGCGTGCTCTTTTGCTCCCGCGGGCCCCGCACACTCACGCTCGCACGTCACCGCGCGCGGGCCCGTACGCCCACAGATACCCGTCCCCGTGCCCGTAGACACGCACGCACACGGACAGAACCACGTGCATTTGCCAGCATGCATGCCCGCTCGCACACACACTGTCACACGCACACACACAAGCACAGGCATAGATATTCGCACAGGCGCGCTCTTGCACCCGCGCGCACGCACCCGTGCCCCCGTGGACCACGCACACGCGCGCTCTTGCACCCGCGCGCCCGCACGTGCCTACACCCGCACCCAGACACACGCACCGGCACGTGCGCCCGTCTGTCCGCACAAAGATACTAGTCCACACCCGCGTGAGCGCGCCCGTGCACACTCTCTTGCTCACGCGTGCTTCGCACACTCGCTCTTGCACGTCGCTACACGCGGGCCCGGGAGCCCACAGACACCCGCGCGCGCTTGGACACACACGCACACAGACAGTCACCCCCGTGCGCGCTCTTTTGCTCATGCGGGCCCCGCACACTCGCGCTCGCACGCCGCCGCGTGCGGACCCGCACGCCCACAGACACCCGCCCACGCGTGCGTGCGCGCGCGCACACAGACACACATCCCCGCGCTCGCTCGCGCTCAGACACACACGAACACGTACCGTCTCACTCACGCCCCCTCGCACATACACATACCCAACCCCCCGTGTGCCCGAGACACACACGCACACGGACACAGTCGGGTGCCTCTACCAGCCTGCACGCCCGCTCGCACACACAGTCACACGCACACACACAAGCACAGGCATTGATATTCGCACACGCGCGCTCTTGTACCCGCGCGCACCCACCCGTGCCCCCGTGGACCACACTCGTGTGCCGTGCGCACCTGTGTCCGTGTGCGTTTAAGCACACGGACACACGCTCCTACACCCGCACCCAGACACGCGCACCGGCACGTGCGCCCGTACGTCCGCACACAGATACAGGAACACACCCGCACGTGCGCGCCTGCGCCTGCTCTCTTACTCACGTGGGCTTCGCACACTCGCGCACGCATGCCGCCACACGCGGGCCTGCCCGCCCGCAGACTCCCGCCGTCGCGCGCATGCATGCGTGCACACGGACACACACCCTCGCGCGCGCTCTTTTGCTCCCGCGGGCCCGCACACCCACAAACACCCGCCCACACGCCCGTAGACACACACGCACGCGGACACATCCACGTGCAACTGCCAGCCTGCATGCCCGCTCGCACACACACAGTCACACGCACACACACAAGCACAGGCATAGATTTCGCACAAGCGCGCTCTTGCACCCGCGCGCACGCACCCGTGCCCCCGTGGACCATGCACACGCGCGCTCTTGCACCCGCGCGCCCGCACGTGCCTACACCCGCACCCAGACACTCGCACCGGCACGCGCGCCCGTCCGTCCGCACACAGATATAGGTACACACCCGCGCGAGCGCGCCCGTGCTCGCTCTCTTGCTCATGCGTGCTTCGCACACTCGCTCTCTCACGTCGCCACACGCGGGCCCGCGCTCCCACAGACACCCGCCCGCGTGCGCTTGCACACACATGCACACGGACACTCACCCCCGCGCGCACCCTTTTGCTCACGCGGGCCCCGCACACTCGCGCTTGTACACCGCCGCGCGCGGGGCCGCACGCCCACAGACACCTGCCCACGCACGTATGCGCGCGCACACAGACTCACACCCCCGCGCTCGCCCGCGCTCAGACACATCGTACACGTACCCGCTCACTCGCGCCCCCTCGCACACACACATACCCACCTGCCCGCGCGCCCGTAGACACACACGCACACGGACACAACCGCGTGCCTCTGCCAACTTGCATGCCCGCTCGCACACACACAGTCACACGCACACACAAGCACATGCATAGATATTCGCACACGCGCGCTCTTGCACCCGTGCGCATACACCCGTGACACCGTGGACCACACACACACGTGCGGTGCGCACTTGTGTCCGTGTGCGTTTCCGCACCCGGACACACGCACCTACACCCGCACCGAGACACACGCACCGACATGTGCACCCGGACATTCGCCCACATATACATGTACACACCCGCCCGTGTACGCCCGCGGTCGCTCTCTTGCTCACACGTGTTTCACACACTCGCGCTCGCACACCGCCACACGCGGGCCCGCACGCCCACAGACACCTACCCTCGTGCACATGCGCGCGCTCACACGGACACATACCCCCGCGCGTGCTCTTTTGCTCACGCGGGCCCCGCACACTCGCGCTCGCACGCCGCCGCACGCGGGCCCGCACGCCCACAGACACCCGCCCACGCGCGCGTACACATACACATACTCCCGCACTCGCCCGCGCTCAGACACACACGTACACGTACCTGCTCACTCGCGCCCCCTCGCACATACACATACCCACCCGCCCGCACGCCCATGACACACACCCACACGGACACAGCCGCGTGCCTCTGCCAGCCTGACCGCTCGCTCGCACACACACTGTCACACTCACACACACACACACACACACACACACACGAGCACATGCATAGATATTCACACACGCGTGCTCTTGCACCCGCGCACACACACCCGTGCCCCCGTGGAACCCACATACGCGTGCGGTGCGCACTTGTGTCCGTGTACATTTCCGCACGCGGATACACGCACCCAGATACATGCACCAGCACGTGCGCCCATACGTCCGCACACACATACATGTACACACCCGCCCATGCGCGCCCGCGGTCGCTCTCTTGCTCACGCGCGCTTCGCACACTCGCGCTCGCACGCCGCCACACGCGGGCCCGCGCGCCCACAGACACCCGCCCGCGCGCGCCTGGACACACACGCCCACAGACACTCCCCCCGCACGCGCCCTTTTGCTCACGCGGGCCCCGCACACTCGCGCTCGCACGCCGACGCGCGCGGGGCCGCTCGCCCACATACACCCACCCACGCGCGCGAGCGCGCGCACACAGACACACACCCCTGCGCTCGCCCGCGCTCAGACACACACGTACACGTACCCGCTCACTCGCACACCCTCGCACACACACATACCCACCTGCCCGCGCGCCCGTAGACACACACGCACACGGACACAACCGCTTGCCTCTGCCAGCCTGCCTGCCCGCTCGCACACACACAGTCACACGCACACACACAAGCACAGGCATAGATATTCGCACACACGCGCTCTTGCACCCGTGCGCATACACCCGTGACACCGTGGACCGCACACACACGTGCGGTGCGCACTTGTGTCCGTGTGCGTTTCCGCACCCGGACACACGCACCTACACTCGCACCCAGACACACGCACCGGCCCGTGCGCCCGGACGTCCGCCCACATATACATGTACACACCCGCCCGTGCGCGCCTGCGACCGCTCTCTTGCTCACGCGTGTTTCACACACTCGCGCTCGCACACCGCCACACGCGGGCCCGCATGCCCACAGACACCCGCCCTCGCGCACATGCGCGCGCTCACACGGACACACACCCCCACGCACGCTCTTTTGCTCACGCGGGCCCCGCACACTCGTGCTCGCACGTCGCCGCACGCGGGCCCGCACGCCCACAGATACCCGCCCACGCGCGCGTACACATACACATACTCCCGCGCTCGCCCGCGCTCAGACACACACGTACACGTACCCGCTCACTCGCGCCCCCTCGCACATACACATACCCACCCTCCCGCACGCCCGCGACACACCCACACGGACACAGTCGCATGCCTCTGCCAGCCTGCCCGCCCGCTCGCACACACACTGTCACACTCACACACACACGAGCACATGCATAGATATTCACACACGTGTGCTCTTGCACCCGCGCACACACACCCGTGCCCCCATCGAACCCACATATGCGTGTGGTGCGCACTTGTGTCCGTGTACATTTCCGCACCTGGATACACGCACCCAGATACACGCATCGGCACGTGCGCCCATACGTCCGCACACACATACATGTACACACCCGCCCGTGCGTGCCCGCGGTCGCTCTCTTCTCACGCACGCTTCGCACACTCGCGCTCGCACGCCGCCACACGCGGGCCCGCACGCCCACAGACACCTGTCGTCGCGCGCCTGCGCGCGCGCAAACAAACACACAGCCCCGCGCTCGCCCGCGCTCCGACACACACGTACACGTACCCGCTCACTCGCGTCCCCTCGCACACACACATACCCACCCGCCCGCGCGCTCGTAGACACACACGCACACGGACACAGCCGCGTGCCTCTGCCAGCCTGCACGCCCGCTCGCACACACAGTCAAACGCACACACACAAGCACTGGCATAGATATTCGTACACGCGCGCTCTTATACCCGCGCGCACACACCCGTGCCCCCGTGGACCACACACACGCATGCCGTGCGCACCAGTGTCCATGTGCGTTTAAGCACACGGACTCACGCACCTACACCCGCACCCAGACACGCGCACCGACACGTGCGCCCGTACGTCCGCACACAGATACAGGTACACACCCGCACGTGCGTGCCTGCGCATGCTCTCTTACTCACGCACGCTTCGCACACTCGCGCTCACATGCCGCCACACGTGGGCCCACCTGCCCACAGACACCGACCGTCGCGCGCATAGGTGCGCGCACACGGACACACACTCCTGCGAGTGCTTTTTTGCTCCAGCGGGCCCCGCACACTCGCGCTCGCATGTCACCGCGCGCGGGCCCGCACGCCCACAGATAGCCGCCCCCGCGCCCGTAGACACACACGCACACGGACACAACCACGTGCATCTGCCAGCATGCATGCACGCTCGCATACACACAGTCACACGCACACACACAAGCACAGGCATAGATATTCGCACAAGTGCGCTCTTGCACCCGCACGCACGCACCCGTGCCCCCGTGGACCATGCACACGCGCGCTGTTGCACCCGCGCGCACGCGCGTGCCTACACCCTCACCCAGACACACGCACCGGTACGTGCGCCCGTCCGTCCGCACACAGATACATGTTCACACCCGCGCGAGCGCGCCCGTGCATGCTCTCTTGCTCACGCGTGCTTCGCACACTCGCTCTCTCACGTCGCCACACGCGGGCCCGCGCGCTCACAGACACCCGCCTGCGCACGCCTGGACACACACGCCCACGGACACTCCCCCCGCGCGCGCCCTTTTGCTCACGCGGGACCCGCACACTCGCGCTCGCACGCCGCCGCGCGCGGGGCCGCACGCCCACAGACACCCGCCCACGCGCGCGTACGAGCGCACACAGACGCACACCCCCGCGCTCGCCTGCGCTCAGACACACACGTACACGTACCCGTTCACTCGCGCCCCCTCGCACACACACATACCCACCTGCCCGCGCACCCATAGACACACACGCACACGGACACAGCCGCGTGCCTCTGCCAGCCTGCATGCCCGCTCGTACACACACAGTCACACGCGCACACACAAGCACAGGCATAGATATTCGCACACGCGCGCTCTTGCACCCGTGCGCATACACCCGTGACACCGTGGACCACACACACACGTGCCCGCACGCCCACAGACACCCGCACTCGCGCACATGCGCGCGCTCACATGGAGACACACCCCCGCGCGCGCTCTTTTGCTCATGCGGGCCCCGCACACTCGCGCTCGCATGCCGCCGCGCCCGGGCTAGCACGCCCACAGACACCCGCCCACGCGCGCGTACGTGCGCACACACAGACACACACCCCCGCGCTCGCCCGCGCTCAGACACACACGTACACGTACCCGCTCACACACTCCCCCTCGCGCACACACATACCCACCCGCCTGCGTGCCCGTAGACACACACACACGGACACAGCTGTGTGCATCTGCCATCCTACACGCCCGCTCGTACACACACAGTCATACGCACACACACAAGCACAAGCATAGATATTCGCACACGCGCGCTCTTGCACCTGCGCGCACGCACCCGTGCCCCCGTGGACCACACACACGCGTGCAGTGCGCACCTGTGCCTGTGTCCGTTTCCGCACCCGGACGCACGTCCGCACGCAGATACAGGTACACACCCGTACGGGCGCGCCCGCGCCCGCTCTCTTGCTCACGCGCGCTTCGCCCTCTCGCTCTCACACGTCGCCACACGCGGGCCCGCGTGCCCACAGCCACCCGCCCACGCGAGCAAGCACGTGCGCACCCGGACATTCACTCCCGTGCGTGCTCTTTTGCTCACGCGGGCCCCACACACTCGCGCTCGCACGTCGCCGCGCGCGGGCCGCACGTCCACAGAAACCTGCCCACGCGCGCACACACAGACACACACCCCCGCACTTGCCCGCGCTCAGACACGCATGTACACGTACCCGCTCACTCGCGCCCCCTCGCACACACACATACCCACCCGCCCGCGTGCCCGTAGACTCACACGCACGCAAACACAACCGCGTGCATCTGCCAGCCTGCACGTCCGCTCGCACACACACAGTCACACGTACACACACAATGATATTCGCACACACGCGCTCTTGCACCCGCGCGCGTACACCTGTGACACCATGGACCACACACACGCGTGCGGTGCGCACTTGTGTCTGTGTGTGTTTCCGCACACGGATACACGTGCCTCCACCCGCACCCAGACACACGCACCGGCACGTGCGCCCGGACGTCTGCCCGCAGATACATGTACACACTCACCCGTGCGCGCCCGCGGCCGCTCTCTTGCTCACGCGCGCTTCGTACACTCGCGCTCGTACGCCGCCACACGCGGGCCCGCACGTCCACAGACACCCGCCCTCGCGCGCATGCGCGCGCTCACTCGGACACCCCCCCCCCCCCCCCGCGCGCGCTCTTTTGCTCACGCGGGCCCCGCACACTCGCGTTCGCAGGCCGCGCACGGGCCCGCACGCCTACAGACACCCGCCCACGCACGAGCGCGCGCACACAGACACACACCCTCGCGCTCGCCCGCGCTCTGACACATACGTACGCACACCCGCTCATTCGTGCCCCCTCGCACACACACATACCCACCTGCCCGCGCGCTCGTAGACACACACGCACACGGACACAGCCGCGTGCCTCTGCCAGCCTGCCCGCCCGCTCGCACACACAGTGACACTCCCACACACACGAGCACATGCATAGATATTCGCACACGCGCGCTCTTGCACCCGCGCACCCACTCCCGTGCCCCCGCGGATCCCACACACGCGTGCGGTGCGCAGTTGTGTCCGTGTACATTTCCGCACCCGGACCCACGCACCCCGACACACGCACCGACACGTGCGCCCGTACATCCGCACACAGATACATGTACACATCCGCCCGTGCGCGCCCGCGACCACACTCTTGCTCACGCGCGCTTCGCACACTCGCGCTTGCACGTCGCCACACACGGGCCCTCTCGCCCACAGACACCCGCCCTCGCGCGCCTGCACGCGCTCACACGGACACACTCCCCCACGCGCGCTCTTTTTCTCACGCGGGCCCCGCACACTCGCTCGCGCACGCCGCCGCGCGCGGACCCGCACGTCCACAGACACCCGCCCACGCGCGCGTGCGCGCGCGCACACAGACACGCACCCCTGCGCTCGCCCGCGCTCAAACACGCACGTACACGTACCCGCTCACTCGTGTCCCCTCACGCACACACATACCCACCCGCCCGTGCGCTCGTAGACACACACTCACACGGACACAGCCGCGTGCCTCTGCCAGCCTTCACGCCCGCTCGCACACACAGTCACACGCACACACACAAGCACAAGCATAGATATTCGCACACGCGCGCTCTTGTACCCCCGCGCACACACCCGTGTCCCCCGTGGACCACACACACGCGTGTCGTGCGCACCTGTGTCCGTGTGCGTTTAAGCACACATACACACGCACCTACACCCGCACCCAGACACGCACACCGGCACGTGCGCCCGTACGTCATACAGGTACACACCCGCATGTGCGCGCCAGCGCATGCTCTCTTGTTCACGCATGCTTCGCACACTCGCGCTCGCATGCCGCCACACGCGGGCCCGCCCGCCCACAGACACCCGCCGTCGCGCGCATGCGTGCGCGCTCACGGACACGCACCCCCGTGCGCGCTCTTTTGCTCCTGCGAGCCCCGCACACTCGCGCTCGCACGTCGCCGCGCGCGGGCCCGCACGCCCACAGACACCCGCCCACGCGCCTGTAGACACACACGCACACGAACACAGCCACGTGCATCTGCCAGCCTGCACGCCCGCTCGCACACACACAGTCACACGCACACACACAAGCACAGGGATATATATTCGCACACGCGCGCTCTTGCACCCGCACGCACGCACCCGTGCCCCTGTGGACCACACACACGCGGGCGGTGCGCACCTGTGTCCGTGTGCGTTTATGCACTCGGACGCACGTGCCTACACCCGCACCCAGACACACGCACCGGCACGTGCGCCCGTCCGTCCGAACACAGATACATGTACACACCTGCGCGAGCGCGCCCGTGCACGCTCTCTTGCTCACGCGTGCTTCGCACACTCGCTCTCGCACGTCGCCACACGCAGGCCCGCGCACCCACAGACACCCGCCCGCGCACGCTTGCGCGCGCGCACACGGACATTCACCCCCGCGCGCGCTCTTTTACTCACGCGGGCCCCGCACACTCGCGCTCGCACGGCACCACGCGTGGGGCCTGTTGGAAATGCGAGCCCACGGTGAACCATTTTGCAATTAATGTTATTGCAATTCACTCCTTAGTCTGAAATGAAGAATACATAATTTGCATAATAGGTCCCTTAGTACAATTAGGGTTATGTACCATGGCCATCTTAATGATCATACAGCTGTTGATTCAATTATTGAATCATAGAGGCTGGTGCTTAGATGAATATCTAATGAGTTAGATTGAGGACTCATCAAGCACCATCAAATGATTGTTAAGAGATGATCTCCAGCCTGAGAAGGAGATGACAATCATTTTTCTAAAGGCTGATATCTGACCGACCTCTTGATGCAGGTCCTCTGCATAGGAATAGAGATTCGGAGGTGTCAGATGAGTTAAGTCAAAGAGTTGACTTAACGAGATCGAGATAACCAAAGTCCTATATCGTATGCTGTCATGATATAGGCACACATCCTCTGACTGGAGACAAATGTGTTATTATATGTTTGAGTATGTACATTTGGCAGACCAATAGGTTGATGACCTAATCAAGGTCTATACACCGGCGCGCTGGTGTGCATGTAAGGGCATATGAGTAATACGATCTTTCAAAGGGATCATACAGGTTCAGTTACTGAATCGGAAGACATGAGCTCACTCATGAGATATTGGGAAGAATCAAATTCCGTGCGCACGGTCGTCTCGCTTTGGAAGCTTGACTAAATTTGTTGGTTTGATATATATACTTTTGGAAAGTATATGATCAAGACCTAGGTATGATATATGCTTTTGAAAAGTATATGATCGATACCGACTCCCAATGATCGAATGAGAAACTTACTGATAAAACCATGAAGTAGACAGTGTAAAGATGATCTAATACTTCAGTTTTATTTTGAGTTTTCCCGTATGTAGGATGTACAGGTATTGGGAATACCTGAGGGTGATGTAATCATAAACGGTTGTATAACCATGACGCTTCCATTCCTAGGGAGTGATGAAATGGGTCTGGATTTTAGTGACTCCTCTCAGTAGAGAAGTAACCTAATCTTAGTCCAAATATTGGACATTGATCTGAATGTGATTCAGATCCAATGGAAAGATTAGATTTACGGTCTTGATTTAATCAAGCATCTATGAGAGGCCCGAGATCTGGTTTTGAGATGTGATCTCAATATCCAAGTCACTATATGTGGAACAATACAATCGCCCTGTTCTTATCTCCAAGTATTCGCGGAGAAAGCGCATTATCCATGAATGTGTTCAGGATAATTTCATTGTTGATAAAATGTATCCGAGCATTGAGAAAATGGATAATTAAATGTGATTTTATTATTATGAGTAATATGAATCATTATTCATATTATAAAGAGAGTTATCTAAGATAATTGAATATGATTTAATTATCAAAGATGTGAATAATGTGAATATGATTCATATTATTTGAACACATGAGATAAAGAGATCCAAGATGATTAAATATGATTTAATCATCATGGATAAGAATAACGTGGATAGCAATATCCAATTATTCATGTGATTTATAATGTATTAGAGAGAGCTAATTATAATTTATATGTGTTGATTAATTATTATGTGTATTGGATACACATTGTGTAATTAATTGACAATGTAAATTATATATTGTTTTGGGTTGTGAATTTGATTCACAATTTTTCCATGGCAAGATTGTAATATTCTCAAATATAAGTGTGAATTATTTTTGAAGAATAAAAAGCCAACAAAAGTTGTTGGAAATAAATAAAGAGAGAATTTCCATGGAGATATGCAATCTCATGAATTATCATGAGATTGCCCTCCATTAGGAAAGGGGTGGGCGGCACCCATGTCCTATTTGGAATGGGTGGTTGTCCACCATGTTATACATGGAATTGAAATCTCCATGTATGTATTCTCTCCTTATTTATTGGTTTGATTTAGGATTAATTTATATTTGATTTTGTCAAATAGATTTTAACCTAAATTTGTTGGTTTTACCAACAACAATCTTGACCATTGGATTGACATAAATCAATCTCACCCATTGATTTTATATGCCCCATGGATTGAGATCCATGGATCCCAAAACCCTATAAATAGAGAGGCATACCCATGCCCTCTAAAGACACATAATGCTTGAGAAGCATCTCTCTCTCTCTCTAGGTGTCAGCCCTCTCTCTCTCCCTCTCATGGCCGTCCACCATGGATGCTATGGAGAGGTTTTCCATCGCCGCAGCATCGTCGTTATGTTGCCCGATCGTCTGCTCGTGGATCTCCGTCTCCTTCGGTGCGTCTCGCTCGTGAAGAAGATGACGGATCTCGTGTGTCGAGATCAGGAGATCCGCCGCTTGGATCATCAACATGGATTGCGAGAAGCACGCGGTTCATGCCCGCGCTCGCAAGCATCTCCTCCGTCGGATTGGACTTGAGACAGGAGGTCTCTTCGTTTAGAGACTCGATCGCAACCATGCTTCAAGAGGTAATCTTATTACTTGTTTGTGGTTTAGACGAAACGATCCGAGAAGTGTTCTTGGATCATGTGGTTTCGTCGTATAAATTTTTTAAATTCCGCTACATCGAGCAACTAGTTCGACTAGTCGCTCCTTGTCGTATTCGATACGAAGCACACGCTTCCATGATGCGCTTGAGGATTTTACCATATCCTTCAAGTGGATCAGAGCCAGGTCGACGGTTTCGAATATGATTCGAAAAACCGAGGACGACTTGGGTTCGTTAAGGTCGCGAAAGTTTTTATCGCATTTGATTTCGCAGATCTGTTTCGTAAATAAATTCGGCACTACTTAAATTGTTTAAACACGAATTTAATATTTGGATTTTGTTCCCCATTAAATAAGGAAACCATAGGATCTGAGTTTGCGTAAATCGAATTTCGTATGTTCAAGATATGGTTGTTTTATTGAACATGTATGCACTGTTGCGAGAACTGTAGATCTGAATGTGATTAAAATGTTAATTACTGTTTAGACTTGCCTCGAAATGCATGAAACATCACTTGCCTTCTGTCCTAAATCAAGTTAGCAATTTATGAAAATTGAGATTGCTTAATTTGGATTTAATATGATTGAGATATGCTAATTTTAGTGAGTAGGGGTCACTGCTGAAATTACATTCCTAATCTAGAACCAAGTGATTGTCAATTAGTGAATGGATCTCAAGTTCTTCACATATATTAGCCAAATGCTGAAATAACTTGTGCATTGATGAATGCTTTAATAACTTGTAAGATAATTACGAATATCGTATCAAAATCTTGAAAGAGTCTTTAGTATAATATCGATATTCAAACTTTTGCTAGTTTGCAATGAAATGGCGAAATCACTTCAAATTTCGAAAAAGAAGTAAATTAAAACATAGTTATCACTATTAAGATTTTTGTATCAAACACCACTGTGGTTAATTTATCGGGCTCGTGAATACTGAAACAAGGTTGAGTCGTACGCTCAGACGCTCCCATAGACCAAAGACACCCTGTTTACAGAATGCGGACCCAAAGTCCTCTTGACACCATATCTATTGTTTTGCAACATCTAATAGCTGTTTCAGTGTCATATATAAAGACATCACCATATCTAATGGCTAGTTCATGACTTGTATAAAATAGCTACCGTGGTTCTTACTTTTGATTCTGATTCTTTTCTAGCCACTGATAATCTGTATTAGCTTTAACTCATGCTCATAATAGCTAATTTATAAACTGAAACAAATTCGACATAGCATGCATATACATGTAACACGAAATTATTAACAGCTTGAAAACTGATACATATTGCATGGTAACTGTCCAAAACATACTTTTTATATAAAAGCTCAAATTTGAGTAGTGAAACTTATGTTTTGTGTTCCGAAAAGAATTATGTGCTGGAAAACGTGCTACCAAGATAAAACACTTGAAACGACGTCTGAAATTCTTTACAAAGACCTGATTGCATATCTACTACACAATACTTGAAATTCATACGTAAAAGATCTGGAAAACACAATTGCATACTTGTTATGTAATACTGGTGGATGAGTTTAACCCATTTATAAGCTTAGAAGACCCAGTGAATGGATCTCAAATTCTTCACATATATTAGCCAAATGCTGAAATAACTTGCATTGATGAATGCTTTAATAACTTGAAAGATAATTACGAATATCGTATCAAAATTTTGAAAGAGACTTTAGGATAATATCGATATTCAAACTTGCTAGCTTGCAATGAAATGCCGAAATCACTTCAAATTTCTAAAGAGCAGTGATTTGAAACATAGTTATCACTATTAAGATTTTTGTATCAAACACCACTGTGGTTAATTTATCGGGCTCATGAAATTGGAAGTATATAAAAAGTATGTTTGAGATCAGTTTAAAAGTATATAAAAAGTATGTTTTGGACAGTTACCATGCAATATGAATCAGTTTTCAAGCTGTTAATAACTTCTTGTTACAGGAATATGCATGCTATGTCGAATTTGTTTCAGTTTATAAATTAGCTATTATGAGCAGGAGTTAAAGCTAATACAGATTATCAGTGGCTAGAAAAGAATCAGAATCAAAAGTAAGAACCACGGTAGCTATTTTATACAAGTCATGAACTAGCCATTAGATATGGTGATGTCTTTATATATGACACTGAAACAGCCATTAGATGTTGCAAACCAATAGATATGGTGTCAAGAGGACTTTGGGTCCGCATTCTGTAAACAAGGTGTCTTTGGTCTATGGGAGCGTCTGAGCGTACGACTCAACCATGTTTCAGCATTCACGAGCCCGATAAATTAACCACAGTGGTAACTATGTTTCAATTTACTTCTTTTTAGAAATTGGAAGTGATTTCGGCATTTTTCATTGCAAATTAGCAAAAGTTTGAATATCGATATTATCCTATAGTCTCTTTCAAGATTTTGATACGATATTCGTAATTATCTTACAAATTATTAAAGCATTCATCAATGCAAGTTATTTCAGCATTTGGCTAATATATGTAAAGAATTTGAGATCCATTCACTTGGTCTTCTATGCTTATAAATGGGTTTAGACTCATCCACCAGTATTACATAACAAGTATGCAATTGTGTTTTCCAGAGCTTTTACGTATGAATTTCAAGTACTGTATAGTAGATATGCAATCAGGTCTTTGTAAAGAATTTCAGACGTCGTTTCAAGTATTTTATCTTGGTAGCACGTTTTCCAGCATATAATTCTTTTCGGAACACAAAACATAAGTTTCACTACTCAAATTTGAGCTTTTATATAAAAAGTATGTTTTGGACAATTACCATGCAATATGTATCAGTTTTCAAGCTGTTAATAATTTCTTGTTACAGGAATATGCATGCTATGTCAAATTTGTTTCAGTTTATAAATTAGCTATTATGAGCAGGAGTTAAAGCTAATACAGATTATCAGTGGCTAGAAAAGAATCGGAATCAAAAGTAAGAACCACGGTAGCTTTTTTATACAAGTCATGAACTAGCCATTAGATATGGTGATGTGTTTATATATGACACTGAAACATCCATTAGATGTTGCAAACCAATAGATATGGTGTCAAGAGGACTTTGGGTCCGCATTCTGTAAACAGGGTGTCTTTGGTCTATGGGAGCGTCTGAGCGTACGACTCAACCTTGTTTCAGCATTCACGAGCCCGATAAATTAACCACAGTGGTAACTATGTTTCAATTTACTTCTTTTTAGAAATTGGAAGTGATTTCGGCATTTCATTGCAAATTAGCAAAAGTTTGAATATCGATATTATCCTATAGTCTCTTTCAAGATTTTGATACGATATTCATAATTATCTTACAAGTTATTAAAGCATTCATCAATGCAAGTTATTTCAGCATTTGGTTAATATATGTCAAGAATTTGATATCCATTCACTGGGTCTTCTATGCTTATCAATGGGTTTAGACTCATCCACCAGTATTACATAACAAGTTTGCAATTGTGTTTTCCAGAGCTTTAACGTATGAATTTCAAGTACCGTATAGTAGATATGCAATCAGGTCTTTTCAAAGAATTTCTGACGTCGTTACAAGTGTTTTATCTTGGTAGCACGTTTTCTGGCGCATAATTCTTTTCGGAACATAAAACATAAGTTTCACTACTCAAATTTGAGCTTTTATATAAAAAGTATGTTTTGGACAGTTACTATGCGATATGTATCGGTTTTCAAGCTGTTAATAATTTCTTGATACAGGAATATGCATGCTATGTCGAATTTGTTTCCATTTATGAATTAGCTATTATGAGCATGAGTTAAAGCTAATACGGATTATCAGTGGCTAGAAAAGAATTAGAATCAGAAACAAGCACCACGGTACCTAATTTATACAAGTCATGAACTCGCCATTAGATATGGTGATGTCTTTATATATGTATGGGACGGTTACTCTCATGTGCTACTTTAAGCGACGATCTTTATTCTTTATGCCTGGTTTTGACAAGAATTACATAACAAGTATGCAATTTTGTTTTCCAGAGCTTTTACTTATGAATTTCAAGTACTGTATAGTAGATATGCAACCAGGTCTTTACAAAGAATTTCAGACGTCGTTTCAAGTGTTTTATCTTGGTAGCACGTTTTCAAGCACATAATTCTTCTCGGAACACAAAACATAAGTTTCACTACTCAAATGTGAGCTTTTATATAAAAAATATGATTTGGACAGTCATTATGCGATATGTATCGGTTTTCAAGCTGTTAATAATTTCTTGATACAGGAATATGCATGTTATGTCGAATTTGTTTCAATTTATGAATTAGCTATTATGAGCATGAGTTAAAGCTAATACGGATTATCAGTGGCTAGAAAAGAATCCGAATCAAAACAAGCACCGCGGTAGCTATTTTATACGTCATGAACTAGCCATTAGATATGGTGATGTCTTTATATATGACACTGAAACAGCCATTAGATGTGGCAAACCAATAGATATGGTATCAAGAGGACTTTGGGTCCGCATTCTTTGAACAGAATGTCTTTGGTCTATGGCAGCGTCTGAGCGTACGACTCAGCCTTGTTTCAGCATTCATGAGCCCGATAAATTAACCACAGTGGTAACTATGTTTCAATTTACTTCTTTTTAGAAATTGGAAGTGATGTCGGCATTTTTCATTACAAATTAGCAAAAGTTTGAATATCGATATTATCCTATAGTCTCTTTCAAGATTTTGATACGATATTCATAATTATCTTACAAGTTATTAAAGCATTCATCAATGCAAGTTATTTCAGCATTTGGTTAATATATCTGAAGAATTTGAGATCCATTCACTGGGTCTTCTATGCTTATAAATGGGTTTAGACTCATCAACCAGTATTACATAACAAGTTCGCAATTGTGTTTTTCAGAGCTTTAACGTATGAATTTCAAGTACCGTATAATAGATATGCAATCAGGTCTTTTCAAAGAATTTCTGACGTCGTTTCAAGTGTTTTATCTTGGTAGCACGTTTTCTGACACAATTCTTTTCGGAACACAAAACATAAGTTTCACTACTCAAATTTGAGCTTTTATATAAAAAGTATGATTTGGACAGTTACTATGCGATATGTATCGTTTTTCAAGCTGTTAATAATTTCTTGTTACAGGAATATGCATGCCATGTCGAATTTGTTTCTATTTATGAATTATCTACTATGAGCCTGAGTTAAACATAATACGGACTATCAGTAGCTATAAAAGAATCAGAATCAGAAGCAAGCACCACGGTACCTATTTTATACAAGTCATGAACTCGCCATTAGATATGGTGATGTCTTTATATATGTATCGGACAGCAAGCACCACGGCACCTACTTCAGCATTTGGCTAATATAGGTGAAGAATTTGAGATCCATTCACTGGGTCTTCTATGCTTATAAATGGGTTTAGACTCATCCACCAGTATTACATAACGAATTTGCAATTGTGTTTTCCAGAGCTTTAACGTATGAATTTCAAGTACCGTATAGTAGATAGGCAATCAGGTCTTTTCAAAGAATTTCTGACGTCGTTTCAAGTGTTTTATCTTGATAGCACGTTTTCCGGCGCATAATTCTTTTCGGAACAGGAATTTGCATGCTAATAATTTCTTGATACAGGAATATGCATGCTATGTCGAATTTGTTTCAATTTATGAATTAGCTATTATGAGCATGAGTTAAAGCTAATACGGATTATCAGTGGCTAGAAAATAATCCGAATCAAAACAAGCACCGCGGTAGCTATTTTATACGTCATGAACTAGCCATTAGACATGACGATGTCTTTATATATGACACTGAAACATCCATTAGATGTGGCATAACAATAGATATGGTATCAAGAGGTCTTTGGGTCCGCATTCTGTGAGCAGGATGTCTTTCGTCTATGGCAGCGTCTATGAGTACGACTCAGCCTTGTTTCAACATTCATGAGCCCGATAAATTAACCACAGTCGTAACTATGTTTCAGTTTACTTCTTTTTAGAAATTTGAAGTGATTTCGGCATTTTTCATTGTAAATTAGCAAAAGTTTGAATATCGATATTATCCTATAGTCTCTTTCAAAATTTTGATACGATATTCGTAATTATCTTAGAAGTTATTAAAGCATTCATCAATTCATGTTATTTCAGCATTTGGCTAATATATGTGAAGAATTTGAGATCCATTCACTGGGTCTTCTATGCTTATAAATGGGTTTAAACTCATCCACCAGTATTACATAACAAGTTTGCAATTGTGTTTTCCAGAGCTTTAACATATGAATTTCAAGTACCGTAAATTAGATAGGCAATCAGGTCTTTTCAAAGAATTTCTGACGTCGTTTCAAGTGTTTTATCTTGGTAGCACGTTTTCCGGCATATAATTCTTTTCGGAACACAAAACATAAGTTTCACTACTCAAATTTGAGTTTTTATATAAAAATTATGTTTTGAACAGTTACTAAGCGATATGTATCGGTTTTCAAGCTGTTAACAATTTCTTGTTACAGGAATATGCATGCTATGTCGAATTTGTTTCGATTTATGAATTAGCTATTATGAGCCTGAGTTAAAGCTAATACGGATTATCAGTGGCTAGAAAAGAATCAGAATTAGAAGCAAGCACCACGGTACCTATTTTATACAAGTCATGAACTCGCCATTAGATATGGTGATGTCTTTATATATGTATCGGACAGCAAGCACCACGACACCTATTTCAGCATTTGGCTAATATAGGTGAAGAATTTGAGATCCATTCACTGGGTCTTTTATGCTTAGAAATGGGTTTAGACTCATCCACCAGTATTATATAACGAGTTTGCAATTGTGTTTTCCAGAGCTTTAACGTATGAATTTCAAGTACCGTATAGTAGATAGGCAATCAGGTCTTTTTAAAGAATTTCTGACATCGTTTCAAGTGTTTTATCTTGGTAGCACGTTTTCCGGCGCATAATTCTTTTCGGAACACAAAACATAAGTTTCACTACTAAAATTTGAACTTTTATATAAAAAGTATGTTTTGGACAATTACTATGCAATATGTATCGGTTTTCAAGCTGTTAATAATTTCTTAATACAGGAATATGCATGCTATGTCGAATTTGTTTCAATTTATGAATTAGCTATTATGAGCATTAGTTAAAGCTAATACGGATTATCAGTGGCTAGAAAAGAATCCGAATCAAAACAAGCACCGCGGTAGCTATTTTATACATCATGAACTTGCCATTAGACATGGCGTATATATGACACTGAAACATCCATTAGGTGTGGCAAAACAATAGATATGGTATCAAGAGGACTTTGGGTCCGAATTCTGTGAGCAGGATGTCTTTGGTTTATGGCAGCGTCTGAGCGTACGACTCAGCCTTGTTTCAGCATTCATGAGCCCGATAAATTAACCACAGTGGTAACTAAGTTTCAGTTTACTTCTTTTTAGAAATTTGAAGTGATTTCGGCATTTTGCATTGCAAATTAGCAAAAGTTTGAATATCGATATTATCCTATAGTGTCTTTCAAGATTTTGATACGATATTCGTAATTATCTTAGAAGTTATTAAAGCATTCATCAATGCAAGTTATTTCAGCATTTGGCTAATATATGTGAAGAATTTGAGATCCATTCACTGGGTCTTCATGCTTATAAATGGGATTAGACTCATCCACCAGTATTACATAACAAGTTTGCAATTGTATTTTCTAGAGCTTTAACGTATGAATTTCAAGTACCGTATAGTAGATAGGCAATCAGGTCTTTTCAAAGAATTTCTGACGTCGTTTCAAGTGTTTTATCTTGGTAGCACGTTTTCCGACGCATAATTCTTTTCGGAACACGAATCATAAGTTTCACTACTCAAATTTAAGCTTTTATATAAAAAGTATGTTTTGGACTGTCACTATGCGATATGTATCGGTTTTCAAGCTGTTAATAATTTCTTGATACAGGAATATGCATGCTATGTCGAATTTGTTTCAATTTATGAATTAGCTATTATGAGCATGAGTTAAAGCTAATACGAATTATCGGTGGCTAGAAAAGAATCCAAATCAAAACAAGCACCGCGGTAGCTATTTTATACGTCATGAACTAGCCATTAGATATGGTGATGTCTTTATATATGTATCGAACGGTTACTCTCAATTGCTACTTTAAGCGACAATCTTTATTCTTTATGCCTGGTTTTGACAAGAATTACATAACAAGTATGCAATTGTGTTTTCCAGAGCTTTAACGTATGAATTTTAAGGATCGTATAGTAGATATGCAATCACGTATTTTCGAAAAATTTCTTACGTCGTTTCAAGTGTTTTATCTTGGTAGTACGTTTTCCGTCACATAATTCTTTTCGGAACACAAAACATAAGTTTGACTACTCAAATTTGAGCTTTTATATAAAAAGTATGTTTTGGACAGTTACTATGCGATATGTCTCGTTTTTCAAGCTGTTAATAATTTCTTGTTACAGGAATATGCATGCTATGTCGAATTTGTTTCGATTTATGAATTATCTATTATGAGCCTGAGTTAAAGCTAATACGGACTATCAGTAGCCAGAAAAGAATCAGAATCAAAAGCAAGCACCACGGTACCCATTTTATACAAGTCATGAACTCGCCATTAGATATGGTGATGTCTTTATATATGTATCGGACGGTTACTCTCAATTGCTACTTTAAGCGACAATCTTTATTCTTTATGCCTGGTTTTGACAAGAATTACATAACAAGTATGCAATTGTGTTTTCCAGAGCTTTTACGTATGAATTTCAAGTACCATATAGTAGATATGCAATCAGATTCTTTACAAAGAATTTCAGACGTCGTTTCAAGTGTTTTATCTTGGTAGCACATTTTCAAGCACATAATTCTTTTCGGAACACAAAACATAAGTTTCACTACTCAAATTTGAGCTTTTATATAAAAAGTATGTTTTGGACAGTCAGTATGCGATATGTATCGGTTTTCAAGCGGTTAATAATTTCTTCATACAGGAATATGCATGCTATGTCGAATTTGTTTCAATTTACGAATTAGCTATTATGAGAATGAGTTAAAGCTAATACGGATTATCATTGGCTAGAAAAGAATCCGAATCTAAACAAGCACCGCGGTAGCTTTTTTATAAGTCATCAACTAGCCATTAGAAATAGTGATGTCTTTATATATGACACTGAAACAGTTATTAGATGTGGCAAACCAATAGATATGGTATCAAGAGGACTTTGGGTCCGCATTCTGTGATCAGGATGTCTTTGGTCTATGGCAGCGTCTGAGAGTACGACTCAGCCTTGTTTCAGCATTCATGAGCCCCATAAATTAACCACAGTGGTGCTTGATACAAAAATCTTAATAGTAATAACTATGTTTCAATTTACTTCTTTTTAGAAATTGGAAGTGATTTCGGCATTTTTCATTGCAAATTAGCAAAAGTTTGAATATCGATATTATCCAATAGTCTCTTTCAAGCTTTTGATACGATATTCGTAATTATCTTACAAGTTATTAAAGCATTCATCAATGCAAGTTATTTCAGCATTTGGCTAATATAGGTGAAGAATTTGAGATCCATTCACTGGGTCTTCATGCTTATAAATGGGATTAGACTCATCCACCAGTATTACATAACAAGTTTGATATTGTGTTTTCCAGATCTTTAACGTATGAATTTCAAGTACTGTATAGTAGATAGGCAATAAGGTCTTTTTAAAGAATTTCTGACGTTGTTTCAAGTGTTTTGTCTTGGTAGCACGTTTTCTGGCGCATAATTCTTTTCGGAACACAAAACACTAGTTTCACTACTCAAATTTGATCTTTTATATAAAAAGTATGTTTTGGACAGTCACTATGCGATATATATCGGTTTTCAAGCTGTTAATAATTTCTTGATACAGGAATATGCATGCTATGTCGATTTGTTTCAATTTATGAATTAGCTATTATGAGCATGAGTTAAAGCTAATACGGATTATCAGTGGCTAGAAAAGAATTCGAATCAAAACAAGCACCGCGGTAGCTATTTTATACGTCATGAACTAGCCATTAGATATGGTGATGTATTTATATATGTATCGGATGGTTACTCTCAAGTGCTACTTTAAGTGACAATCTTTATTCTTTATGCCTGGTTTTGACAAGAATTATGCAATTGTGTTTTCCAGATCTTTAACGTATGAATTTCAAGGACCGTATATTAGATATGCAATCAGGTCTTTTCAAAGAATTTCTGACGTCGTTTCAAGTGTTTTATCTTGGTAGCACGTTTTCCGACGCATAATTCTTTTCGGAACACAAAACACAAGTTTCACTACTCAAATTTGAGCTTTTATATAAAAAGTATGTTTTGGACAGCCACTATGCGATATATATATCGGTTTTCAAGCTGTTAATAATTTCTTGATACAGGAATATGCATGCTATGTCAAATTTGTTTCAATTTATGAATTAGCTATTATGAGAATGAGTTAAAGCTAATACGGATTATCAGTGGCTAGAAAAGAATCCGAATCAAAACAAGCACCGCGGTAGCTATTTTATACGTCATCAACTAGCCATTAGATATAGTGATGTCTTTATATATGACACTGAAACAGTTATTAGATGTGGCAAACCAATAGATATGATATCAAGAGGACTTTGGGTCCGCATTCTATGAACAGGATGTCTTTGGTCTATGGCAGCGTCTGAGCGTACGACTCAGCCTTGTTTCAGCATTCATGAGCCCCATAAATTAACCACAATGGTGTTTGATACAAAAATCTTAATAGTGATAACTATGTTTCAATTTACTTCTTTTTAGAAATATGAAGTGATTTCGGCATTTTTCATTGCAAATTAGCAAAAGTTTGAATATCGATATTATCCTATAGTCTCTTTCAAGATTTTGATACGATATTCGTAATTATCTTCCAAGTTATTAAAGAATTCATCAATGCAAGTTATTTCAGCATTTGGCTAATATAGGTGAAGAATTTGAGATCCATTCACTGGGTCTTCATGCTTATAAATGGGATTAGACTCATCCACCAGTATTACATAACAAGTTTGCAATTGTGTTTTCCAGAGCTTTAACGTATGATTTTCAAGTACCGTATAGTAGATAGGTAGTAATGTCTTTTCAAAGAAGTTTTGACGTCGTTTCAAGTTTTTTATCTTGGTAGCATGTTTTCCGGCGCATAATTCTTTTCGGAACACAAAACACAAGTTTCACTACTCAAATTTGAGCTTTTAGATAAAAAGTATGTTTTGGACAGTTACTATGCGATATGTATCGTTTTTCAAGCTGTTAATATTTCTTATTACAGGAATATGCATGCTATGTCAAATTTGTTTCAATTTTTGAATTAGCTATTATGAGCATGAGTTAAAGCTTATACGGATTACCAGTGGCCAGAAAAGAATCAGAATCAAAAGCAAGCACCACGGTTGCTATTTTATACAAGTTATGAACTCGCCATTAGATATTGTGATATGTTTATATATGTAACGGACGGTTACTCTCAAGTGCTACTTTAAGCGACAATCTTTATTCCTTATGTGCCTGGTTTTGACAAGAATTACATAACGAGTATGCAATTGTGTTTTCCAGAGCTTTTACGTATGAATTTCAGGTACCATATAGTAGATATGCAATCAGATTCTTTACAAAGAACTTCAGACGTCGTTTCAAGTGTTTTATCTTGGTAGCACGTTTTCAAGCACATAATTCTTTTCGGAACACAAAACATAAGTTTCACTACTCAAATTTGAGCTTTTATATAAAAAGTATGTTTTGGACAGTCACTATGCGATATGTATCGGTTTTCAATCGGTTAATAATTTCTTCATACAGGAACATGCATGCTATGTCGAATTTGTTTCATTTTACGAATTAGCTATTATGAGAATGAGTTAAAGCTAATACGGATTATCAGTGGCTAGAAAAGAATCCGAATCTAAACAAGCACCGCGGTAGCTATGTTATAAGTCATCAACTAGCCATTAGATATAGTGATATCTTTATATATGACACTGAAACAGTTATTAGATGTGGCAAACCAATAGATATGGTATCAAGAGGACTTTGGGTCCGCATTCTGTGATCAGGATGTCTTTGGTTTATGGCAGCGTCTGAGCGTACGACTCAGCCTTGTTTCAGCATTCATGAGCCCCATAAATTAACCACAGTGGTGTTTGATACAAAAATTTTAATAGTGATAACTATGTTTCAATTTACTTCTTTTTAGAAATTGGAAGTGATTTCGGCATTTTTCATTGCAAATTAGCAAAAGTTTGAATATCGATATTATCCAATAGTCTCTTTCAAGCTTTTGATACGATATTCATAATTATCTAACAAGTTATTAAAGCATTCATCAATGAAAGTTATTTCAGCATTTGGCTAATATAGGTGAAGAATTTGAGATCCATTCACTGGGTCTTCATGCTTATAAATGGGATTAGACTCATCCACCAGTATTACATAACAAGTTTGCAATTGTGGTTTCCAGAGCTTTAACGTATGAATTTCAAGTACCGTATAGTAGATAGACAATAAGGTCTTTACAAAGAATTTCTGACGTCGTTTTAAGTGTTTTATCTTGCTAGCACGTTTTCCGGCGCATAATTCTTTTCGGAACGCAAAACACAAGTTTCACTATTCAAATTTGAGCTTTTATATAAAAAGTATGTTTTGGACGGTCACTATGCGATATATATCGGTTTTCAAGCTGTTAATAATTTCTTGATACAGGAATATGCATTCTATGTCGAATTTGTTTCAATTTATGAATTAGCTATTATGAGCATGAGTTAAAGCTAATACGGATTATCAGTGTCTAGAAAAGAATCCGAATCAAAACAAGCACCGCGGTAGCTATTTTATACGTCATGAAATAGCAATTAGATATGGTGATGTCTTTATATATGTATCGGACGGTTACTCTCAACTGCCACTTTAAGTGACAATCTTTATTCTTTATGCCTGGTTTTGACAAGAATTACATAACAAGTATGCAATTGTGTTTTTCAGAGCTTTAACGTATGAATTTCAAGGACCGTATAGTAGATATGCAATCAGGTCTTTTCAAAGAATTTCGGACGTCGTTTCAAGTGTTTTATCTTGGTAGCACGTTTTCCATCACATAATTCTTTTCGAAACACAAAACATAAGTTTCACTACTCAAATTTGAGCTTTTTATATAAAAAGTATGTTTTAGACAGTTACTATGCGATATGTATCGGTTTTCAAGCTGTTAATATTTCTTATTACAGGAATATGCATGCTATGTCAAATTTGTTTCAATTTATGAATTAGCTATTATGAGCAAGAGTTAAAGCTAATACGTATTACCAGTGGCCAGAAAAGAATCAGAATCAAAAGCAAGCACCACGGTAGCTATTTTATACAAGTCATGAACTCGCCATTAGATATTGTGATGTGTTTATATATGTAACGGACGGTTACTCTCAAGTGCTACTTTAAGCGACAATCTTTATTCTTTATGCCTGGTTTTGACAAGAATTACATAACGAGTATGCAATTGTGTTTTCCAGAGCTTTTACGTATGAATTTCAAGTACCATATAGTAGATATGCAATCAGATTCTTTACAAAGAATTTCAGACGTCGTTTCAAGTGTTTTATCTTGGTAGCACGTTTTCAAGCACATAATTCTTTTCGGAACACAAAACATAAGTTTCATTACTCAAATTTGAGCATTTATATAAAAAGTATGTTTTGGACAGTCAGTATGCGATATGTATCGGTTTTCAAGCGGTTAATAATTTCTTCATACGGGAATATGCATGCTATGTCGAATTTGTTTCATTTTACGAATTAGCTATTATGAGAATGAGTTAAAGCTAATACGGATTATCAGTGGCTAGAAAAGAATCTGAATCTAAACAAGCACCGCGGTAGCTTTTTTATAAGTCATCAACTAGCCACTAGATATTGTGATGTCTTTATATATGACACTGAAACAGTTATTAGATGTGGCAAACCAATAGATATGGTATCAAGAGGACTTTGGATCCGCATTCTGTGATCAGGATGTCTTTGGTCTATGGCAGCGTCTGAGCGTACGACTCAGCCTTGTTTCAGCATTCATGAGCCCCATAAATTAACCACAGTGGTGTTTGATACAAAAATCTTAATAGTGATAACTATGTTTCAATTTACTTCTTTTTAGAAATTGGAAGTGATTTCGGCATTTTTCATTGCAAATTAGCAAAAGATTGAATATCGATATTATCCAATAGTCTCTTTCAAGCTTTTGATACGATATTCGTAATTATCTTACAAGTTATTAAAGCATTCATCAATGCAAGTTATTTCAGCATTTGGCTAATGTAGGTGAAGAATTTGAGATCCATTCACTGGGTCTTCATGCTTATAAATGGGATTAGACTCATCCACCAATATTACATAACAAGTTTGCAATTGTGTTTTCCAGAGCTTTAACGTATGAATTTCAAGTACCGTATAGTAGATAGGCAATAAGGTCTTTTCAAAGAATTTCTGACGTCGTTTCAAGTGTTTTATCTTGGTAGCACGTTTTCCAGCGCATAATTCTTTTCGGAACACAAAACACAAGTTTCACTACTCAAATTTGAGCTTTTATATAAAAAGTATGTTTTGGACAGTTAATATGCGATATGTATCGGTTTTCAAGCTGTTAATATTCTCTTATTACAGGAATATGCATGCTATGTCAGATTTGTTTCAATTTATGAATTAGCTATTATGAGCATGAGTTAAAGCTAATACGGATTACCAGTGACCAGAAAAGAATCAGAATCAAAAGCAAGCACCACTGTAGCTATTTTATACAAGTCATGAACTCGCCGTTAGATATTGTGATGTCTTTATATATGTAACGGACGGTTACTCTCAAGTGCTACTTTAAGCGACAATCTTTATTCTTTATGCCTGATTTTGACAAGAATTACATAACAAGTATGCAATTGTGTTTTCCAGAGCTTTTACGTATGAATTTCAAGTACCATATAGTAGATATGCAATCAGATTCTTTACAAAGAATTTCAGACGTCGTTTCAAGTGTTTTATCTTGGTAGCACGTTTTCAAGCACATAATTCTTTTCGGAACACAAAACATAAGTTTCACTACTCAAATTTGAGCTTTTATATAAAAAGTATGCTTTAGACAGTCACTATGCGATATGTATCGGTTTTCAAGCTGTTAATAATTTCTTGATACAGGAATATGCAGGCTATGTCGAATTTGTTTCAATTTATGAATTAGCTATTATGAGCATGAGTTAAAGCTAATACGGATTATCAGTGGCTAGAAAAGAATCCGAATCAAAACAAGCACCGCGGTAGCTATTTTATACGTCATCAACTAGCCATTAGATATAGTGATGTCTTTATATATGACACTGAAACAGTTATTAGATGTGGCAAACCAATAGATATGATATCAAGAGGACTTTGGGTCCGCATTCTATGAACATGATGTCTTTGGTCTATGGCAGCGTCTGAGCGTACGACTCAGCCTTGTTTCAGCATTCATGAGCCCCATAAATTAACCACAGTGGTGTTTGATACAAAAATCTTAATAGTGATAACTATGTTTCAATTTACTTCTTTTTAGAAATATGAAGTGATTTCGGCATTTTTCATTGCAAATTAGCAAAAGTTTGAATATCGATATTATCCTATAGTCTCTTTCAAGATTTTGATACGATATTCGTAATTATCTTCCAAGTTATTAAAGAATTCATCAATGCAAGTTATTTCAGCATTTGGCTAATATAGGTGAAGAATTTGAGATCCATTCACTGGGTCTTCATGCTTATAAATGGGATTAGACTCATCCACCAGTATTACATAACAAGTTTGCAATTGTGTTTTCCAGAGCTTTAACGTATGATTTTCAAGTACCGTATAGTAGATAGGCAATAATGTCTTTTCAAAGAAGTTTTGACGTCGTTTCAAGTTTTTTATCTTGGTAGCATGTTTTCCGGCGCATAATTCTTTTCGGAACACAAAACACAAGTTTCACTACTCAAATTTGAGCTTTTAGATAAAAAGTATGTTTTGGACAGTTACTATGCGATATGTATCATTTTTCAAGCTGTTAATATTTCTTATTACAGGAATATGCATGCTATGTCAAATTTGTTTCAATTTTTGAATTAGCTATTATGAGCATGAGTTAAAGCTTATACGGATTACCAGTGGCCAGAAAAGAATCAGAATCAAAAGCAAGCACCACGGTTGCTATTTTATACAAGTTATGAACTCGCCATTAGATATTGTGATGTCTTTATCCCTAAGTATAGAAAAGCTTATCAACAAGTGAGGGACAATAAAGCGAGCAATCAAAGATAGGAAAAACAGATACTACCTCCCATATACTTAGGGTTGGATGTCCTTAAGTATAAGCAGCAAAAACAGTAGTAATAGAACAAAAAGGAATACAAACAACATATATTCAACGCCCCTATACTTAGGATAAATCACATCCTAAGTAAAGCAAGAATCCTAAGCGATACCTGGGGTGTTGAACAAAAATGGAAGAATGAAATAATAGAATAGGAAACATGGATATACAAAGAGGTGGACAGAAGTGTAACTCAGTATGAGACATAGAATATGAGAGTCAAAGAACACATCTCATACAAAATGAATTCGGGCAACATTAACAGTTAGGGTCGTGATCAAGAAAAGGATTAAGGCGTCAATCATGGACTCAAAAGGTGGACTCAGAAGACAACTTGGACATGTCAATACTACTGTTGTCGTGCACCTTTTTGAGTAAGCATGTACCTTTCTACTTGCTCTGTAATTTCCCTGAAAATAATCTCAGTCTAGCATCAAATAGCCATATTTTCTTATTCGGCTCAAAGTGCTTATGGCTTATGTCTGAATCAGGTTATATCTTCACTCTATCCTTATATCATAGGCTACTTGAAAAGGATGTATCTCTAAGCTCCTTCAGGGCCGCCAACTCTACTTTCCTCTGATCTCTTACACTCTTTGGATCCAATAATATCTCCGTGACTACCCATAGTGATTTGTGCTTGATCTCCACAAGTAAGTGGCATGGCTTGCCATAAACGATTTGAAATGGAGGTGTACCCAAAGGAGTCTAGAAGGATGTCCTATAGGCCTACAAGACAGAGTCTAAAAGTTGTGACCAATCCTTTCAATATGGATGGACAGCTTTCTACAATATCATCTTGATCTACCAATTGATTAACTGCAAGATACGAGGGTCTAAATGTCTCACACAAGGCGAAGACAAAGTCACTGTGGCGACCCTCGGTAAATCCCGATTAGTCAATAGTTAACCCACGAATAATATCAATGTGGAGTTAAAATTCATCATAACTCTACAAAATATGTGTATAGAGCAAGTATGTAGAGTGTCGAACACAAGGAGCAAACAAGTATAATAAGGCAATAATGCTCAGAAATATGAAAGTGGTTAAATGCCTGCAAGTGCTATTTTTTGTGGGTTTTGAATTATATTTTTTATTTAATTTTTGATTTTATATTTTTATATCTTGATTTTGTATTATATTTTGTATTTTTATACTTTCTTTTTTTCTTTTAATAAAGATATAATGTATATAAGGAATATATATTTACACTAGAGATAAGAGAGGGATAAAAATAGGGGAAAATAATCAAAATATAGGAAATAAAATGTTTGTGTGATTTTTATAGTTTTTTAATGTTTTCTGATTTTTCTAAATTTTCCCTATTTTTTTGGTATTTTTAAGGGCAAAAATACTAGTAAACAGTGAATACAATATATAGACAAGAAAAAATAGAAATAAAATAGCCAACAGGAGCGAAAATTTTTCAAATTAGTTTTTATAGATAGATAATAGGATAAGGAAATTTTAGAGATAGAAAATACAGTTTTTAGAGTTTTTATGAAATCTTTAGATTTTTATGAAGATTTTGAGAATTTTGCTATTTTTAAGGGGTTTCTTTTGTAATTTTTACGGATTTTTGGTCAGAAAATAAAATAGATTAAATACACGAAATATATTTTTTTGGAATTTTTCAAAGACTTTTTGTAATTTTATATATTTCTAATGCAAACAGTAATAAAAAGGCTTGTTTTTTATTTTTAATAAATATGAAAATGCAATAAAAATGCAAAATAAAAATATGGTGTTAAACTACAATGCAACAAGAGCCTATGATAATTTTTTGGTAATTTTTCGAGTTAATGACGCATGAAATAAATGCAAACATTCAAGCAAAAACACAACACTGGCAAGGGCATAGATGTAAATAAATAGAAGTCCAAGGGCCTACTTGCAATTTTTCCAAAGATATATAACGTTAAACTCAACTTTCTGGACTAAAAAAATACCCAAACCCGGAGGGGGTTCGCTGCAAAATATCCAACTCACGCGCACAGGGCACGTAACCTGGTAGGGGTATTTTTGCAATATTACAAAGATCCAGGGGCTAACATGCAATTTCACAAAAATATTACAACTTAACTAAAGAGTTCATGGACTGGAATGAAATAAATAAACTCCGGGGGATCTGATGCAAAATGCCCACCACCCCACGTGCACGGGTCGCGTGAGGTGACGTGGACTGGACCTAGATGCAAATAATGAAAGTGCGAGGGTCTGGATGCAAATATTACATAAATATTTAAACTACAAATTAAAGTTTATGGACTATAAATAAAATGCAAAATTAGCGAGGGTGTAGGTGCAAAATACCCACGCCTAATATCCTAGTGCGTGATCGACGGTTGTGGAGCGCCCACTTGACACGTGGCGCTTCGAGGTTGCACGATGACGATTCGCTCTAGACAGTGGAGATTAGATCTTCGGTCGAAGATCTGACGGTGGAAGCGCGACGCGATCCAATGGTGGTTGAGCGATCTGGAGCTCCGCCCGGATCCGACGACGGAGAAGCGATGAGCAAGAACATGGAAGCAACGCCAGCGAGGCAAGCTCACTTGAGTTAGATCTCCGTCCTACGGCAAGAGTTAGGCTCCAAAATTGGGCTGCGAGCTCCTGGGGTCCTCTTCTAGCTGCCAGGGGCTCAAAAAAGCTTCGACGGTGGCCGGAGTTCGCGGGAGAGAGCGGTAGAGCTGGTGGGCTCCTGGACCCTCCGCCGACGCTCAAAATGAGCTCCAGGCGTATCTCTGATGTATCTGGACCTGCAAGAAACTTAATACCAGCGAGGGCAAAATGCCTCGAAGGTCGGTGAAGCAGATGGAGACGGGGAACGGCAGCACAAGGCGGTGGTCGGTGCGAGCTCCGACGAAGGTGTTCGATTGGGTGATTAATGGAACGAAACTCGAAGGTTCCAAGGGGGAATTAATCCTACATCTACGAGAAAGGAAATGCGCGAAGAAAATAAAGGAAAGAGAAGACCTCGAAGGTGGTGTACCTGAGGTAAAGGACCTCAACGGAGGTGACTTGCCGGAGGTGGTGGAGCCGCCTCAGACCGTCCTCGACCCTCCTGAAGGTGGGAGAAGGGAGCTGTCACCTCCCTCTAGCTCTGGGGTGCAACATGAGAAGAGGAAAATGACACCAAGGGGTTCAAACTGGAGCTCGAAGATGGCGGCTCGATTACGTACAAGATGGTGGCGTCTCCTTCAAGCGAGGTCCACGCGTGAATGATGAAGATTTTGGAGGATTTTGGTGCTCGGTGAGGATCAATGATGATCAAGGAAGGAGTCCCAAGAAGAAATCGAGGCCCGAGGGAGAATGGATCGAGCTCCAAAAAGGAGAGAAATCGGACAAAAAATCGGGTGTCAGAAGGCGACAGGCCTCGGTCAGGGAGTTGACCGAGGTCAAGTAACGATCGGCTCTGGTTGGTCCACGTGGACCACCCAGAAAAAGGCTGGTCAAAATTATTTAGAAATTCGAAATAAAATAGTAAATGAATTTATTAAGTTTAGGTTATAAAATAAAAAATGCTTCTTATTTTATAAAGAATTTTATAGTGATTTTTATTTATTTTTATGAGGTATATAATTACAAGTTACCTTTTATACCCTATATAGGTATGTATATCTATATATTTTATTATTTTATTTTTATTTTGTATATTTACTTTATTTTTTGTTTATTATTTTATAAATTTATAGAATATTTTTATACCCTTAAATATATTTTTATTTGATTTTTCTGATGTATTTTGTACACTTAATAAAATAGAAACAGTAATTCTATAGGTATATGCATAGGTATTATACCTAGGTATGCTATTTATACAAGTATTTTATTTTGTGTTTTCTTTGAGTTTTTATTCCAGTTTTAATATAAATATTACTTACGTAATTATAAAAATATAAAATTATAAAAATAATGAATAAATAATAAAATGAATATTATATTCTGTACAAGTATACAATAGGGGTCCAAAACTCAACTTTCAAACCGTAGCTCCGCCAGATGTGAAACCACCTTCATTAAATAGATTATTTAAGATTATATACAATTAAAGGTGAGTTTGATGCATTTCGAGCTTTTATTTAAGAGATACAGGTCTGGGAAGTTGGCATTTTAGATTTTTGTTCAGATCATAACTTGTTATCTGTACAATATTTTTGAGTGAAATAAATTTTGTATTTTTCTTTATTTAATTATATACAACTTTCATGTACAAGATTTCTTTATTTGAGGTATAAAACATGAAACCAAAAATAGGTCCCAAAATGACTAAAGAATGAATAAAATGAATAGGTATTTTTATTGTATTGTTGCCCTTATCTCCCCCTACTTTATTCCTTGTCGACCTATTCATCAAGATGCCTAAGTCTCGAGGTTTCAGGTCATAAAATATTTACAATATTTTATTCTTTTTCTTTTATTTTCTTTATTATATTATTTTGGCTTTAAAAACAATATTTTACACATTATTTACATGCACATGTATAAATGCTAAGATGCGGGAATTAATGGTATTTACACGCATTTGCCAGGGTTTTTGAGGCCAAAATGATAGAATAAAGATGATGAAATGTGGATTCATCACCCCCCTATACTTTACCTTTGCTAGTCCCTAGCAAACACTTATGCAATAAGTGCAGAAAAAAACAAAGAAAAGAAAAAGAAGAAAGTGGATTAAATTTAATTATCAAACTTGTCTTTACAAAATCAAAGTTTGGATCTTAAGTCGGATCTTTGGAATTTTAGTACGGGCGGAACCTTAATGAGAACCGAATTTGAAATCCAACAGTCCCTGAGAATCCCAAAACTCTGCTCAAGTCTCCTCAATAGCCAGGTCAGAAATACTTCAACTCATACGCAAACCCTTACGACTATGAATCTGTGGCTCTCCCCAACTGAAATGACAAAGAGACTGACTTCTCCAATATGACAACCCAATGATTCTCCAATCCAACAACTCATTCCTCAAGGAGCAGGGTATTCCCTTCTAAGTTCAAGTGGCAACCAGCTCAAGAGGAGGGGGGTGAAGAGAAGAATGGACGGTAGCTAGTGTAGCTACCTATCCTGGGATGCAAGACCGGTGTAGTCAAGTCATCCAGCTGCAGGCTCACATGATTTTACTTTGAAGCTCAAGCTTGCTTATTTGACTATACACAAATGTACACTCCGGCAGGTATTTTTATTTTTGTACATGCCTGTCCACTCTTTTGGAGTTTTTGATTTTTGCATTTTTTGAACACTAATACAACAGCATTTACATAGGGTGTTTTTCCTCTTGAGCCAGTAGATTATCCCTCTTTTGAAGTGTTATTGCAACCCACAATCTCCTATCCTCGAAACTCATCATCACTGGATGGGTTGGGGTGCACTTACCTCCCTAGAGGAGGACAAATGTTTCCACCTGTGTGCGTCTCATACTGGCAAATCCAACCCCCTCTCCACTCCAACTGAGTTGAGCCAAGTGAAAGGTGCAGGTGTCCAAGTTAGGTCATTATCAACAAGAGTCGTGCGTGTGCTTCGAAACACTCTACTTAGGCAGCCAAGAATCCATTGAACTAAGTCCCGTGATCCTCAAAGAATTAAGTCAACTAGACCTGAAGTACCTCAATTCCAGCTCCTATAAGGTTCCCGTTAATTAGGTAGATTTTAAGGTCAAACCAAGCTCCAATCTTCAGATTTTACTTAGACTTGTTCAACCATTAAACTCAATCCGAAAAATGCTCATGATATGCAAATACTATGAAGGAAATATTTTTGTGATGTAATTTTCAAAGATTTTGAACTTTTTATGGGTTTTTGAAAAGATGAATACACATGCATTTTTTAGATTTTCAAAAAGATTTTTCAAATGTTTTTGGTATTTTACTTTTGCAAATACTTTTGGGATTTTTGAAAACAAAAGATTTTGGCTAAAAAGTAGGTACAAATATTTACATGGGGATGTATCTTTTATTTACAAGAATTAGATTTTTAAGGATTTACAAAGGATAAGTGGTCGATTTTATAGGCATATACATAAAGAAGTTTTGGTGAGATGTAAGTGTTCCTCGAACTTATTTGACAAAGGTTTTTCAATCAATTTTGAAAGCTATAGTCCAAAATAATTTTTTACAAATAGTTTTACAAACATGTACACACATTTGAAAATCATTTTGCAAAGGTTTTCCAAACAGTATATATAGATTTTTCAAATATTTTTGCAACCATTTTTCAAACTATTCGCAAATCATTTTTCAAACATTTTATTTCACAAAAAGAAAATAATTTTATAATCAAAATGTTTTTACAAAGGTTGATAACATGTAACAAGATGTTTTTCAAATAGTTTTCAAAAGATTTTTCACAAAGATTTTCAAACTATTTTTTCAAACATTTTGCAAAGCTTCTTCACCTGATTTATTAATTAGTATGTACAAAAAGAATTTGAGGAATAATCACACCTTTTTATTAAGATTTTCAATTAATTTTATAAGTATAATGAGTTATAATAAAAATATTTTAAAGTACGAGTTATGGCTAAAGTATATACACAACATATACGACCCCCCTATACTTAGCTTGAGCTATGTCCTCACAGATCAGAGAGAAAAGAGAAGACATAACTCGTACTGAGTATAGAAAAGTCTAAAGAATAGCGACCGAATAAATGAATGAACAAATGAGAAGTTGACCGTCCCCCCTATACTTAGGATGAAATAATCCTAAGTATAGCAGACTGTACACACAATAGGGAGGGTCAAGGGTGGGAATGAACAGATCGCAATCAGATTGTCTCCCCCTATACTTAGGGTGAGATATCCCTAAGTATAGACAAGAAGAGGAGACAATGGAGAGGATCAAAGAATAGAGTTACTTCAGGGTGCACACCCCCCTATACGTAGGACAAAGTACGTCCTAAGTATAGCAAAATCATAGGACGACGACGGGGTGACAGATGAATAAAAGAATTAATGATATGGACAAATGGATCTATACAGAGGAAGATAGAAGTAATAATCATGTACGAGATGCAGAAGGTGTGAGTCAAAGAGCACATCTCATACCAGATGAATCGGGGCAACATCAATGGTCGGCGGGTCATGATATAGATATGGTTTCAAGCGCTGACCATTGACTCTAAAAGTGGAAGATGATGAAGGTTCAGATATATCAATGCTACCATTATTATGCACCTTCCGGACCATATATGGTCCTTTCCACTTACTCTGTAATTTCCCTGGGAATAATTTCAGCCTAGAACCAAATAACCATACACGCTGATCGGGCTCAAACTGTTTGTGGCTGATATGAGAATCATGTCATGTCTTCACTTTTTCCTTATACTGTAGGCTGTTAGCAAAGGCTGTGTCTCTCAGTTCCTCCAGGGCTGCCAACTCTGCTTTCCTCTGTTCTCCTACACTCTTAGGGTCCAATAATAGTTCTGTAACTGCCTAAAGTGACTTATGCTTTATCTCCACTGGTAAATGGCACGTCTTGCCATAGACGAGACAAAAGGAGATGTCCCTAATGGTGTCTTGAAGGAAGTCCGATAGGCCCACAAAACCGAGTCCAAAAGCTGCGACCAATCCTTTCGGTCTGGGCGGACTGCCTTCTGTAAAATGTCTTAATCTCCCTATTCGATACTTCAGCAAGACCATTAGTCTGAGGGTGATATGACGTGGCAACACGACGGTCAATACTGAACTCATCTGCAAGGGTCCTAACCTTATCATTAATAAAGTGAGACCCCCCATCTGAAATCAAAACTCTAGGAACCCCGAACCGTGAAATAATATTTTTCCTCAAGAAACGGCATACGGTTTTAGCATCTGCGGCCCGGGCGGGGATGGCCTCAACCCAACAACTCACATAATCTACAACGAGCAGAATGTACTCAAACCCCTGACTTTTAGGAAATGGGCCCATGAAATCAATCCCCCATGCATCAAAAACCTCATAAAAGTGAATGGGCTGCATGGGCATCATGTCTCTCTGTCCGCAGGTACCCATCTTCTGACAGTCAGTACACCTTCTCATGAACTCATCAGAATCCTTGAAAAGGGTAGGCCACCAAAGGCCGGATTGGAGCACCTTCTGTGATGTCCGTCTCCCAGAATAGTGTCCTCCTGCCTCAAGCTTGTGGCAGTAGGTGAGGATGCTATGTTTCTCATCTTGAGGAATGCACCGTCTCCATATACTGTCCCCTCCCTCATGATAAAAGATGGGGTCCTTCCAATGATACGACTTTGCCTTCACAAGGAAGGTCTCAAGCCGCTATTTGGGCCAACCTTGTGGAATAGATTTGGCAACAAGGTAATTCACAATGTCGGCATACCATGGAAGAGAGGTGATAGCAAGGATCGCCTCATCTGGAAAAGTCTAAGTAATAGGTGCTATGGGCTCAGATTCCTCAAGGTTCTCTAGGCGGGAGAGGTGATCTACCACAACATTCTTAACTTCAGGTTTATCCTTAATCTCAATATCAAATTCCTGGAGGAGAAGGATCCATCTGGTCAATCTGGTTTTGGCATCCTTCTTCGACATCAAGTATCGAATGGCAGTGTGATCTGTAAATATTATCACTCTAGATCCAAGAATGTAAGATCTGTACTTATCCAAAGCAAAGACTACCGCTAGCATCTCTTTCTTAGTCATTGTATAGTTCCTCTGAGCTGCATCCAATGTTCGGCTAGCGTAGTGTATGACATAGGGTAATCCATCCGTCCTCTGTCCAAGCACAACCCCAATGGCATAATCAGAAGCATCCGTCATGATCTCAAATGGGAGAGACCAATCGGGTGGCTGAAGGACAGGAGTCTCGATAACTAAATTCTTGAGAGTATTGAAGGACTTAAGACACTTATCATCTACGAGGAACTCGGTGTCTTTAGTCAATAAATTCGTAAGCGGTCCGGCAATTCGACTGAAGTCCTGAATGAACCGTCGGTAGAAACCGACATGCCCCAGAAAAGACCACAACTGTTTTAGATTGGACGGTGGATTGAATTTTCTAATGATATCCACCTTGGCCGGATCAATCTCCATGCCCCTGTTGGAGATGATGTGACCAAGGACCGTCCCCTGAGTCACCATAAAGTGACGCTTCTCCCAAAATAGTACAAGGTTTACCTCTATGCAGCGCTGAAGCACTCGGTCTAGGCAGTCAAGACAAGCATCAAACCCGTCGCCATAGACCGAGAAGTCATCCATGAAGACCACCAAACAGTCACCTATCATGTTCGAAAGATGGACAACATGCACCTTTGGAATGTCACAGGGGCGTTACATAGACCAAAGGGCACCCATCTGAAAGTATAAGTCCCAAATGGATAGGCGAACATCGTTTTATCCTGGTCTTGGGGCGCAATGGCCACTTGATTGTATCCGGAGTACCCGTCAAGAAAACAGTAATGACTCTTCCTAGCTAGCCTCTCGATAATCCGATCAATAAATCGTAGCGGGAAATGATCCTTCTTGGTGGCCTCATTCAATCATCTGTAGTCCACACAGACCCTCCAAGAAGTGGGTACCCGGGTGGCGATCTCTTCTCCAGACTCATTCACAACTGTAGCGATACCTGTCTTTTTGGGCACCACATGTAAAGGACTAACCCACTTGGAGTCGGAGATGGGGTAGATAAAATCGGAGCTCCACCATTTAGATATTTCCTTTGTTACTGCATCTCGCAGATTCAAGTTCAGCCGTCGCTGGAACTCACGCGAAGGCTTAGCGTCCTCCTCGAGGTAGATATGGTGGGAGCACAGGGCCGGACTTATCCCCTTGAGATCAGCCACACTCCATTCTATTACCTTGCGGTTTCTTTCAAGAACCTCCATCAGATGAGATTCTTGTTCTCCAGTCAAGTCTCCTGAGATAATGACTGGGTGCATTTCTGGCTCACCCGCAGGGAATCTATACTTCAATTCTGGCTTTGTGGGAGCTGGCAAATCTGGCTTCTGATATTTTTGTGTAAAAGCAACCAGGTCTGTATGTGAGAACTCTCGTTGTTTGTCATCATCTGACGAAGGGAACCCTACTAGTGTGTCTATCATCTGTGAGGCTCGCTCTCCATCCTATCTGTCGGCCCATCGAAAAACAGACATGGCAAATATGCGTCAAAATCTTTCCAATAAAAGTCTGCCTCTGAGGGATCTGAATCAGAACAAACATCAATGTCACCACTCATCACGCAACTGTCAGCCTGTATAGTGCCCTCTGCCAAGGGTGTGCTCTCCGAACTCTCGTCTGCTATGAAAAATGTGTATTCTAAATCTGTAGATAAGGTGAGGGCTCGTGCTTCTGGTTCTTCCCAAACTGCTTCATCATCAGTCATCATGAAATCACACTCCTGGTGGACGTCTAACTCTGCATCTGTCATCTACTCTGCATCACTGTTCTGTCCGAGCAGGTTGAATCTCTCGCTTTGATCTTGTCGATCGTCTCTATTTGTATACTCTCACCCTCTACGCGAAAGTACACCTTCTCGCTATCATGGTCGGACACTGTCTTGGCTGTGGCCAAGAATGGGCGTCCTAGTATGATGGGGGCATCTGTAACCGACTCAGAGATCTCCATGTCCAATACAACAAAGTCCACGGGGCATTTCAGGCCCTGAATGGTAACGACCACGTCTCTCGACAACCCCTTCGGCCTCTTAATCAATCGATCAACAAACTAAAGGACTGTCCTACTCCGAAGAAGAGGGCCAAACTCGAATCGATCGAGTAAGGCAGCCGAAAGGAGGTTGATAGAAGAGCCGCTGTCTAATAGAGTACGATCGAACCGCTGCTCACTAATCTGGCATCTGACATAAGGAGCTCCTGCATCTGGTCGTTTGGCTGGCAGCTGGTTTTGAATGGCACAACATGTGGCACGTGTGAGCACATGGATCTCTCCTCTGTTGTTCCTCCTCTTCCTGCGTACGGTTGTTTTCTCTCTCAGATTCTTTTGGAAGAGGGGGATGTGCTCAAGTACCTCATGTGGAGTCAACTGTATCTGAAATCTGTCTATCATCTGTTGATTGAACTCTAATTGTTCCTTCTTTTTGGGATTTTCTGTTTTATTCCCCTTCGCTGAGCGGAGTGCTTGAGGGAAGGGGACGGATGGGCCCTCCTCAGACAGAGGGTTAGGAGAAGTTTTCTGGCCCTGTGAAGGACTAAAATCCATGAAAACATCATCATTCAACACACATGGACTCGGAATTGATGGAGAAACCATTCCTTTATTCAATTTTTGTCTTTTTCTTGTTGTCCAGGGATACAGAAAATGGCAAAATAGACGATTGGAATACAGATGGACTCCAAATGGGGATATCAGCACCACCCAAAATATTCTCCTTCGCGGCCTCAGCACCGCACTCTGGTTCGGCATCAAAAATGGTGGCGTCAGCACCACCGTCTGCATCTGGTATCTCGATGGTCTCAGCACCGTCGTCTGGAAGGTCATCCTTGGTGGCATCAGTACCACCGCCATCATCATTGTTGTTAGTTGCATCAGCACCGCTTCTCTCCTCATCTGGGGATCTAGAATCTCCATGGTGTTGTCCCTCAGATGTGGCGCCGTTGGTTCCCTACCGCTCCTAAGTGACACGAAATGAGTATCAAACATAGAATGCATGTCATTCAAATAAGCACTAGGAGTGGTATCTTCTGTATACTGTACTTGCTCAGACTTTCTCTTCAAGTTATTCAGATTCGGCTCGCTCTGTGCAGGTATGGCGGCTTTGCCTTTCATAATGTTCCTCATTTCCTGCCAGAACTCATCCATTTCTCGCTGGAAGGATGCTTGCTGTTCGGAGAGAAAGCGGGCGAGATCGTCAAGTGCTGGGTTCTCCAAGGCAGGTGCAGGAGAACCGGGAGTGTTCCCTTGCTGGAACTGAGGTTGCTGGTGAGACTGGGTACTGTTTCTGGTAAGGCTACTGTCGTTGCCTCCACTGTTGTCCCTGATAGGTGGGACGATGACTATGGTGAGAGTGTGGGTGGTGGGAGTATTGGGGTTGCTGCTGTTGGCTGTACTGGTTGCCCTGAGCTGGAGACTGCTGTTGGGATGAAATGCCTCGGTGGACCTACGAAATCCGGGGTGATCACGGCGAATCCTGGGCTGCTGGGGATACCGATCGTACCATATCCCGTTGACTTCCATCAACGGCTCCTGCTCGAAGGGTGGAGGTGGTAGTGCTGCCAATGGCTGATCTGGCTGATAGACCACCATCTGAGTGTCCTGAGATGGTGGCTACTGTGAATAGTGCGGCAACTGCTGTACCGACACCTCCTAGACATGGTGAACTTGGTGGTATGCGGGAGGTGGTGGGGTAGAATGACTACTTATGGACTCAGCCAGTGACCTGGGAGGCGGATGTGAAGATGATTGTGCCTCCTGATTACTCAAGATGTGAGTCTTCAGGTCACTCATGGACTTAGCCAACTAGTCTATCTATGCCAGACATTGGCCTTGCTTCTTCTCCAAAATCTCAACGCGGTCCAATTTTTCACTGATTATGCCCATGCCGGCAGCTGATCATTCATCTTGTGCTGCTGTTGCTGACGAAGTATGGGGACCGACATCGATGTGGGCGATCCTCTGATAAGCTCCTGCTCCTTGGGGGGTTTCTGTTGTGTGTAGACTCGGGCTTGGGCCATGACTGTAGAGTTTTCTTCCATTCCTTCATAAATGGCCCAAAAGTCATCTTCACCCTTAGAGAAATAGGACTCACCACAAGAAACATTAACAAGCCCCTGCAGCTCCAGTGTCAACCCACAAAAAAAACTCTGAACCAGGTTGGGCTTTGATATGTCATGATGCAGACAACGGTCAATTAGCTCTCTAAAGCGATCCCAAGCCTCATGGAATTGTTCATTCGGGATCATTGTGAAGTTGTTGATCATAGCTCTTGCTGCGTTTGTCCAGTCGAGTGGGTCTTATTTATTCAAGTATGCAGTCCGGAGCTGCTCCCAAGTGTCGATGTACCTCCCCAAGTGTTTCAGCCAATAGACAACTCTATCAACCAAGGAGAACGGGAAGGCAATCATTTTGATTGTGTCCTCAGTCACAAACCTGTCATGGATTGTACTGCATATCATTTCAAACTCCTGCAGATGGAGGTGCGGTTTTTCGGTGGCCAGCCCATGAAACTTAGGCAGTATCTGAATAATATGTGGGCGAAGCTCGAAGTCTCCATATATGGGAGGGAGTCGGATCCATTGGTGAGTGAGGGTTGCAGCTGGGTTATGCAACTGCCTCATGGTTGTCGGTGGCAGCCTCTCCTGGTCAGGTCCTCCTCCTTCTGCATCTGGTATATCACCGCCCTCATTTCGGTCTTCTCTGCCTTCTCGCATTTCCCTCATGATTTCACCCATGAACACCCCCTGATCTCGGGTATGTCGCCCCATGGTTTCCAGGGAGGCTAACAATGAGTTGTTGATGGCAGCTTGATCAAATAGGTACGGAGGTGGTCTCTGCTCATCTGGGTGTTCCTCTCTGCCTCCCATATCTTGGTTTTTTGCAAAGCCAAAAGAATCCATCTCAGGTGTCGTCAAATGCTTTGAACTCTGTGTTGTACCAAATTCTGACACCACTGGACTGATACAAGAAGAAGGATGGTCGAGGGGGAACATGGTGGAAGTAAACTCAGGCTCGAAGAGTGGGTCTGGACTCCCCGAAGCCAACCTAGATGAAAAAGGAGGAGTGCTCGACAACGGTGCCACCAGACGTGGCCTAAGGGATCTCCTTCCCATCATCGTGATGTAGAGAATGGCAGATGAGATCTGGAAAGCAAACAAGATTTGAATTCAAACCCCCAATTCACCTATGCAACCCTTGAGCTGAAGACCGTGAAGGTTCGGTCCTTTATCTTGTCAAATTTTATTGAGTTATCAATCAATCTATCAGAGCGTTAGAATGAGCTGTTAGGAACCCTACTTTACTAGCCGACTGTCCCAATCCACATTAGATCTTTCCCAGCAAGTATGAATTGCGGACCGTAACCCGGTTGTCCCCGCTAATTCAATCCGCTAAGGACATCGCGGTCCGCTTTACCGATTACCGGAGAGATCCTCACTGGAGAATGACTAACCATGACCAGTAGTCAACTAAAATTCGAGTATGGCTCTACCCTAGTGTCGAGTCACTCTTTCGCAGCAGATAAATCAATCAATGAGGGGGTTGCTCTCCCCAAGACAAAAATTTTGTGAGGTGAATTTTAAGTCAAGTTTGCTTTAGCAGTCCCAATTTTATTGCTTTCACTTTTTAGGTATTTTTCTGAACAAGCATCGTCTAACGAATTTTCCAATTTCCTTGTTATTTTAAAGTCCAATAAAACTGGGGGAGGAAAACAGGAAAAGCCGATGCATGGTTAAAATCTATGATGCATGCAGGGATAGAGATGCGTACCTTTCCGCCAGCACTCTACATGCAAAGTGATCCGCGCATAAATTAAAGAGAATAAATAAAACTACCTAGATGCATGCACGAGGAAATCACCCTACGATGAGTAGCTTATGTTAACGTGAAGAACAAGTAGCTATGATGCGGAAGAGAGTCCGAAGTCCAGTCTTGGGGGCCGATCAGTGTCCACCACAATGGATCCTGCACGCGCTGCATACGACCCCTCCCGGCACGTGGTCTCTAGTCCAAGTCAAATAGCTTTTTCAATTGATTTTTAGCCAAGTCCAATTACGGTCTATAGGTGCAGGCATGATATTAGGGATTGGGCCTTAGCTTCTTAATTCGTCACAGTCAACAAAAATTCCTATGTCTAGGGGCTAAATCCTCGTGAAACAAATAGAAATAAAAGCGAAAAAAAAGCCGCGAAAAACACAAAACTGTAGTGAGCCCCCAAGTGAACAGACACTTGGAAATTAGGCCAGAGTGTCCCGGAGAGTCCAAGTTATTACAAGTTAAGTCTCTCTCACTTTAAATTACAAATATTTTAGACTACAAAAAATTCTGCAAAAGTGATGGTCTTCTCAAGCCTCCAAGTTTCTTTTGATGCTAAGTGAGCTGTCACGTGGGTGCCCAAGTGCCTAGGATAGGGCGCTTCCTCGCTCGACGGTACCTCGCACAAAATCCAACAAAAAGGGTGATTAGACCAATTAAACAATATAATCAAATATGTAAAACGATAGGCAAATATTCACAATCAACAAAGACACTAAACTACGTTGTTGCTCCCCGGCAACGGTGCCATTTGATTAACCGCGAGATACGAGGGTCTAAATATCTCATACAAGGCGGAGACAAAGTCGCTGTGGCGACCCTCGGTAAATCCCGATTAGTCAACAGTTAACCCACGAATAATATCAAGCAATGGAAATCAAAGTGTGGAGTTAAAATTTATTATAACTCTACAAAATATGTGTATAGTGCAAGTATGTAGAGTGTCGAACACAAGGAGCAAACAGGTAGAATAAGGCAATAATGCTCAGAAATGTGAAAGTGGTTAAATGCCTGCAAGTGCTATTTTTGTGGGTTTTGAATTTTATTTTTTATTTAATTTTTGATTTTATATTTTTATATCTTGATTTTGTATTTTATTTTTATATTTTATATTTTTATATTTTCTTTTTTTCTTTTAATAAAGATATAATGTATATAAGGAATATACATTTACACTAGAGATAGGAGAGGGATAAAAATAAGGGAAAATACTCAAAATACAGGAAATAGAATGTTTTTGTGATTTTTATAGTTTTCTAATGTTTTTTTATTTTTCTAAATTTTCCCTAATTTGTTTTGGTATTTTTAAGGGCAAAAATACTAGTAAACAGTGAATACAATATATAGACAAGACAAAAATATAGAAATAAAATAGCAAACAGGAGTGAAAATTTTTCAAATTAATTTTTATAGATAGATAATAGGATAAGGAAATTTCAGAGGCAGAAAATCAATTTTTAGAGTTTTTATGAAATCTTTAGATTTTTATGAAGATTTTGAGAATTTTGCTATTTTTAAGGGTTTTATTTTGTAATTTTTAGGGATTTTTGGTCAGAAAATAAAATAGACTTAAACACACGAAATATAATTTTTTGGAATTTTTCAAAGAACTTTTGTAATTTTAATGTATTTTCTAATGCAAACAGTGATAAAAAGGCTTGTTTTTTATTTTTAAAATATGAAAATGCAATAAAAATGCAAACTAAAAATATGGCGTTAAACTACAATGCAACATGAGCCTATGGTAATTTTTTTGGTAAATTGAGTTAAAATGATGCATGAAATAAATGCAAATATTCAAGCAAAAATACAACATTGGCAAGGGTATACATGTAAATAAACAGAAGTCCAAGGGCCTACTTGCAATTTTTCCAAAGATATATAACGTTAAACTCAGTTTTCTGGACTAAAAATAAATACCCAAACTTGGAGGGGGTTCGCTGCAAAATGTCCAACTCATGCGCACAGGGCACGTGACCTGGCAGGGGTATTTTTGCAATATTACAAAGATACATGGGCTAACATGTAATTTCACCAAAATATTACAACTTAACTAAAAAGTTCATGGACTGTAATGAAATAAACAAACTACGGAGGATTCGATGCAAAATGCCCACCACCCCACTGCACGGGTCACGTGAGGTGACGTGGACTGGACCTAGATGCAAATAATGAAAGTGCGGGGGTCTGGATGCAAATATTACAGAAATATTTAAACTACAAATTAAAGTTTATGGACTAGAAATAAAATGCAAAATTGGTGAGGGTGTAGGTGCAAAATACCCACGCCTAATATCCTCGTGTGTGATGGACGGCTGTGGAGCGCCCACTTGACACATGGCGCTCCGAGGTTGCATAATGACAGTTCACACTGGACGGTGGAGGTTAGATCTTTGGCCGAAGATCTGATGGTGGAGGCGTGACGCGATCCAACGGTGGCTGAGCGATCTGGAGCTCCGCCCTGATCCGACGACAGAGAAGCGATGAACAAGAACAGGGAAGCAACACCGGCGAGGCGAGCTTCCCTGAGCTAGATTTCCGTCCTCCGACGAGAGTTGGGGTCCAAAATTGGGCTGCGAGCTCCTGGGGTCCTCTTCTAGCTGCCATCGGCTCCAAAAAGCTCTGACGGTGGCTGGAGTTCGCGGGAGAGAGCGGCGGAGCTGGTGGGCTCCTGGACCCTCTGGCGACGCTCAAAATGAACTCCAGGCGTATCTATGATGTCTCTGGACCTGCAAGAAACTTAATACCAACGAGGGAAAAATGCCTCGAAGGTCGGTGAAGCGGATGGCGACAGGGAACGGCGGCACAAGGCGGTGGTCGGAGCGAGCTCCGACGAAGGTGTTCGATTGGGTGATTAATGGAACGAAACTCGAAGGTTCCAAGGGGGAATTAATCCTACAGCTACGGGAAAGGAAATGTGCAAAGAAAATAAAGGAAAGAGAAGACTCGAAGGTGGTGTACCTGAGGTAAAGGACCTCGACGGCGGTGACTTGCCGGAGGTGGTGGAGCCGCCTCGAACCGTCCTCGACCCTCCTGAAGGTGGGAGAAGGGAGTTGTCACCTCCCTCTAGCTCTGGGGAGCAACATGAGAAGAGGAAAATGGCACCAAGGGGTTTAAATTGGAGCTCGAAGATGGCGGGTCGATTATGTACAAGATGGTGGCGTCTCCTTCAAGCGAGGTCCACGCGCGAATGATGAAGATTTTGGAGGATTTTGGTGCTCGGCGAGGATAAGTGATGATCAAGGAAGGAGTCCCAAGAAGAAATCGAGGCCCAAGGGTGAATGGATTGAGCTCCAAAAAAGAGAGAAATCGGGCAAAAAATCGAATGTCAGAAGGCGACAGGCCTCGGTCAGGGAGTTGATCGAGGTCAACCAACGACCGGCTCTAGTTGGTCCACGTGGACTAACCAGAAAAAGGTTGGTCAAAATTATTTAGATATTCGAAATAAAATAGTAAATGAATTTATTAATTTTAGGTTATAAAATAAAAAATGGTCCTTATTTTATAAAGAATTTTATGGTGATTTTTATTTATTTTTATGAGGTATATAATTACAAGTTACCTTTTATACCCTATATAGGTATGTATATCTATATATTTTATTATTTTATATTTATTTTATGTATTTACTTTATTTATTTTTGTTTATTATTTTTTAAATTTATAGAACGTTTTTATACCCTTAAATATATTTTTATTTGATTGTTCTGATGTATTTTGTACACTTAATAAAATATAAACAGTAATTCTATTGGTATATGTATAGGTATTATATCTAGGTATGCTATTTATACAAGTATTTTATTTTGTGTTTTCTTTGAGTTTTTATTCCAGTTTTAATATACATATATATTGTAAATATTATTTACGAAATTATAAAAATATAAAATTATAGAAATAATGAATAAATAATAAAATGAATATTATAATCTGTACAAGTATACAATAGGGGTCCAAAACTCAACTTTCAAACCGTAGCCCCGCCAGATGTGAAACCACCTTCATTAAATAGATTATTTAAAATTATATATAATTAAAGGTGAGTTTGATGCATTTTGAGCTTTTATTTGAGAGATACAGGTCTGGGAAGTTGGCATTTTGGATTTTGTTCAGATCATAACTTGTTATCTGTACAATATTTTTGACTGAAATAAATTTTGGATTTTTTATTTAATTATCTACAACTTTCATGTACAAGGTTTCTTTATTTGAGGTATAAAAAGTGAAACCAAAAATAGGTCCCAAAATGACTAAAGAATGAATAAAATGAATAGGTATTTTTATTGTATTCTGGCCCTTATCTTTCCCTACTTTATTCCTTGTCGACCTATTCATCAAGATGCCTAGGTCTCGGAGTTTCAGGTCATAAAATATTTACAATATTTTATTCCTTTTCTTTTCTTTTCTTTATTCTATTATTTAGCTTTAAAAACAGTATTTTATACATTATTTACATGCACATGTATAAATGCTAAGATGCGGGAATTAATGGTATTTACACGCATTTGCCAGGGTTTTTGAGGCCAAAATGATAGAATAAAGATGATGAAATGTGGATTCATCACCAGTTCAAAACCTCGGTGAGACCGTTCATTTGTGGATGGTATGGAGTGGCAACTCTATGGTCTATGATGAACTTGTTAGCAAGGGCTCTTACCTTGTCATTGATAAAATGATCCCCTTTTAGAAATCAAAACATTACGATCCCCGAATTGTGATATGATATTCTTCCTCAAAAATTTGCAAATGGTCCTCGCATCAACGGCTTGAGCGGGATGGCCTCAACCCAATGATTCACATAATTTACAGCTAACAAAATGTACTCAAATCCTTGACTCTTCCAGAATGGATGCCCCATGTGTCAAAAACCTCATAGAAGCAAATGGTCTGCATTGACATCATGTCTCTATGACCACAACTACCCATCCTCTGACAATCAGTACACCTCCTCACAAATTCATCTGAATCCTTGAAGAGTGTTGGCCACCATAGGCTGGATTGGAGAACCTTTTGTGTTTTCCTCCTCCATGAGTGATGTCCTCCTGCCTTAAGCTTGGTGTAATAGGTGAGGACGCTATGGTGCTCCTCCTGAGGAATACACCGACGCTAGACACTATCCCCCTTCATGGTAAAGGGTGGGATCCTCCCAGTGGTACGACTTAGCCTTCGTGAGGAAAGTCTCAAGTCACTGCCTGGTCCAACCTTTGGAACTTTCTTGGCAATAATATATTTCATTATGTCAGCATACCAAAGGAGAGAGGTGATAGCAAGAATCACCTCATCTGAGAAAGTCTCAGCAATAGGTGTGGTTGTCTTTGAATCCTTGAGATGCTCTAATCAAGAGATGTGTTCCACCACCATATTCTTGACTCGAGGCTTATCCTCAATATCAATATCAAACTTTTGGAGTATAAGGATCCATCTAGTCAAGCATGCCTTGACATCCTTCTTAGCCATCAAGTACCGGACGATGGTGTGATCGGTGTAAATAGTCACTCTAGATCAAAGAATGTAAGATCTGAACTTATACAAAGCAAATACTGCTGCTAGCATCTCCTTCTCTATAACATATTATTCCTCTAGGTGACGTCCAAAGTAGAGCTAGCGTATTGAATGTAAAAAGGTAATCCATCCATTCTCTATCCTAATACAACCCGTATGGCATAATCAGAAGCGTCCGTCATGATCTCAAATGGGAGGGACCAATCGGGTGGCTGAAGAGTAGGAACTTGCACATCCAAATTCTTAAGAGTCTCAAATGACGAAAGACACTTATCACCTACAAGGAACTCGATATATTTTGTGAGAAGATCAGTAAGCGGTCGAGCAATACGACTAAAGTCCTAAATGAACCGTCAGTAGAAACTGACATGCCTCAAAAATAACTGCAACTGCCTCAGATTGGATAATGGAGTGAGATTCTTGATGATATCCACCTTGACCAGATCGATCTCCATGCCCCTATTAGAGATTATGTGACCTAGGACCATCCCTTAAGTAATCGTAAAATAACTCTTCTCCCAAGAAAGAATAAGGTTGACCTCAATGTACCAGTGAAGCACACAGTCTAGGTTGGAAAGAGAAGCATCAAACCCATTACTGTAAATCGAAAAATCATCCATGAAGACCTTTTAACATTCACCCATCAAGTCTGAAAAGATGGAAAGCATGCACCTTTGGAATGTATTCGGGACATTACATAATCCAAAGGGCATACGTCTAAAAGCGTACTTCCTAAATGGACATGTGAATGTATTCTTATCTTGGTTTTCAGGCAACTGATTATACGCTGCGTAGCCGTCAAGAAAGTAGTAACAACTCTTCCCAGCTAATCTCTCAATAATCTGATCAATGAATGGTAGAGGGAAGCGATCCTTCTTGGTGGTCTAATTCAATTGTCTGTAGTCTAGACGGTTTCTTGAAGAAGTGGGTACATGTAGCAATCTCCTCTCTGAACTCATTCACAATTCTAGTGATACCCATCTTCTTGGGTGCCACATGTAATGTACTAACCCATTTAGAGTCAGATATGGGGTAGATAAAATCGATACTCCACCACTTGAATCTTTCCTTCATGATCACCTCTCGAAGGTTCAACCTACGCTAGAATTCACAAGAAGGCTTAGAGCACAGGGCTGAACTTATCCTCTGGAGATCTGTTACAGATCAAGCGATTGTTGCGGTTCCTCTTAAGAGCCTCCATCAAACAATATTCTTGGTCATCAGTCAAATCCGCTAAGATAATGACTAGAAACATATCAAGCCCGCTCGCAAGGAATCTCTACTTCATGCTCTGCGGTAAGGTCTTCAATTTTGGGCATGTGGTAGCTAGTAAATCTGGTCTATGAAATGTTTATGTGAATGCTACCAGATCTAAATGTGAGAACTCCCACTGCTCGTCTGAACTCGAGGAAGATAACCTTACTAGTGTCTCTATCAACCGCACATGCACTATCTCCATCTTGGCTGTAGGCTCTGCATAAATCAAACATGAAAGGTCCTCATCAAACTTCTGCCAATCAAAATCTGTGTCTGAATTGGAGGAATTTGAATATGAATGACGTGAAATAAAATCAGACTTACTAAGCGAATCAATATCATTGGCTTCTAAAGTATACTACTCATCATGTGTGCTCTCCAAACTACCATCAACTGGCATTTGTAAATCTGATAACTCAAAAGGCGTGACTAGAGCTCGTGAATCCTCTTCTGCCCAAACTGTCTCATCCTCTGTAATCACAAAATCACACTCCTGGTGGATGCCTGGCTCTGAATCTATCATCTGCATTGAGCTGTCTGAATCTTTGGCTCTCATTTCCTCAATCATCTCTATTTGTATACTCTTGTCCTCGACAAGAATGTATACCTTCTCGCTATCATGGTTAGACATGACCTTTGTTGTCATTAGGAGAGGTCGACCTAATATGATCAGGGTATCTGTCACACATTTAGGGATCTCCTTGTCCAAAACAACGATGTCCACGAGGATTTTCATTCCCTGAATGGTGACGACAATGTCCTTTCCTAACCCCTTCAGCCTCTTGATATATCTATCTACAAACTGAAGTATTGTCCAGCACTATCAAAGAGGGACAAAGTCGAAGCGGTCAATTAAGGCTGTAAGAAGAAGGTTAATTGAAGACCCATTGTATAATAGAGTTCGATCAAACCGCTGCTCGTGAATGTAGCATCTGACATATGGAGCCCCTACATCTGGTCTCTTGGATGGCAATCGATTCTAGATGGTGAAGCATGTGGCACGGGTGAGTACATGGATCTCTACACTGTGGTTGTGCCTTTTCTTCATACGGGCTGTGGTCTTCTATCTAAGGTTCTTCTGGAAGAGAGGGATGCACTCCAATGCATCCTGGAGAGTCAACTAGATATGGAATCAATCTATCATCTACCTATTGATCTCTAATTGCTTTGTCTTTTTGGGATTTTCTATTTTTGGGCCCTTCTCTATGCGTAGTGCTTGAGGGAAGGGGATAGTTGCACCCTCCTAAAAAACTTGAGGGTCTGAAATAGGAATAGGTCTCTGAACATGCAAATGGATAGAAGCCATATAAGTATCATTAATCATCACCTCATAGGGATTAGTTGAAGAAACATAAACCTTTTATTTATTCATCTTTTTGTTTTTGAAAATTTTGCCATTTTTGTATTTTTCTAAAAACATCATCCTCAAGTAGAAGAATAGGAGTCAAAACAACTGGAGTATATGTACACGGACTCTTGGTGGTATCGATATCACTGATAACATCTAAAGAAGCAACATCGGTACCACGCTCTGGCCCATCATGTAAAAACTTGGTGGCATTTGCACCACCAACTACAACATCTGGAGAAGGGACGACATCAGCACCACCATCTAGATTATCCTTGAAGTAGATGGAATCAGCACCACCATCAACATAAACATCAACGACAACAATACCACTCTCTTGCTCATATGGCGCTCCTGAATGAACATCTTGTTGTCGCCTAGATGAGGCATGCTTGGCTTCCTACCACTCCTAAGTGACACCCAATCAACATCAAATAAATAATGCATGTCATCAAGTACCTCACTAGGAGTGTCAGACTCTGTAGACTATATCTTCTCATATTTTCTCTTTAGAATGTTTGGATTTGGATCGATCTATGCGGATATGGAGGCCTTTCCCTTGATGATCTCTCTCATCTCCTGCTTGAACTCATCCATCTCTCGCCTGAAAGTGGTCTGTTGCTCTGCTAGCATGCGGGCGAGATCCTCTAAAGCTTGGTTCTTATACGAAGGTACATGAAAACTGAATGGGCTACCCTCTAGAAGTGCTAAGGCTGGCCATGCTGGTGCTGCTATGAGTAAAAGTGAGGGAACGACTGATGAAAGTGAGTCTACTGGTGCCTCCACTGCTGACCTTGGTACTGGGGTTGAGGAATGGTATGCTGGGAGTACTGGGGCTACGTCTGTTGCGTACCCTGCCCTAACTGTGCTAAAGGTTGCTGTTGGGATTGAGCACCTCTAGTAGACCATATAAAGCCTGGATGATCATGATAGATACTAAGATACATCTGGTATTGAAAATATCAAATCCCATTGACTTCCATCAACATCTCTGTCTGCTTGTGCATCGGGGAAGGGACACCAGTGGATGATCACTCTGATAGACCGCCATTTGTGAAGGGACAACAATGGCTGATCGCTATGGTGAAGGTGATGGTGGAAACTAGTATAATGGGGATTGGTTGAATATGATCCACATGAATGCGGTTAATCTGTTTGTATAAGGTGGATGGATGTGAAGATCTGCTCCCCTGATCATCATGTGATCTAAACTGTGGCAAAGAAGCCCTTTGTGCCTTGAAGGCACATGATCTGTGTCTTAAGGTCACTCAAATTCTGAGATAGCTCATCAATCTCGTTGAGATCATCTAGGCCCTGTTACATCTTCTTCTCTACGATCTCCATGTGGTCTAACTTCTGGCTAATGATATCCATGTCTGCAGTTGATGTCTCTGCTAGTGTTGCTGCTGTAGAAGATGAAGATGAACTGATATCTATCTGTGCAACTCTGTGGTGCCTATTGGGAGGGCTTCCCTTTAGTGCTGGCATAGGTTTGGGTCATTATTGTGTAGTAAATAGCCATATACTCATAGATGTACCATACTTGTTCCTCATCCGTGTAAAATAGGATCCTTCACAAGAAGCATTGATAAGCTGATGAATATGTGATTCACCACTCTTAAAGTTGAAAATAAAACCTTGTTCCCGAGTAATTAGGAGCATATTTCCACCAATAATGTAAATTAGCATTCATGCATGCATTTATAACATTTGCATTTTAGCATTTTCACCTGCATGAAATAAGAAGTCAAATTCATCTGTAAAAATCACCTATCTGTATATATTTTACAATAACCCTACAACCTATAATTTTACTCTATACTGTATATATTACTAACAATAATACAAGAAAAATACCAAAAAATGCTAACTTGTAAAATTGACAAATAAAACCCCAAACCAAGTTGGAGACCATGGATCTTATAATGCATGTATCTCTCTCAAATAACCTCTGATCTAGGTCTATTCACTTTTCAATTAATATACACTCAGAGACCTTCAAAATGAGACCCATTTCATTTAAATCGGAGCTCATATGAAAAACTTGGATTTTGGGCCCCCATTGTATACTATATGTATGTATATTTGTATCCTTGTATTTTATTAGTTTATTCGAACTCATTTCCATTTTTGGTCAAAATAAAACTTGTAGATCTCATCGAGATACAACTTTTATGTTTTGAGTTTTTCCAAATTCGACCGTTTTCTCTCTCTTATTTCATATTCTTTCTTAGCCACTCAGATTGGGACACGTGGCACTCTCTGGTTGCGCCATGTGGCCCTACTCATAACATGCCACGCGCCTCTTATTCTTAACCGTACGATGGAGCCTTCTCCCTCCCCCGCCATCCATTCCGCAAACCATCTCAACCATTAGATCTAGGCCCAGATCAAATCTGGGCCGATCACCACCGCCTCTACCTCTATTGATCGCGTGCCACCTTCCTCGACCATCGATCGTAGCCTCGATAATCCCATCTATGCCGTTTACTCCCACTTAAATCACAACCCTTGGATCATCGGCCAAGATCCCATCCACACCATTCGCCAGCGCCTTAACCTCAGAGCACCATGTGGACACACCTCCACCACTGGATCTTTCCCAAGACACCTCCATCTCTGCCATTCATCTCCATGGTGATTCCAGCCGTTCGATCCCTACTTCAGAATCAATCTCCATCGTTTTTCAGCATCGCGTCCCCATTCAGCCACATGGATCCACTGCCGCCCTTTGACTGCATCACCAGGATCTAATCTTGGCCCTTCTCTCGTGCCCATCTTTTGGCCATTGGATCACAAGATCCAATGGTCCCGAAGTCGTCTTCTTCCTTCCGCAAGAGCCTCGCCCACACCACCCCACCTTGCGACACCTTTGCCCCCTTCCTATTTTTGGCACCAATACAACCACCTTCTCCGCCCATCGACACCTCCATGACATAACCCTTACCTCCACCTTCCTCACCTGCATCCATGATCCCCATGACACCCTCTCCTTTGCTCCACAAACTCCATGCCGACCACCCTCTCCGTCACCTACAACCCCCATCTCCTTCCCATAAATACCCAGCCTCCGGCCAAATTCCACCCGATCTACCATAGCGAGAGGTATCATAGAGCTCTGAGATACCCTTTGGTGACAACAAATGAGTGTGTAAGTGAGAGACGACAGGTCTCCACCTCAAGCGAGATCCACGGCATACCCCACCGTGGCACAACTCCTCCAACAATCTGCCTGAGCTCAAGCCCTCTACTGACCTTCGAGCGACGATCTGAACCTCTCTAGTGAGTCTCCAACCCCATGTAGCTTCATCCATTCTTCATCGATCTTCTTTTATTTTCATCTCGATCTTCTTCCATTTTTTCCTTCTTCTCCGATAGACTTCACCCTCCGCTGACCATCCATCGAGCTTCGCCTTGAAGCTCTAGTCTTCATGCATACCTTCGTTCGCTCCGACGACCCATCGCACCTCCTTCGACCAAAGCTCCACCGTCATGACAGATCTTGATCACCGACCACCTTTCGCTCCACCACAGGACTCATCGCACATCCATTGCACTCCATACACATGTGCACAATTCATTTTGGAATCAACTAGCCCTGCAGGAGCCCCTTCTTCATTGATCGGAGTCTTCACCGGAGCTTCTTGGAGCTCCATCGACTCCGGCTTCCAGACTGCCTCCGCATCATCCAAGATCTCCGGATACTTTGCCACATCTCCGCGATCGTTCTGAGCCTTCCAAGAGTCTCCAGCATGTTTCATCGAGCACGGGGAAGGGCGACGAAGCAAGGACCATCTCGTCGGAGCCCTGCCAAGTCCCCTGTAAGAGGCTACAGATCGGAGAAGACGACATGCAGTTGTCGTTGGATCAATGTGATCTAACGTCCCTGATCGAGCCATGTTGCCCCCTCTCCGCCTCTGTTGGATCAGGAGGAACCAATGTCCAAACAGTCACCACGTAGCCCCTCGTTACCAGCTCCAGCCTCCGTTGGATCAATCTTGATCCAACGACCAGCGTAAGTTCACGTTGCCATCTGCTTCGAGCTCCAGATACCGTTGGATTCATCTTGATCTGATGGCCAATTGCGTATCACGTCTCCATCATCAACTGCCATTGGATCTCTCCTGATCCGATGATCCAGCACATGCCATGTATGCCCTTCGACCCTCTTCACTGACCCTAAGCTCGGAGCAACAGAAGTAGACCCAAAGCAAAGTTCGAGCCTCCAGACCCTCTCGAGCCTCCGTCCGAGCCTCTAGAGCCTCCGTCGAGCCTCCTACGCCTCCCGAGCCTAGCATCTCATGTGCATCTCATGTGCGGGCTGGGTAAATTGCACTGAGGCCCCTATAACTTTCCAGATTTGCAAATCAATCCCTACCAGGCGTGTCACGTGAGGAACACATATTCTAGTGGGAATTTTGCATCCATACCCCCAACATTATAGGTATTTGCACTTTAGTCCCTGTATGCACGTTTTATTTTAAGCAATTTTAATTTCCTATTTTGCATTTTTGTCCCTGTGTTTGCACACATATTTAGGTGTCTATTTTTCATCATTTTTCAATTCCAAAAATTGCATGTTGTAGTTTAACTTGTCCTTTATATGTATGAATACGTTGTAAATCCAGATCTGCACAAACCCGAACCCGACCTGATTAGAGTCCGTATAACTCAATGAAGTTATTAATCAGCATTAAATAACATAAATCGATCAATTTATCGTGAATCAAAAGTTGCTTTGGCGAAATCGATCAAAAATCGATTACATCGTAATGCGTGACCGAAAAAGCCACAACGCAAATATGGAAACTGCGAAACAAACCGAGACCACCATAAAATCCAATTTGACGAAACACGACAAACGGAATCGACCATTCGTCAATCGGAGGTCGTTTGATATTCTAAAGTCACAAAATTTAATCACAAACCAAGACCGTATCTCAAAAATTCGAGAATTCATCTTTGATCCGAAGTACATGGATACTATACTCAGTTTGATCGTCATTTAGAGACGGTCAAAATGAGATATTGTACACCAAAATATGACACTCGAGGTACGTATACAGTCAACTTCGGTTTTCTAAAAGAGAGGAGGGAGATAAAGTTTATATATATGATTTTTTTAAAAATCAGAATTAGAACACAACACTAGCTGTTGTCCTGTGCCATCCATTTGGCTTCTTCATTCCTCTCCACTTGGAATATTCTCTCCCTCCACATGGCTTGTATATATCCCCACATGACCAACAAAGCTCTCTCTCCTAACTTATATAAGCACCAAAACCCCTCTATTCTTCTCTACTTTTTTTCTCACCACATAACAACCAAGAAGTTCATCTTTTCCCTTCATCTTCATGCAACCAAGCTGCAACAGCTGCTGTAGGGATTGTTTTCCCTCCATTTAGCCACCTGTGGTGCCCAAGCTATCTGCTGGAGCCCTGCTGCTACACCATGGATTACAACTGCTACTATTGAAGATCAAATTCTGAAGCAAATAACAAGTGCTGGAAGCCCCCAACCCTTCTCTTATTGCTATAGCAAATTTCCAGCAGCATGCAACTGCTACTGGAGCCTTTTCCCTCATGCTGGAACTCCAATAAAGTGGAGTTGTTGCCTCCCTCTGCTTCAGCTGAAGCAATTGCCCTTTTCTCCATCAATTTTGGTGCTCCTCCATCCACTTCACTGCTACTTTCCAGGGGAGAAATTGATATTGCTAAAATCTCCAATTCTACTTCCTGGATGCATGCTTGACCCTCCAATCTCGGAGGATCCAAGGTAAAATCAAAACCTCCTCTTTGTTGCTCTCCATGAAATTTTGCTAAAAAAATGGAATTTTGTTTATGATTCAAGCTCCAATATCTAAATACTTGATAGCATTTTCCTTTCAAAAATGTCTCTGATTTTGAGATTGATATTCCACTTTTCTGAGACGATTCATTGGTATTCCCTCAACCTAAATCTAACTTAAGATTAAAGTTTCTCTCTATATATCATTCCTAAAAAGAGTAAAATATATGAAACTATTTTCTGAAAACATAAACTGCAAAGTTAAATAGAAATTGTTAATCAATTAATAAATAAATAATAATTAGGATTAGTTCAAAGTTGAAAGTTATTATATATATTTTGGTTATGGTGGCATGCAACCTAATGTTACACCTGTCCATGATAAGTAATGGATCAAATTTTATGATTTAGGTACCATTATACTATTAAATGTTATGTACTTATCATGTCAAAGAATTTAGGAACAACTATACCATTTATTATCTAAAATTCCTCCCTTTATTTTATATGTAATGCGCAATAATAAATGAATACAGGGAGATGATCTGTACTAAGCATAACTAACGTGTCGCTAATTTATACACCAAATTAGATTTCCATCTATTACCAAAGAATTCCTGTATATGTAGTTAGTTGTTACTAGAAAAGTAGATAGTGGAAATTCACCAAACTCATATTGATCTTATGTCTAGAAAAGAAAGGTTTGGGGTGTTTTTAGCATAGGTTAAAACCAATTTTCAGATCTAAATCCAATTCACCCAATACAAATTCCACTTTGAAATCTTAGTAAATCATTCATTGATATGAATCTTATCCAAATCTTCCAAGAACATATGATAGGTATAAAAAAATATGGGGCAACCATAAAAATCTAAATATAAATGGGAGGGTTAAAAATCTTAGAGCAAATCTATTGTATTCATATCAGATGATGTCGGTACTTCATCATGAAGTGGTTGAAATATTCTACAGGCAACATTCTGATATCCAACTCTCCACTGATAACATCATCGACAAAATATCTAGTTCCATTCTACAAAATGTTCAAGTTTCAAAACAACAGAAATCCTAAATCATCATCTATTTATGAGTCAATAGAATAGTGATAAATTGTATCAGGAAGTGAATTTTCACACTTGCAATTCAGGAGTCTTATTGATCTAAGTTTTAGGAGAACTCTGGAACCGTTATCAAGAGTTGCTCAGATAAGATTCAACAAAGTATTATCTACTATACATACATCTCTTATATAAATAGGACGCTATGGAAAATGATCAGACAACATCCATTCTTCGATGCCTCAATTGGAACTGAGGCAGCTATCGAGTTATAATTCTCGCATAGTTACCATATAAAACAAAATGGTAAAGACTAATTAGATCTATAAAAAATGGTTGATAATCTCATGACTTAGAAATGATACCATATTATCACAAAAATCGATCATTTTCACAAATAGATCCTTTAGGTATACTCTACTAACTACATATCACTATTAGCCAAATAATTGACAACAAACCTAAATCTATGCGGTCAAACAAAGAAAGGATTGACAAAGGATAATGAATCAAGTCAATAATGGTGAGTCAATAATGACCGATAAATTAGAGTTCCAGTCATGGTAAACCTTACACCTGACTGTTCGAGGAAGCGGTGACCCTCAGCTGGGCGGGAGATAGGAAGCCCAGTTAGGGCAGTGGCTGCTTAGTACGCGGGTCTAGGATCTCAGTCTTTTTCTCGATTTTTCGCGAGCGCTTGCAGTTTTTATGCCTCTCTGGGATCCACAGGTTTTCTTTTAAAGACCAGTTCCGCTTACCCTTGTTCTTTATGTATATAGACTGGAGGATCTTTGGTTTTAGTTTTTCGAGCTCGTTAGCCTGTACCGGTCGGGCCGATTTTTCTTTTAGAGTGACTTTTTCAAAGAGTCTCTCTCACCCGTTTCAGTAGCATAGTTTTGGAGTAGACCTATCCCTCTATTGGACCGCACTTCCACTTAGAGGGCGAGACGGAGGATCCTTTTTTATGCTACCTCACCGCTTGAGTTTTGTTTACTTTTCGCCAACAGACTTGGCGATGCAACATCCAAATCATCCATGTATACATCTGAATCCTCTACGGCTACATATGAATTAGTTACAGTTGAATTTGGAGGAATTACATTTGAGATTGGTTTGAGTCACAAATGAATTTGGCTAAAGTTGAGATGAATTACAGTTGAGTTAGTTACATGGGACCTTGGTTACAGTTGAGTTGGTTATAGTTGAGCTTATTTTCCATTGAGCTAGTTACTGTTCCGCAAGTAATTCTTGACGAAGAGAAAAGACCAATTTATGAAAATCATCCTTATCAGACTACGAGCTACTACCACAGTTGTTTGAAATAACTAGTGAATGTGTTGGTAACTTAGTTATGATGTATTTTACTCCACCGCATGCTTATGGAGGCACCCCAACCCTAAGGCTTCTTTACTACCTTAGAGTCATAGTGTGAGGTCTTACCCAGACCAAGACCACAAACTATCCACTAGCCTTGAGAAATTCAACACGAAAAGAATCAAAACACCTGACTCATCATCAACAATTAATAAAGATAATGATTATATCAGAGACTCATCTTTCGCATTCCCAAGACCCATCAGACATATATTATAATTAATAAAAAGACAATGACTTAAATATGGATCATATAATATCTGTATAAAAATGATTAATATATTGTAGGATGAGTAAAATGGGGTTTTACATACCAAACAACTTGAAAACCTGTTTCATTGCAAGTAGTTCTAAATTTTAATTGCAAGCCCAAATTTACTTGTTTGCTTTTGGAGCCACTAAAATTTCCTTTTACTTCCAATTAATAATATTTACTCAAACATTTGTTGATGTTCTCTTCTCTCTATTCCATGGATTGCAGGCAAAATATATGCACCGTTGTATTGGGAGAGTTGAACATTAGCTTCTGCAGTTACTATTATCAGGTACGCATGCTATAGTTTGTTCAAGATATTATATGCTTTTATTTCTCTTCTGATAAAATTGCGATACATGTATATAATGCAAATTCTGTTGTTACATGTTAACTGTTATGGAAATTTATGCAATATAATTGTGACATATTGTAGTTCTGTGGCTTGTTAGTTGATGTGAATGCCATTCGTAAAAGGAAAAATTTTCCCTAATTTTTAATACTTTAAAGTGATCTTTAGTGAACATGATACTATGGGTGATATGTAAACGGGTATTCCAGATCTGCGGGAGCGAGACTCAAATATGTATCATATTTTTGTGAGATTCATTTAAGTTACTAATATTATTTTGGTGGAATTTAACATAATTTACCCAATGTGTACCTTTTATTTATTATTAAATTATTTGTTGCTCCAAAAATCACCATAAAATCACATTAGACTTAGGTGAAGTTGCTCTACACTATGCCCAAAAATCATATCATTTGCACGCAACCCGAGGCCTGAATAAATTAATTGGTCTTTTGCTAGATTGATTTTTAATAGGTCCAGTTTGCATTATTTTTAGGTTTATTAATTTTCTTGGATTCATCTCACAAAGATATATCTAGGATACATGACATGAAAATAATGTACTTGGTATTTATTAAAATTAACGTTGTAAAAATTACCCTATATTCATATTAAATTCAGTTAGAGTCTAAAAATTCCAAAAATTGCATTAGCTTAGTCTCATCACATATCATCTTCTGGCCATGTTTCATCAATTTTGGACTTCATTTGATTAACATTCCTGATTTAACTTAAAATTATTTTTAAAATTGCATTGTGTTTTCATAGCTGTATAAAAAATCATAAAAAGACCAAAAATATTCTTCTAAAAATCTGACATCTAAATTCACTCAAAGTTTACCTAAGGAGACAGTTGCCTCCCTGAGTTCAACCTTGGGCTTTCCCAAGTAGAATAAATTTGCCGCTTGAAATTAATTGAACATTGATCCGAGTGGTTTTTGACAAGTTGTCGATTACCCGACTGCAACAAACAACAAAATTGGATTCGAACATTAATCTGTTTGAATTAACAAGGGTAGTCAGGCACTTTTCAAAATAGCATCGTTGTCGGGGAGGCACGGCTTTGGTTAATTTTTAGAGAATTTTGATTGTCGATTTTCCATCCTCAAGTAGTCTGATTCCCGGCTTTTCTTGTAAATATTGTTTTGTCATCTTTATTTGCTTATTTTTTGTCATCCTTTATCTGACCTCTATTTATTTTCGTGCGAGGAATACGAGGAGTCGAAGGCACTTCGCCAAGAGATCCGAGGATCCTGCATTAAAATAATTTGAGTGATTGTGTGAGGACTTGCAAATTTTCTTTTCTTTATTTTTGCATTTTTCCAGTGGTTCCCGTTTGGGTTCTCGCGTGTGTAAGTCATAGTAAAAACATGTCCCCGAGTGTTGTGTGGATTACTTTGCGTAGAATAGGACCTGTACTTGCAGCTCTTAGAGCTACTTTAAGACCTATTTGTGCTCGTAAAATTCTAGGACCACACTTCACACATAAAAAACACACTTAGACCACAGATCTTAGCCAAAATTAATATGTTCTTCACTCACTAATAGAACTGCCTGTCTAGGAGCGGCTTTTCATCGCTTGCATTCATATAGTGTAAAAATTTTCAATTCTGTTTTGCATCCTACATAAAAAGCGAAAGGATCACTGTAAGTCTTCTCTACTTGGCATTCATCATTGTTTTTATCGTGCATCGTCTTTTCTCGACTCCTCCCCCCTTGGTTTCAAAACTTAAGTCTAAAGGAAATATGGACGATAGGCGTGCTTTGTGGTTGGAATGATCAAGTGATCACATAACTTAAAACCGGAATTTCTAAATAAAATTGACCAAAAGATTCAATAAAATTGGAAATTCTATTTGCGGGAGATTAACCCCGACCTTGATTGCAGGCTGAGTGAGAGTACTAGAGTGTGTTTGCACACCCTAAGGCTGAGCCAAAATCCCCACCTTCCATATCACGTACCACGATCCTAACAAATATCACAAGTTGAATTCTTTCAGCTTCACTGCCTAGCACCAAGTAACCTCTGCCTGTTTGTAGGTAGATAAGGGTGAACTAGCAGTGCTCCACGACAAGTTGCTAGTAACCCTTTCGGGTGAAGTCCCAACCTTGTCAGCCTCTGCCTGTTCGTAGGTAGATAGGGGCAGGTCTTTGAATTCATCATCTTGGGATAGGAGCGAAGAAAGGAATGGCGTCAGTATCTTAGGCAATAGGTTAAACAGGGAAGACACATCCAGGTTTGAGCTGACTTCCCTATACGCCACGTAACCTTTGCTACTTGCTTGAAAATTCACACTTAAAAATCAACCAGACTAATCGGACTCGGTTTTGAGTCCTTCACCGTGTTGGTATGAAAATCAGGGTTTGGATTCATTTGCTTGCTTCAGGTAGGAGTAAAATCCTATCTTACACTCATACTTTTGATTCTTCTTCTCGCCATCCAAGATGACTGACTGGGGGGATATCTACTCCCGATTTGTAAATCTTTCCTTGAGCCCCTCATGAAGTTCATCTTTATCGGCCCAAGCACAACTTGGGCCAACCCGAGCTCATGACCCTCTTGAGTTCGGGATCCATCACTCTCAGGGTGGTTATTCTCAAACCAACTCTTTTCTCTCCTCTGATCTCACCGAGTAAGTCCATCGTCTCGGTGAGAATGTCTTCATTGATACATCCTCTAACCTAGACCATCTTCTTTACCCAGGTGAAGAGGGTGAACCCGAGATGAAGATGCGTCCTAAGAGTCCCCCAGAGGAAGAGGAACACAGAGATGACCCGATACAACAAATCCTTGCCCACTTAGCCGCAATCGAATAACAGAATGCAGATCTGGTGATGAGGATGGGATAGGTAATCACAACGGGTGGAATTGACCGACCCATGGTAGATTCCTATAACCCAACAGAAAATGAGATGCATAGTTGGCTAGTACCTGTGGTTCCCCCTGAACTGTTCGAGCAGAAGCCCCATTTTTTGAGTCTGCTATCGAAGTTCAATGGGAATGCCAACGAGGAACCATATGCTTTCCTTAGAGACTTCGAGCAAGTTTGCAACAACCTTAGTCACCCTAGGGTTGGGAAAGATTACATCAGGCTGAAGACTACCCCATTTGCCTTAAAAAATAAGGCTGCTCATTGGCTGAAAAACTCAGGGTGAGATGTACGACCTGGATGCAGTTCAAGGATTTATTCTTGAAGAAGTTCTACCCACTCAGTAGGACTGACCAGATGAGAACCAAGATCGCAAGTTTTTCCCAGGGACCCAACGAACCATTCCATAAAGCCTGGGCTAGATTCAATGACTTAATTCAGAAATGCCCCTACCATGGAATTACAAAAGCGATCTTAGTACAAACCTTGTTGTGTGGCATGACCCCGAAGATGCAGGGGTTAGTGAGTGCCTCCTGTGGAGGAAGCTATCTGAACAAGAACGAAATTGCCTTATGGAAATTATGGAGCAGATGGCGGAAATAGGCAGATCTCAGGCCACCAGGGCGTATCAGTTGTCTCCCTCAAGCTTATCAAACGAGACAACTAGGAGGATTGTAGCGGATCTGATGAATGACCTCATCCCCAACATGGAGATAATAGCTGACAAGTTACCCATGATTGAGAAGATTCACAAGAGGGTCACTGACCTTGAGGTACTTTCGCGATTGCCGAAACAAGTGGAGGAATTGACTGAGAAGGTAGCCAAGATACAGCTACCTACCCCTTCTACACCACCTGTACCTGTACATCAAGTCCATTTGTACAGGAGTAGGTACAGGGGCCTCAGGGTAGCTGGGTAGAGGAGCAACAATATACTCAGTAGGAGCAACACCCCCCCCCCACAAGTGGAGAGATTCTACGAGGAGCCTCCGCCGGTGTTCGAGATCAACGGGCTGTGGTACATCCATGACCCCGTCGGTAGACAGTCGGGGATAGGGAACGGTCAGCCTCACCGACCTTCCCTAGCTTACCAGGAAACCAACTCCGTCCCCGCACCATGCTTCGTACAGTCCCGATCCGGACAAGGGTATCAACCTTAACATCACTAACAACAGTGCACCTTCCACTTAGACCAGTAGGGCCCTTCACCACCTGTCCAACAACAACATTATCGGAATGGCCAGCTTGGCCAATATAGACACTCGTCCTCTGGTCAGCAACAACAAGCCCCGCCCCCTAGTGAATTGGAGTCCCTCACCTTGGCAATCTAGACCCTGCCTGATATGGTCCAGCAGATACATAATGATTACCGGGATAATCGAACTGATCTAAACTACATTTCACGCACTTAGGATCAAAAAATGGTGCCAAGGACCCCAATTCCTGCCTAGGTTCAAACCAACCCAAATAGCCTGAATCAGGGTCAAAACCGACCAAAAGATCAGGTATACTATTCAGATAACTCTCTATCTGAACACAAGATCCTTTCGTATGATAATGTTAATCATATATCCCTCAGGAGCGAAGGACCGTGATCGTACCTGATCGGGCACGGACACAGGAGGAAGACGTCGTCAAGCTTCTACCTGAGGAGAACTTGGAGGCAAAGGAGCAACACCACCACCACCACCGATAGAAGAAGAGGACTTCCAAGTTCTCAAAGAAGAAGGAGAATAGAACCAACAGTGAGTTCGGAGAAACCGATGAGGAGCCCCACAGAAGATGCATCACCAGTTTTGCAACAGCAATTTCCTTTTAGTCAGAGTCCGAGTCAGCATCAGTGTCAGAGTCCTGTAAAGAACCCGGTTTCTCATTTCAATGAAGACCTTTCAGTTTCGGATTCTGAATTAGCATCAATAATCCCTTCCCCCAAGCTCTTACGGGTGGAAGGAAGAAACTAAAAAATACAAAAATATGACTCTTAGATGGTAGAATTTTGCAATAAATACATCAAGGTCACAATCCCTTTTGATAAGTATGTGGACATGACATTTGCATTCCAGAAGTACCTTCAGGTGAGATGCACACCTACTAGGGTCAGCAGGAAGACCAAAAGTCGTGTTGAGAAGCACGTTCTATCAGTAGCCACTACTTGCACAATAAAGAATGCATTTCAAAGGAAACGAAGGGACATGGGTGCCCATTATGTGGTGAGTCATGTCGATAACACTGTGTTTTCACACACTCTTCTTGACAACGGATCCTCAATTAACTTAATGCCAACAACCCTCTATGAGCGGCTTAATCTCGGACCTCTTAGGAAATCCAGAGCACTACTCCAGTTTGCAGATAAATCAACCAAGAGGTCACAGGGAGAATTGAGGAACGTTATCATCAAAGTTGAGGGTTAGGAGTACATGGTGGACTTTACAGTCCTTGATATGGAGACCCCTCAAAATTGGAGAGACTCTCATATTATATTAGGAAGGTCCTTCCTCATAACATCAGGGGCCCTATTTGATTATAAGATCGGCAAGATCCAGTTCCAAACTCCAGGTGGAGATGGGGAGCTTGAGATGAAGCAGATCAGGTAGCAGAGGCCAAATTCAGAATCCAGCAACTCTTCGTCCGAAGCAGATTATATTCATGTAGAAGTCGTTGGGCCATGGAGACAGAACCCAACTAGCACCGATGATTCCCTCTCCTCCGGAGAAGATCTTGTGCATGAGTCAGTTTGTGAGACCCTTAGGAACGAGTACATCGCAGAAAGGGCATCCCCCTACATCTTTGATGACGTAGAGGCCCAACTGGGCCTGCCAGTCTTCCCTCTTTAGGACAATTAGAAGATGAGGATGACGAGTCAGACATGGCTTTTGCCGAATGCTTGGAGACTTTTGATGATCCGACTCCAGAATTGAATGAGTTGGTGGCAGTTACTTCACAGGTAGATCTAGCCACTACCATCACTGAGTCAGATTTGATTGAGCTAGACTTCCCTGATGATTACACCTTAGCCGAGCTTAAACCTTTACCCACGACACTTAAGTACACCTTCCTTATGGAACAAGAGAAAACGTATCCGGTCATCATCAGTTCCTGATTGACCGAGGAGCAGGAATCTCTCTTGCTAGGGATCCTGGAGAAAAACCAGAAGGTGATTGGCTGGAGGATCTCCGATCTCCATGGGATAAATCCCGCTCTATGTTCGCACTATATCTACCTAGAGAATGAGGCTAAACCCTCTCGTAAATTCCAACATAGATTGAATCCAAATTTACGAGAGGTCATGAAGAAGGATATATAGAAATGGTGTGATGCGGATTTTATTTATCCCATCTCCGATTCGAAATGGGTGGCACCAATCCATGTTGTCCCGAAAAAGTTGGGAATTCAGACGATTACCAATGAGGACGGAGAGGAGATCGTGATGCGAGTACCCACGTCGTGGTTTGTCTGTGTGGATTACAAATGTCTGAATGTCGCGATGAAGAAGGACCATTTTCCCATAACGTTCATTGATCATATCTTGGAGAGACTAGCAGGGAAAGAATTCTTCTGCTTTTTAGATGGGTTCTAGGGCTACAATCAAGTAGCCATTGCTCCTGAGGGTCAGGCGAAAACCACGTTCGCATGCTCCTTTGGTACCTATGCTTTCAGGCGCATGCCCTTTGGGTTATGCAATGCTCCTGGTACATTTCAAAGGTGCATGATTGCTGTATTTGTCGAAATGGTCAGTGAATGCCTGAAAGTCTTTATGGATGACTTCTTGATCCACGACGATTCCTTCGATTCCTGTCTTAGGAATCTGAACCGAGCCTCAAAAGATATTGTGAGGTCAATCTGGTGCTCTCCTGGGAGAAAAGTCACTTCATGGTGGTGGAGGGCATTGTATTGGGGCATATCATCTCCAATAGAGGAATGGAGGTTGACCCTGCCAAGTTGGACGTGATCAGGCGACTCCAGCTACCAACCAACGTGAAATAGTTGCAATCATTCCTCGAGCATGTTGGATTTTATCAGAGATTTATCAAGATTTTTTCGAAGATTGCTTGACCGCTAACTGAGCTTTTAGGCAAAGACACATAGTTTATTGTTGATCATAAATATCTTGAGGCCTTTAAGCAATTGCAAGGGATGATCATGGACGTCCCGATCCTACAAGCCCCAGATTGGTCTCTTCCTTTTGAGATCATGACAGACGCCTCAGATTTTGCTGTGAGGGCTGTGTTAGGACAGAGGAGGGATGGCATCCTTTTTACCATACACTACATAAGCAAAGTGCTTGATACTGCTCAGCATAACTATACAGTTACAAAAAAGGAGATGCTTGCGGTAGTATCACCTTGGATAAGTTCAGATCTCATTTAATTGGATCCAAGGTGATTGTGTTCACATATCATACAAGACTACGATATTTAATGGAAAAGAAGGACGCGGAGGCGCATCTTCTTAGGTGGATTTTACGTATCCATGAATTTAATTAGGACATTAGAGATAAACCTGGAAATAAGAACGTAGTAGCTGATCACCTCTCCCGTTCGAGGATCTTGATGCTTCTGATGATATGCCGATTCAAAACTCCTTCCCTGACGAGTTGATTTTTGTTGTCAACTCACTCCCATGGTACGCCAATATCGTGAATTACCTTGCCTCCAAGAAAGTTCCCAAAAATTGGCCCAAGAGCCACATAGACCGACTCAAGTTGGATTCAAGACATTACCATTGGGAGGATCCGATTCTTTTCTTTGATGGATCGGATTGTGTCTGGAGTCGGTGTATTCCTCAGGAGGAATATCATGGCGTCCTTACTTTATGACACAGTCTGGAGGCAGGAGGACACCACTCCAAGAAGAGGACCATATAGAAGGTACTTCAATGTGGCTTATACCGGCTGACTCTATTTCGCAATGCGCTCACCTTTGCGAAGCCGTGCTCAGTATGCCAATGAATGGGAGGAACCGTTGGTTCCAAGGATGAGATGCCAATGCAATCTATCATCATTTGTGATGTCTTTGATGCCCGAGGCATCGACTTCATGGGCCCTTTCCCGGTTAGCCACAGATTTGAATATATCCTTCTTGCAGTAAATTATCTGGGAAGGTGGGTGGAGGTATCCCAACCTGAGCCGCAGACAACAGGACTGTCTGTAGATTCATGAGAGATCACATCATCTCTAGGTTTTAGGATCCCTAAAGTGTTGATATCCGATTGGGGCCACTTCGTGAATAGAGATGTGAAGAAGCTCTTGAAGGATTATGGTATCGAACACCATGTCGCTAGTCCTTACCACCCACCGACCAATGTCATGGTTGAGGTGTCGAATAGGGAGGTGAAAACCATATTGCAAAAGCTTGTCTACCCAGACAAGAAGGACTGGTCTCATATATTGGATCAGGTCCTATGGGCCTATAGTACATCTTACAAGACACCATTAGGAACCTCCCCATTCAGGATGGTATTTGGGAAGCCGTACCATGTGCCCGTTGAATTAGTGCACAAATATGAATGGGCAATCAAGAAGGTCAACTGGAACACACACCAAGGATAGAAACAAAGAGAGATGGATCTGAATGAGCTTGTAGAAATCAGAAACTGAGCATACGACAATAGTTTGGTGTACAAGGACAAGGTAAAGCATTGGCATGATAGATATATCAGATGAAAGACCTTTGTTCCTGGACAGAAGGTATGGTTGTTCAATGCAAAGCTGAAGGTTTTCCAAGGCAAACTGAAATCCATGTGGACAGGTCCATTCATAGTCTGTGTTGTGCATGATAGTGGATGCGTAGAGATATCAGATCTCACAGATGGGGCACATACATCCCTAGTCAATCGACATCTGCTGAAACACTTCGTTGAACCCAATGAACAGTTAGTCCATGTCGAAGAGATTGTATTAATGCGTAAGGCATTCTCAGTTGATACACATAAAGCCACACATGAGACCTTACTGTAGTGAGCAGTGGCCATCAACAACATCGAGAAGATTCAGATCGCGATCCTTGTATATACTCGCCATTCATGTATATTCTTTCCCTCCCTCCCGCGACTCTAATCACACGCCCCAGCTCCATACTTAGGATGACCAGATCCTAAGTATAGGGGGGAGATCACTTAAGTCCAATTCACTATACATCCTCCAGATCTCATCGGTCCTCATACTCACTCCTGTCCTATACTTAGGCTAACCAGGGCCTCAATATAGGGGGGACCAATGCTCATCATGTATATATTATCATCCATTTCCCCTCTTGTATCTATTCTCATAATGCTTTTTTTCTCCTACGCTTAGCACGAGCTATGTCTTCTTCCTCGCTTTTCGTGCTCTGAGGACATAACATATGCTAAGTATAGGGGGGCGCTTACCCATAGCTCGTACTTTCACGTATTTTTGTATATACTATACAATAATTATGGGGTGGGTAAAAATGTGAAGAAAATAATAATAAATAACATCATCAATCAAAAATAAAAAACCTTCTTATTTACTCTTGCATCTCATCTCTGCATTTAAAAGGAAATAAAAGAAAGAGTCTTGCATTTCATTCATCCTCATAGCATATGCACCTCATCTGCATATCTTGCATATGGAAAGTGAAAAGTTAGTGGATTCTGAACCAAGTTATCAATAGATGTTGAGGAGGGACTTGATTTGACCTTAATCCACCTAATTTCCGAGGAACCTTGTAGGAACTGGAGTTAAGATTTCTCAGGTCAAGTGACTTAATTTTTTGAGTCCTCAAATCTATGCCCACATGTCATCTTGATAAGTCTAAATAGAATATCTCGTGCACACGCGTGATTCTTATAGACAGTGACCTAACTTTGACAAGCAAAATGCACATAGCTCTTCATTGATGAGGTGGCGAGGAGGTAGAATTCTTTAGCTTGGAGTAGCACACGAGTGGAAACATTCGTCCTCCTCTAGGGAGGGTAGTGAATCTCAACCTAGTCTGGTGGTGTTGATGTCTAAGGATGGGATGCTGTGGGTTGCAATAATACTTCAAAAGAGGGATAGTCTATTGGCTAAAGAGGAAAACTCTTGATGTACATGCTGCACCTTGTATATAGTTTCAAAAAATGTAAGAACTCCAAAAAAATCAGACAAGCATAGGAGAAAATAAAATACCTATCGGAGTATGTATATTAGCAAGAAGCTTGCAGCTAGATGACTTGGCTACACTAGTCAAGCATCCTGGGATAGGTAGATACACTGGCTACCGTCCATTCTTTTCTCCACCCCCTCTGCTTGAGTTGGTCGCATTAGAACTTAGAAGGGAATACCACGCTCATCGAGTGAAGGGTTACTGGACTGGGGAATTAGAGTTACCATGTTAGAGGAGGCTGGTTATTTATCCATTTCCGATGTGGATAGCTATTTTACACTTACACAGTACAAGTGAGAGTCATAGTCATTTGAAATTTACATATGAGAATTTGTTCTGACCTGACTATTAAGGAGTCTTGAATAGAAGACTTGTGGAACTTGGAGTCTGTTTAGGTCTTAAGTTCATATTACAATAAGGTTCTACCATACAATTAATCCAAAGGTTGAGTCAAGCTCCATTTTCAACTTTTGTTCATGACCTTGGTATGGAACCCAAGATCATTTCACCCTTGCATTTCATTTTAGTTGCTCGGGGATGATCAAGGTTTAAGTATAAGGGATTGATGAATATGTAATTCATCACTCTTAAAGTTGAAAATAGAACCTTGTTCCCAAGTAATTAGGAGCATATTTCCACCAATATTGCATAATTAGCATTCATGCATGCATTGATAACATTTGCATTTTAGCATTTTCATCTGCATGAAATAAGAAGCCAAATTCATCTGTAAAAATCACCTATCTATATATATTTTACAATAACCCTACAACTCATAATTTTACTCTATACTGTATATATTACTAACAATAATACAAGAAAAATACCAAAAAATGCTAACTTGTAAAATTAAGAATAAAACCCCAAACCAAGTTGGAGACCATGGACCTTAGAATGCATTTATCTCTCTCATACAACCTCCGATCTAGGTCTACTCACTTTTAAATTAATATACACTCAGAGACCTTCAAAATGAGACCCATTTCATTTAAATCTGAGCTCGTATGGAAAGCTCGGGTTTTGTACCCCCATTGTATACTATATGTATGTATATTTGTATCCTTGTATTTTATTACTTTATTCGACCTCGTTTTTGTTTTTGGTCAACATGAAACTTGTAGATCTCATCGAGATCTACAACTTTTATTTTGAGTTTTTCCAAATTCTCCATTTTCTCCATCTTATTTCATATTATTTCTCAACCACTCAGATTGGGCCATGTGGCGCCCACTGGTTGCGCCACGCAACCCTACTCATAATGCGCCACACGCCTCTTATTCTTAACCGTCCGATGGCACCTTCTCCCTCCAAATCCCTGCCATCCATTCCGCGAACCATCTCGACCATTAGATCAAGGCCCAGATTTTACCTCAGTTGACCACGTGTCACCTTCCTTGACCACCCGATCGTAGCCCTGATGATCCCATCTACCCGTTCACTCCCACCTAAATCGTGACCCTTGTATCATCAGCCAAGATCCCATCCACATCGTTCGCCAGCACCTTAACCTCAGAGCACCACGTGGCCACACCTCCACCGCTAGATCTTTCCCAAGACACCTCCATCTCAGCCATTCATTTCCGTGGTGACTACAGCCGCTCGATCCATACTTCAGAATCAATCTCCATTATCCTTCAGCGCCGCGTCCCCATTCAGCTACGTGGCTCAACTGGCTCCCTTCGATTGCATCACCAGGATCTAATCTTGGCCCTTCTCTCATGCCCATCTTCTGGCCGTTGGATCACGAGATCCAACGGTCCCGAAGTCGTCTTCTTCCTTCTACAAGAGCCTCACCCACGTCGCTCCACCTTGCGACGCCTCCGCCCCCTTCCTATTTTTGGCACTACTACAACCACCTTCTCTTCCCATCGACACCTCCACGATGTAATCCTGACCTCCACCTTCCTCGCCTGCATCCATGATCCTTATGACACCCTCTCCTTCGCTCCACAAACTCCATGCTGACCACCCTCTCCATCACCTGCAACCCCCATCTCCTTTCTATAAATACCCAGCCTCCAGCCAACTTCCACCCGAACCGCCATAGAGAGAGGTGTCCTAGAGCTCTGAGCTACTATTTGGTGACAACAATTGAGTGTATAAGCGAGCGACGACAGGTCTCTACCTCTGCCGAGATCCACGTCATAAACCCTCTATACCGCAGCTCCTCCAGCTAGCTGCTTGAGCTCAGGCCCACTACTGACCTTCGAGCGACGACCGGAGCCTCTCCAGTGAGTCTCCAACCCCAGGTAGCTTCATCCATTCTTCACCGATCTTCTTTCTGTTTTCATCTCGATCTTCTTCCATTTTTTCCGCCTTCTCCGATAGACTTCACCCTTCACTGACCATCCACCGAGCTTAGCCTTGAACCTCTGGCCTTCGTGCATCCCTTCGTTTGGTCTGACGACCCATCGCACCTCCTCCGACCAAAGCTACACCATCACGGCAGGGCTTGATCACCGGCCACCTTTCGCCCTACCACATGCCTCACCACGCATCCATTGCACTCCACGAACACGGGCACCATTCATTTTGGCATCAATGAACCCTACAAGAGCCCCTTCTTCATTGATCGGAGTCTTCACTGGAGCTGCTTCGAGTTCCATCAACTCCGACTTCCAGATCGCCTTCATGTCATCCAAGATCTCCGGACGCTCCGCCACGTCTCCACGATTGTTCTGAGCCCTCCATGAGTCTCCGACAAGTTTCATCGAGAACAAGGAAGGGTGGCGGAGCAAGGACCATCTCTCCGGAGCCCCGCCAAGTCCGTCGCAGAAGGCGACATACTAGAGAAGACGACACAGTTGCCGTTGGATCACTCTGATCTAACGGCCCCGATCGAGCCACGTTGCCCACTCTTCGCCTCCATTGGCTCAGGAGGATCCAACGTTCAGACAGTCGCTACGTAGCCCCTCATCACCATCTCCAACCTCCATTGGATCAATCTCGATCCAGCGACCAGCGTCAGCCCACATTGCCATCTGCTTCGAGCTCCATATACTATTGGATTCAACCTGATCCAACAACCAGTTACGCGTCATGTCTCCATCATCAGCAGCCGTTGGATCTCTCCTGATCCGATGATCCAGTACATGCCACGTATGCCCTCCGAGCCTCTTCACCAACCCTAGGCTCGGAGCAACCAAACCAGACCCAAAGCGAAGTTTGAGCCTCCAGAGCCTCCGTTCAAGTCTCCTACGCCTCTCGAGCCTAGTATCTCACGTGTATGTCACGTGCAGGCTGGGTAAATTGCACTAAGGTCCCTGCAAGTTTCCATATTTGCAAATCAGTCCCTACCCCGTGCATCATGTGAGGACCATGTGTTTCAGTAGGAATTTTGCATCCGTACCCCCAATATTATAATTATTTGCACTTTAGTCCCTGTATGCATGTTTTATTTTAAGCAATTTTAATTTCCTATTTTGCATTTTGGTCCCTGTGTTTGGGCACATATTTCGGTATCCATTTCTCATCATTTTTAAATTCCAAAATTGCATGTTGTAGTTTAACTTGTCCTTTATCTATGTGAATACGTGTCATATTTTTTGAGCTTCATTTAATTTACTAATATTATTTTGGTGGAATTTGACATAATTTGCCCACTATGTGCCTTTTATTTATTATTAAATTATTCGTTGCTCCGAAAATCACATTAGACTTAGGTGAAGTTATTCTACCCTATGCCAAAAAATCAAATCATTTGCACATTCCGAGGCCTGAATAAATTAAATGATATTTTGTTAGAATGATTTTTAATAGGCCCAATTTGCATCATTTTTTAGGTTTATTATTTTTCTTTGATTTATATCACATAGATATATCTAGGATAATTTTTGTACCTGAAAATAATGTGCTTTGGTATTTATTAAAATTAACTTTGGAAAAATTACCCTGCATTCATAGCAAATTCATATTTTATTCAATTAGAGTCTAAAAATTCCAAAAAATACAGTAGCTTAGTCTCATCACATATCATCTTCTGGACATTCTTGATTTAACTTAAAATTTGGCTTGAAATTGCATTGTGTCTTCATAGCTGCATAAAAGATCACAAGAAGACCAAAAATATTCTTTTAAAATTCTGACGTCGAAATTAACTCAAAGTTTACCTAAGGAGATAGCTGCCTCCTTGAGTTTGACCTTGGGCTTGCCCAAGTAAAAGAAATTTCCCGCTTGAAATTAATTGAACATTGATCCAAGTGGTTTTTGATAATTTCTCGATTACCCGACTGTAACGAACGACAAAATTTGATTCGAACCTTAATCAGTTTGAATTAACAAGGGTAGCCAGGCACTTTTCACAACCCCCTGCAGCTCAGGTATCAGCTTACAAAAGAAGCTCTGGACCAAGTTGGATTTGTTGATATCATGATGTGGACACCTATCTATGAGCTCTCTAAATCTATCCCAAGCCTCATGGAACTCCTCATTTGGGATCATGGTGAAGTTACTGTTCATCGCTCTCACTGAATTTGTCCGATCGAGTAGATAATACTTGTTGAGGTACTCGATCCTCAACTGCTCCCTGATATTGAGAACCTTCCCCAAGTGCTTTAACTAATATGCTGCTCTGTCAACCAAGGAGAATGGAAAGGCTATCAGCTTGATCGCATCCTCGTCCACCATCTTGTCATGGATGGTGATGCATATAATCTCAAACTCCAAGAGACGTAGATGTGGCTCCTTGGTGGCACGCCCATGGAACTTGGGTAACAACTGAATCGTCTATGGACAAAGCTCAAAATCTCCTAAAATGGCTGGAAGCTGAATCCACCTATATGAGTGAGAGTTGCACCAAGGTTGTGCAATGCCCTCATAGTGCGCAATGCTCTCGCATCTACTCGATCCTCAGATCTAGGAATCTCTCCACCACCAGATCTCTCAACTCTAGCATATTCTCTCCCATCTCGCATATGTGTCAACTCTCGCCTCACCTCTATCATGAGCAACCCCAGGTCCTTAATCTGTCTTAGTATCACCTCTAGGGATGCAAGGAGGGTGTTATTGATCGTAGCCTGATCCAACACATTGTGAATATCTGGATTCTCATTCTATCTATGCTCTTAGGCCATCTCATCAGACTCTGAAAAGGAAAAAGAGCGAACCTCGTGTGTTTCCAAGTCAATAAAATTATGATCTGACTGTTGTTGCTCTACCTCAGGTGATGGGTTGGGAAGGTCAAGAAGAAGAAGGTGGAATACTCGGATTCCGAGAGCAGGTCTGAGCTCTCAGGAACCACCCTAGATGAACGAGAAGGTATGCTGTGAAGTGGTGCCACCAAAGGTAGCCTAAGAGACTACCTGCCCATCATCATGATGTAGGTAGAAGTGAAAGTAGATATGGACTGAAAACAATAGATGAGAAAACAAACCACCAAGTTCACCAACTCAACATAATGATGACCATGAAAGCTCAGTCCTTAATATTTTTAATTTTAGAGTTTAGTGATAGAGCAATTATATTAACAAGCTCATGGGTGTAGTATCCTAGAGTAGACCATGAATAAGTCGATGAATCCCTCATGCAGAGAACTATCCTTATAAGAGATCAATAATTGTTCCATGGGAATTCACCTCTGTATCCACACGACTACTTCTACTAACGTCTAAGACAAGTGCTTGCAACAATAATAGGACATGAGAGTCAAAGTCCAAGATCTTAGGGCACAAGTCCAAGAGCTTTGGGCTTAGTTGTAAGTGAAGGCAACAAAGAAGCTTTACTCAAAGGAGGTCCGTAAGGATATATTTAGATTGGTCAGAGCAAAAGAAAGAAAGTCCAAATATATTTCTCAAGTGAGTGCATCAAGGATGAGGAAGGAGATGTGCTTGTTACTTAAAAGGATATAAAGACTAGACGGTAAGCTTTTCATTGGAGAAGGGAATAAAAAGATTACTTTAGGGGATGTTGTTGGTAGTGAATGTTACCTGAATCGTGCAAGCTTTAGATGGATACAAAGGAAGGAAGTAGAGGAGGTTTTAATGGTTATAAAACCTGGTAAAGGAGTAGGATCCGATGGCATTCCTGTAGAAGTTCGGATATTCTAGGTGAACATGGTTTGGCTTGGCTCACAAATTTATTCAATGTTAGTGTACATGCCTCATTCAGTCTGTAGAGTACCTACAAACAAGAAGGGGATACTCCCCCCAAAACAATGAATGTGATCTTTACGTTTAGTTTTAAGGTCGAGTGAAAATTAACAGTCTCGATTTTTATTAGGTCATCAAATTTTTAGATATTTTTGAATAAAAACACATCTAACAATTTTTTTGATTTCGTTTTATTCCTAAGTTCAAGAAAAAAGGGAGAGGAAAACAGAAAAGCTGATGTGCGAGAAACTATGAATGCATGAACGAGATAAAAGGCGTACCTTGCTCCATCAGCATACATGCAATATGATCCTTGCATAAATTAAAACTAAGATATATGCATGCAAAAGCAAGAATCATCCTAAACAGAAGTTTTTATTATGAAGAACCTCTTTATTTTTGACTAATTCTAATTGAATTCTATAGGAACAGATATTCTATTAGGGATTTGGACTAAGTGGCTCAATCAAATAAAAATCTAAGTCTAGGGGCTCAAGCACACAAAAACAATGAGAAAAAAAAATAAAAATAGAGCGATGAAAACAAAAAGTCTGATGAGGTCCCCCAAGTGCACCGACACTTGGCGAAACATACCCCGAATAAGGTTGTGTCCAGAGTCTTAAGTCCTAGAAAAGAGAAAAAGGGCAAGTGCTAATAATAGTTACAAATTAATTGCAAAAATGGAATGACTGAAAAATAAAGTCAGACTTGTGCTCCTCCTAGTTCTCCTAAGCTTCTCTCTCCTACTAGTCGGTGTAGAACGCCCGAACTTTGCCTTGTTCGGGTGTACTGACTCTCATAAGATAGCCTCCCTCTCTCCGCAGGCCCTCCTAACAAAGGTGAATCAATTAAAATGTCATAATCATTTATTAAAATAAGAGAGAAAATAAAAGAAATAAAATGACTAAAAATTAACTATACAAGTAAGAAAATAAAATCCTAAACTACGTAATCATGCTCCCCAGCAATGGCACCATTATGATGACCACCCGACTAACTAGGGTTAATTTGATTAATTATAGTGTCATTGTCACCCAAATCAACCAAGCCAAAATTAATAAAAAATTTATTCAACCACAATATGAATCAATCAAGTAAAACAAGTGACCTAAGCTACTTTCATTAACATGGTATAGTGGCCATGGTCGAACACAAGGGGCACAATTGAACCTAGATAATCGAATCAAGAGATTCAAAATATTTTATTTCCATTTTATGATTTTTAGTGGTTTTAAATTTTGTAAAGTTTTAATTTTTAAAAATAAGGCAAGCAAAGAAAATAAATGAAAGATACATACTTTTTGCATTTTCCAAAAAAATACTCAAAAATGCCAAAAAATGTTTTTGCATTTTATTTATTTTATACTTTTTTGTTAATTTTTGTGTGACTTCTATTTTTTAGAGATTTTATAAAAACCAAAAACTAAGAAAAACTCAAAATAGTGCACATCCAGGAAGATTTTTAAATTAAAAATATCAAATAAACTCAAAACTCCTGGAAACCCATTTTAATCAAAACTGTATGAAAATAACTACAAGTAGAAATTGAAATTACAATTGTTGGATTTTTCAATGATTTTATATAATTTTTATGTTATTTTTAGAGTTTTACCAATTTATAGAGTTTTATAAAAGTAAATAAGATGAAACACATTTTGTGATGTTTCTCAATATATAACAATTGTAATGAAATAAAAATAAAAAAAATGAAAATTACCATAAATAAAGCACACTAGCAGGAGAATATCTTAATTTAAGAATATCTTAATTTTAGGGGATTTTTGGAACAATTTTGATAAATATTGCAGATAATAAAAGAGCATAAAAATCAAACAAGGAACATAGGACCTAAATGCAATTTATTTAACTTCTTGAACCAATCATTAACAAGCAATAAAAATCTAGGTCCAAGGTTACAATTAACCTAGGGCAAAACGTGAGGAACACATGATTTAGATTCACAGAGGTATAAATGCAAATATCCAAGAACGTCTCCTATTGATATAACATGTGAAAGCTCAGATTCGAATATGCATATAACCCACAAATACACGTGTATAAGCATGCGACTTCAACTCAGTTGGACTAAGATGCTAATATTGAACCTACGAGTAACTAACTGCAAATAGTTTTTAATTAACTATTACATTTTTTTATTAAAAGGAAATAAAAGTAAGTGTAGGGTAATAAGTTAAGTATACACTCCAGGTGGCGTGCTGCGTGCGTATCATCTGCGTATGGCTCTGATGAGACATTATCTGAATCTGACGACTCTGAAAAGAGGCGGGACTTGCGTGCTATATGCGCTTGGGAAAAGATTTGATGTCTCTGAAAAGGGCATGAACGTGCGACCACAATCAAATCTAGAAGCCGGGCTCCTCCATTCGACGGCTAAGGTACATACAAGAAGAACACGAAGAAGCTCTCACCGAGGTTGGTTTGAACACAAATGTCTGGAGCTAGAGTTCCTCGATCAGCTGATCAAAGGGTCCAGTACATTGTTGGAGAGGAACCATGTTGGGTGGTCTCAGATGGGGCGTCAAACGGTTCGATGAAGGTTTGGATGTGGTGTCACTTGGAGCTGCTCTGCCTCTAATGTTAAGGCCTGATTCGAGCCTCCCAAGGACACTATGACCTACAAAGGGATAATATGCTCGAAGTCGAATCTTTGGTGAGGGTTATTGATGAATCCACATTTCATCATCTTTATTCTATCATTTTGTCCACAAAAACCTTGGCAAATGCCTGTAAATACCATTAATTCCATCTTAGCATTTATAATGTGCATGTAAATAATGTATAAAATACTATTTTTAAAGCCAAAATAATGGAATAAAGAAAAAAAAGAAAAAGAATAAAATATTATAAATATTTTATGATCCGAAACCCCGAGACCTAGGCATCTTGATGAATAGGTCGACAAGGAATTAAGTAGGGGGAGATAAGGGCCAGAATACAATAAAAATACCTATTCATTTTATTCATTCTTTCATCATTTTGGGACCTATTTTTGGTTTCACTTTTTATACCTAAAATAAAGAAACTCTGTACATGAAAGTTGTAGATAATTAAATAATAAAAATACAAAATTTATTTCATGCAAAAATACTGTACCGATAAAAAGTTATGATCTGAATAAAAATCCAAAATACCAACTTCCCACACCTGTATCTTGCAAATAAAAGACGAAATGCATCAAACTCACCTTTAATTTTATATAATTAAAAATATGCTATTTAATGAAGGTGGTTTCGCATTTGGAGGAGCTACGGTTTGAAAGTTGAGTTTTTGGATCCCTATGGTATACTTGTACATAATAAAATATTCATTATATTATTTATTCATTATTTTCATAATTTCATATTTTTATAATTTTGTAAATATTGTTTATAATAACGATGTATATTAAAATCAGAATAAAAACTCAAAGAAGATACAAAATAAAATACTTGTATAAATAGCATACCCAGGTATACAACCTATACATATACCTGTAGAAATACTATTTATATTTTATTAAGTGTACAAAATACATCAGAAAAATCAAATAAAAATATATTTAAGTGTATAAAGATATTTTATAAATTTATAAAATAATAAACAAAAATCAATAAATTAAATATACATAATAAAAATAAATAAAATATATAGATATACATACCTTTATAGGGTATAAAAGGCAACTTGTAATTATATACCTCATAAAAATAAATAAAAATCACCAAACAATTCTTTATAAAATAAGAAACACTTTTTATTTTATCATCTAAAATTAATAAATTCATTTCCTATTTTATTTCGAATTTCTAAATAATTTTGACCGGCCTTTTTCTGGTTGGTCCACGTGGACCAACCAGAGCCGGTCGTTGGTCGACCTCGGTCAACTCCCTGACCGAGGCCTGCCAACCTCTGATACCCGTGATTTTGTCCCATTTTCAAGAAATTTTGTGGCGAATCCCTTCGTCGTCTTCCCTCGATTCCTTCTTGGAAATTCTTCCCCTATCATCACTGAGCCATGGCACCCCTTCGGATCTCCCCAGATCTTCATCATTCGAGCGTGGTCTCGCCCGCATGTCACGCAACCATCTTCCTACTTAACAGGTCCGCCACCTTCGAGTTGATTTTTGACCCCTTTTTGGACCACCATTCTCCTCCCTTTCGTGCTCTACGGGTAGACAGAGGTGACATCTCCACCGCCCTGTCGTTAGGCGAGTCGAGGAAGGCCCGAGGCGGCTCCACCACCTCCGCCATCTCCGACGTCGAGGTTCTTCTACCTCAGGTCCCCCTCCTTCGAGGTTTGCCCTTTTCTTACATTTTCTCTTCGCTTTTTATCCCCTATAGTCCTAGGATCAGTTCTCCCTACGATCTTCGCTTACCATTCACTGAGTCGCCCAATCGACTCCATCGCCGGAGCGCTCCTCCGGCCGAAGTTCCTACACCTTCCATCGATCATCTCCAACGTCCATCCCGCCTCCGCAAGGACCAAGCATTTTGCCCTGGTCCACTTCACCACTTTTTGTAAGTCAAAGCACAGTCAAAGCGACTGGAGGTCGTTTTGCGTAGTTCGCCGGAGCTACCTGGAGCTCCGAGCTCCGCCGCCTTCGCGCCAGCGCCACAACGCTCCTCCGACGGACCCGAGACCTCCAGCACATAGCCGGACCTCCCAGGAGCGCCCCGACCAATTTTGAGCCCGAAGCACCACCGGAGGTCGGAGATCGAGCTCGGGGAAGTTCGCCTCGCCGGCTTTCCTCCCCGTTCTTCCTCTTCGCTTCTCCGCCGTCCGATCCGAGGCCCGCTCCAGTTTGATCATCAGCCGCCCGATCTGGGCCCGCATCGACCGTCGATCTCCTCGCCAGATCTGATCTCAGCCGATCATCACCGAACCGTCATCGCGCATTGTGCGCGCGTCACGTGGATAAGTGAGCGACCCTCTGCCATTCGATCACGCACGAGGAGTTTAGGCGAGGGTATTTTGTACCAACACCCCCGCCATTTTCGCGTTTTATTTCTAGTCCATGAACTTTTATTCGTAGTTTAAATATTTCTAGAGTATTTGCATCAAGACCCCCATAGTTTTCATATTTGCATTTAGGTCCAGTCCACGTCACCTCACGTGACCCGTGTACGTGGGGTGGTGGGCATTTTGCAGGGAACCCCCTGGGGGTTTATCTATTTCGTTTCATTCCATGAACTTTTTATTTAAGTTGTAATATTCTGGTAAAATTGCATCTGAGCCCCTAAAACTTTGTAAAATTGCAAAAATACCCCTACCAGGTCATGTGCCCAGTGCGCGTGAGTTTGGACATTTTGCAGCGAACCCCCTCTGGGTTTGGGTATTTATTTTTAGTCCAGAAAATTGTATTTAACGTTTTATAATTTTGGAAAAATTGCGAGTAGGCCCTTGTACTTCTGTGTATATACGTTTATGCCCTTGCTAGTGTATATTTTTGCTTGGATGTTTGCATTTATTTCACGCATCGTTTTAACTCGAAAAATTACCAAAAAATTACCATAGGCTCCTGTTGCATTGTATTTTAACGTATATTTTTAGTTTGCATTTTTATTGCATTTTCATATTTATTAAAAATTAAAAACATGCATTTTCAGCATAGTTTGCATTAGAAAATACATAAAAATTTTAAAAAGTCTTTTAAAAATTCCAAAAAAATTATATTTTGTGTACCTCATCTTATTTTATTTTCTGACCAAAAATCCCTAAAAATTACAAAAGAAAACCCCTAAAAATAGCAAAATTCTCAAAATCTTCCTAAAAATCTAAAAAATTTGTAAAAACTCCAAAAAATGTGTTTTCGGTCTCTGAATTTTACTTCTCCTATTATCTATCTATAAAAATTAATTTGACAATTTTTCAGTCCTGTTTGCTATTGTATTTCTACATTTTTGTCCTGCACATATATTGTATTCACTGTTTCTTAGTATTTTTGCCCTTAAAAATACCAAAAAAATTAGGAAAAATCTAGAAAAATCACAAAAACATTAGAAAAATATAAAAAAGACAAAAACATTTTATTTTCTGATTTTTGAGTATATTTACTTATTTTTATAAATACTTCATCCCTCTTTTTCTTACTTTGTCTATATAGTCTATTTAAATAAAAAGAAAATATAAAAAATATAAAATATAAAAAGAAAATACATAGTCAGAAATTAAAAACCAAAATATAAAAATATAAAATCAAAAATTAAAATAAAAAATATAAAATTAAAACCCACAAAAAATAGCATAAATAGACAAGTCTTCACTTTCACATTTGCGCATTTTGCCCCATTCTACCTGTATGCTCCCTGTGTTCGACACTCTACATATACTTGCACTATACACACTTATTGTAGAGCTATAATAAGTTTTAACTCCACCTTGCTTCTCATTGTTTGATTGATACTGTGGGATAATTGTTGATTTAATCCGGATCTTGCGTGGCCGGTTCAGCGACTGAGTTCCCGCCTTGTGTGGAACTTAAGACCACCGACTTTCGGGTTAATCAGTTATTCAACAGAGGGAATAAGAGAAGGATGGGTGGATGGTGTTCGACTGCTAGTGATCATGGGGGAAGGATATCTAGCCTTAATCTAGCTCCGATGAGCAAGTCTAAGGGGGTCATGTTGTGTGAGATGGTGGTCAGTGATGTGGGGATCAGATCGATTCAGACAAATGGCTAGGTGGAGCTGTAGACCCGATGGTCAAAGAAAAGATGGTGAATGATGGCTGATGGATGAAATCAAATGAAATGACAAAATGGAAAGAAATAAAGTGTACCTTAAGCTACTGGAATGGGAGGCGGAGTACGATGAGGTGGTCGGCGAGGTAGTGGCCCCGATTCCACTGTGGAAGGTGGAAGAGGATGGTCGCGACATGGAGTTCCGACCACAAAGTGAGCTTCATCTCAAACTACCACCAAATCGATCATGGATCCTCAGGACCCTATCACTACCTTAAGGGGTTTGGTGGATTAGAAAGCAACGAGGAACGAGCTAGGACATGTTGGAGGTGGAAGAAGACAATATATAAGATTCCTAGGGGTCTAGAAGATTTGAGAAAAGATGCACAACTCTATGGGGATTCAGACCCTCTTAGGAATCTGTGAGGATCACAGATCTACGTGGAAGAAATGGGTCCGCAATCGAAGGAAGAGGTGGTCGGACCCAAGCTGGAAAATTGTGAGAAATCGGGTCCGACGAGGAGGTGACCAGATCAGACCTGGGTGGAGGGAAGGTTGACTTGGGTCAATAGACCCAGGTTGACCATTCAAAAAATTTCATTATTGAAAATAAAAGAATAATAAATAAGGAATAGTAAATGACCTGAAAATAAAAAATGAGTAAAATGAAAACGTTTGTTATTTTACAATCTAATTTTCTGTGATTTTTAATAACTTTAATAATTTATATACAATGATATATACAATGTATATTAGATTGTATAGGTACAATATACCTATATATTATGTACATGTATTTTTATTTTATTATTTTTACAAAAATAAATTATATTTTATGTTTTATTTATTTACAAAAAAATTAAAGTATATTAAAACATTTTTATTGGATTTTTAAAAATTAAATATAGGTGTTAATTAATTAGGATTATGTACAATATATACACTATTGGTTCTTTTATGCAATGTAGAAATTATTTTATTTTATTTTATTTTGTATTTGGTGAATTTTATTTTAATTTTATATAATCATTAAAATATTTAAAATTATTTAAAAACATAATATTTATAATTTATTCACAAAATAGATAAATAAAAATATAAAGGTATAGATATTATACAGTGCACACTATTTAATTTTCGCAATTATTTTTATTACTTACATCACATTTTATGTACAAATTTTATTCAAGAAATTAAATTATTATGAGATCATTTTATTGAAAAATATATAGAATATATAGGGGATAATAAATGGATATTTTTCGAATTTTTGTGTTCGAATAAATAAGGTCTCTATCTCTCCCTACTTTATTCCTCATCGATCAGGCCAATATATGACCTTCTCTTGGAGTTTGTGTTAGTTTATACTTATTACATAATTACAACCTTATTTTATTTTTTTCTTTTTCTTTTCTTCTTTATTCTTTTATTTTGGTTAAAAAGAATGTAATATACAATATTAGGAAAAACATGCACAATGCTAATTTATTATATTTGATATATATTTACATGTATTTTGCGAAGGAATTTGGCTAAAATAAAAGAATAAAGGATGTGAATCATGGATTCGTCACCTAAGTAAAAAAAATAAATCTGACCGCTCGCTCTAATTGGAAAATTAATTCAGTGGTCCTTTTGATTAATTTGTGATTACCCGCTTACAATGAATATAATTGTTAATTCCACAAAATTAGCTAAAGGTGATTTTCAGTTCGTTAGATGGCGTTGTTGTCAGGGAGACATGACTTAGGTTTACTTGTAAACCATCTAGAATTTAGGTTTTCCATCACTTGGGTAATCTGACCCTCGGGTTTTCTTGTAATTATTGATCTTCTTTATTTTCCTGCATTTTTGTACATCTCTCTGACCATCATCTTATTAATTAAGTGGTCAAAGCAACTGCTTAGGTAGCTGAGCAACTTAGGAGCATTGGAGGCTGACTTTTTCAAGAAGTAAGCTGACTAAAGGAATCACATAAAATTAAGATGAAGTCAAGTCATGATATAATGTATAGTCATTAGGAATTTATTTGTGCATTTTATTTGATTTTTGTAATTAATTTTTAATAATTTAGGTAATTGTCTATTTCCAACGTATTCCGTTTGGAATCTCGTGCGTGTACTGACCAAGACCTCGAGCCTTTTTATTCTTTGTTGTGGTTGTGTAGAGAGTGGTTCTTGATATGAGTAGCTTGTAGGTTAGACCTGCACTCACGTCTCTTAGCATTTTACATAGGTCAAATTATCATTTGCTTCTGCTCATTTAATTTAGGATCACACATTTCCACTTAATAATACTCACCTTATAACGATCTACTTAGTCAAATTAAATTCACATTCTTCATAACTAAATGAAGTTCCTGCTATGTGCAGTTTCATCACTTGATTTTTTGTTTAGCATAAAAAATTCAATTCTATATTACATCCCGCACGCAGAACGTGAGGATCACTTTAAATCTTCTAAACTGGACATGCATCATTGATTTTAATGTTTGCGTCATTTTTTCTCGACTCAATTCCCCTTGGTTTTACAACTTAGGATAAACGAAAATTGGGACTGATCATTGGGCATGCCGTGGGAACTTAATCAAGTGATAATCTAACTTAAAATTGGGCATGCTAATTAGAATTAATCAAAAAATTGATTCAAATTAACACTTATTTGCCGGGAGAGCAATTCTGTCATTATATGCAAGTACCTACCTCTAGACAAAGTGGGGGAGGATGTGCACACTAAGATTAGAGCCCAAATCCCTAGACTTGTGCCTTAAGTCTCCAGGTTCGACTCTGATGGGCTTGGGAGCTGCAAACGCTTGCCTTTGATCTTAGAAAGATATTTTGGTATATATCTTCTCACTACCATCCATAGGGGCATGATATAACCTGGCAACCCGGACATATCGTCTCTTTGATTGGGATATAGTGAGAGCATACACTAGACGTCATGTGACTCACCTTGCTTGCTTGTGTAACAAGATTGTTTTATCACTTAACTAAAACAAAAAAAGATAGTTGTTGGACCTTTGTAACCATCACTGTGTTAAGTTGGTGAAATTAGAGTTTTCTCTTGCATTTGTTTTTGTGTCTATGTGTGTCATCCTTCTGTGCACCTGCATGTTTTTGCCTCGATCCATTTTCACTTATTTTCAAAGATGTCAGTTCATTGGTTTATGTACCGACCATCTTCACCATCTCACTCCTCCATGAACTCTCTCTTTGAGATGGTTCATCGTCAATCATCTTTCTTCTTTTCACTCCATTACATCTACGAAGTTGGACCTCTGATCGACTTCCTAGCCTCTCCCTATTCATCCCAACTGAACCCTCTCTTTGAGATAGTTCCTCCTCAACCACCTTCATTCCCCCACCCCACCCTGAATATGAAGTCAAACCTTCGATTGACTTTTACACTTATTTGCACTTCTCACCTACACCACATTCTTACACTCTAGATCCACTTATCCTTGGCTGACTCACCATATTTTCAAGAGCTTGCTGGAATCAAAGAAAGAACCATTCGAAGAGCAAGCCATTGTTGAGACAGATGACTGACAGAATTACTTACCCCAACAAGATTAATTTCCTCATCATATGAATGATGGAACAAGTCAATGAATCACACATACACATCCTAACTTGAGCTTAGGGTATAACATGGTCGAACAATCAAATCGAATGGAGAGTCCTACACCTTATGAATTCCCGAACTTGATTGACCTTAGTGATCGAGCTCTACACAGATAGGGGATTAGACTCATGATCTTGACCTACAAAACCCCTATATATCAAATCCATTATATGAGGCTCTACCAATATCTGTGACACTAATGGTCTATACTCAACCCAGTATTACATGCTAAAGTCTAGGTATGTTGAGTATGAGACTCCAAGTTCTCAGTAGTATCTTCTAATTGAGAAGAATTCTCCCATGATTTGTCATGAGAAATTTTTGGAGGATGACATTTCTGGACTTGTCGAGAGAAATGAATCATTTGGTGAAAAGTTGAGAAATGTCATTGACATATTGAACTCAATTGCTTCCAGCTTGGGTATGAAAGCATAGAATGAGATGAGCCGATTTGATGATGAAAACCTAGTGAACACTAGGGATCCCACACACTTTGTACAACTAGAGTCTATTCTATCCTCCTACTAACCACTTACATTCCAATACAGAGTCTGACCGTTCAATTATTGAAAACACCAAAAAAATGAAAATCTCAAAACGACCAAAAAATGAAAAAGCTAGAAAATCTCATAAAATTGAAAATGAAAAACATTTTTTAAAATTGGATCCTACCCTTAGGGAAGCCATTTCTAAGGGATTGAATCTTATGCTTCCCTTTATAAAGGCCATCGAACACTTTCCCGATCTTAAAAGGTTTGTAAGGAGTAAATTGATGCCCAAGAGGTCAGACAATAAGAGAATAAAGACTACGAGATACTTAATGTCTATGGCCACCTCCTTGATGATGGGTTGAAAGAACAAAAACTACAAAGTGAAGCGATTACCTTGAGTTGAGTATGAAATTAGAGATACCATATTCACCTATCCTAGAATCGATGACGAGTCATATGTGAACATCCTTCCGACCTCCATGTTTGACAAGCTCAAACTCATACCACTTAGGAATTTAAGAGTGATCATTTAACTTGCTGATCGATCCATAAAATATCCTAATAATCATTACTTTCCAAGGTACTTTGCTTATAGTGGACTTTATGGTAATAGATATTGAGCATCGAGGAGAGTTCACCTAGTCTCCTATTATTTTTGGGAAGCCATTCTTAGCCTTGGCTAAGGCGACGATAGATTGAAAAACTAGGGAGATTGATTTTTTAGCATTGCATATATACAGATCGCACGCGAGTATAAGGGCACACTCCATCCCAATGCGACCCACATAGCCGCTGACAGTTATGGCCATTAAGAGATAGATGAGTCCTACCTCTTTACTACACATGAGATACTAACTGTCGAGCCAACCATTAGTTTAGATACTCCCCACACATCCACAATTCTCACTTCTTACACCACCACAACTGTGATAGCTTCTATAGAGGACTCACAAATAGAAACTCTCTTCGAGCCGAATACCATCTTTTCTAGATTATATTGACCATTTTGGTGATCTGATTCCTATGTCTTCATTATCACAACCACCAACCAGAGAGTTGACTAACATCTTACAAAATCACTCAAAAAAAGAAGCAGTTTCTTCTAGTCGATCTTCTAGTGAGAAGATGAAGAGCACTAATTCCTCGAGACATTCCCTTGAAACCCTCCAGTCACATCCTCATCTTCCTTTCCATACTTCAAGTTCTAGAAAATCGACTATGACAGTCTCCTCTGAGGATCCCTTTTCAGATTCCAATGATGTTATCATCATAAATGGGTATGGCAAGGCTATAATTCAAACATACCAAAGCAAGAAACCCTATGTCGATCGTCGATGGATATTTCATCCTTATCACTACTATTCTTCTAGGGATGAGTCCCATAATGACACAAGTCCACACTTCATTTTCCCTATCCATTCCTGCAAGAATGTCCATCACAAACCTTCTTGATCCTTGTATATTATCATTCCATCTTGTTTAGATTTCCTTTTTTTGTTCCCTTACTCTCCATTGATCTGTATCACTCACTCTGGCTCCATATCATTGTCATTCTATGGCTATACTTAGGATGACTAGATCCTACGTATAAAGGGAGAGTGACTCGAGTCACTCCTTTTCTCTTTTTTTTCTTTATCTGTACATCCCCCGAACCCCATCAGTTCTTACGCTTAATCTATCTTCTATACTTAAGCTTAACAAAGCTTAAGTATAGGGGGTGACTAATGCGTGCCCTATTTATTCATCCATTCATTTCTTCTCTTGACCACAACCATCTGATGAATCTCTATTTCATCACATTTATTATTTTATTTTAGCCTTTAAACTCTAGATAAAGCATATAAATAGCATTATTTTGCATTAAATAACATATTTTATTTACTATGTAAATAATGTATAAAATACTTTATTTAAAGCCAAAATAAAAAAATAAAGAAAAGAAAAGAAAAATAAAAGAAATACCAAAGGTATTGAATGACCCTAGACCCCAAGACCTAGGCATCATGATGACTGGGTAGACAAGGAATAAAGTACGCGGAGATAAGAACCGGTAAATAAAAGAAACCCTCATTTTATTCCTCAATAATTCAATTTTGGGACCTATTTTTTCTTTATCATTTATATGCAAAAATACTAAATTTTTTATATAAAAGTTTTAGACTAATAAATATAAAAATACAAAATTTATTTCATACAAAAATAATATACATTGTACTTTCTACACTCAAAAATAAAATCCAAACTTCCCAGACCTGTATCTTCTCCATATGGACTCAAAATTCATCAAAATCACCTTAATTGTATATAACTTTTTTATTAAATTTTGAATGAAGGTGGTTTCATTCAATTTGGAGTTAATATGCAAAAGTTAGGGTTTGGACCCCTATCTGAATAAAATATTCATTTTATTTATTCTATACATTTTCATAATTTTATATTTCTATAATCGTGTAAATGTTATTTATAGTATATGTGCACAATTAAAATATGATAAAACCATAAAAAATAATACAAAATAGTATACTAAAATACATAGACGAAATACCTATATACATATAGAATAAAAACAACCATTTACTTAAGTGAATAAATAATATTAGAAAAATATAATAAAAATATATTTATGTATATTGAAATAAGATATGAATATATAAAATATGTACATAAAATAATAAAATAGGAAATAAAAATAAAAATAAAAATAAAATATTCGAAACATAAGTAAATATACCCATGTTTATACTTGTAAAAAGTAACTCATGTTGAATTAACTCAAAAAAAATTAAAAATCATAATAAAATAATACATAATAAATAAAATTTATTTTATAAATTTTATTTAGTTAATTAAATTATTATTTTATTTTTAATTATTTATCATTTTCTTTGTCCTCTTATGTGACGTGGACCAATAAAGTCCAAGAATTCATTGACCTCAGGTCAACTGCAGCCTCGGCCTAGGCCTGCAACATGTCATAAGGTTTGACTCTCTTCTTCCTTTTTCTCCAATCGATACCATCATCGATTCAGAATGATTCCTTTACCATTTATCTTCCTCGATCGACGACCTATCACGTGCCAATGATCTTTCGATCTGAGGGCCTTTGTATCGAACACTCTTCCCCATTCTTCTCGCCCGTGTACATAATTCCCTTTGCCACTTCCTTCAACTTTTGATCCTTCTTCTGCCACTAAAACCCTAATCCTCTCGTGTTTAGTGAACCCTGGTGATAGCAAGAGCTCCTATGAGGATTCAACATGTGTGTGCAACACTGAATCGAGGTTGATCCAGCTCATCCACCTCCTCCACCACAAGCTTGCTCCAGGTCGGTCCAGGTCAGGCGAAGGTTCGTCATTTCTTTTTATTTTCATTCCTAGGTGTAGCAGTAGTGTATCTCCACATTTGTTTCTTTGAGTCTAGGTCCAAATCCATAAAAAATCCAAAAAGATAGTACGTCGGAGCTCGAAGCTCCGACCTTCATCCTTCATCGATCTGACTTCCTTCACCTTCGCTATCACCACCAACACCTTCCCCAACACTTCTTCTACGCACCAGACACCACCAATCACCCAGATCCTTCTTGGATATGGAGATCAACGTCTCCACTCCTCCGCCTTGCTGAAGACATCCGCCCGACACCATCCTCCACCCATTTCACCCGATCAGAACTCTAGGACCCTTTGTGTTTTTGTGTTCATGCTAACTATGGATGTCCCAGGAGCTAATGGCCTCATCTGGAGGCAATTTTGAGCATAACTTGACTCCCCAGGTCATTTGAGCTTCACGTGTTCCATTGTTGGATCCTTGTCGAGTCTGAAGGGACGAGCAGCTGCAGCGGAGCATCGGCTACGTTTTGCACTAGTTGCGAGGTCCCCAAGTGGCTGGAGTTGCACAGAGGAGACGATCGAAGCTTAGCCTGGGCGTGTTCTTGGCCTGTTCTAATAGATGCCTCCTCTGTCGTTTGATCTGGAGCTTCACCCAATTTGTACCGTTGTCATTCGATCAAGCAAGCCAGAACCACAGGATCTTTAATTGAGATCCAATCTCAGTGCTCGATCAACGAACTCGTATTCACAGTTGCAAAGAGGGTATTGTAAGTGGATGGCAGTATGGGTGGTGACTGCATCAAGTTCACGAGTTGGTCAAGGGAGCCATATCTCATCAATGATAAGAGAGAGAGAGAGAGCAAACACATGCAAGGTATGTGAGAGACAAGGCTTTGTTCCGGCTCTCTGGTTTGGTCTTTCTACTGGTAACTCATAGCAGACATTCTCCTAGTACATGCCATAGATGATAATGAAACTATTATTCATGGACTATAGACGCAATTATCTGCTTGAGTTAATATCGTGAAATCTGACAAGAAGTTAGAGTTATGTCTGTGCATCTTCCCGGCATGTTTTGCTTGTTCTTGTTCCTTCATTTTGAGCTATTAGTAATGTCGGTAGTTGCTATCATTAGATCTGTTACTTTAGGGCCAAAACCCGTACCAAAGGTAATTCCTAAACATGCTTATGTTTTTTGAAGGAAAAAAGGGTGCAATGCCGTAGAGGCAAGCACCCAAAAAAACTTTATATTCACTGGTTATAGTTCATAAATACAAAGACCAAGAATCCCGAAGGATTTTGGCATGTTGTACAACATTTCCCACATAAAATCTCTCTCCCCTAAATATCACCTCATTTCTCGCGAGCCAAATCACCCAGAACGCTGCGGCCAACAGGATCTTTACCACTGTTTGTTCATTTTTTGACATCGCAACCACATTCCAGAAAGAAGGAAAATTCTCTATGCAGCCCCAATGAGAGATAACTCCATCCAGACCTCTTTCGACATTGGACACTTAAAGAACATGCGATCAGTATCCTCCGCCTCCTCAGAACAACGATGGCACAACACATCTAAGCCATTAAACAATCTTGCTCTCCGATCATTAGTCAACAATCTCTGTCTGCCCATCGGCCACATGAAGACCTTGACCCGTCGTGGGATATTCCATCTCCAAATATGTCCTAAAACTGGCATAGCAATCCCTGGATCAAACACGAAGGACGTGTAAAGAACTTTATAAGCTTTCCTAACCATGAACCGACCATCTGACCAAGCCCAGTGATCACGTCCATCATCACCATTACCCAAACATAGATGCATCGAAGAAGAGATCTAAGGAAGGACGGAGCAGATCCCCCGCCAAAAATTTGAGGGCATAGCCATTCTGTTAGGTCTCCAGAAAAGTGTATCTGAAACCCCGTAGATTTTTCGTACGAGAGAGCACAGGAGGTCATACCCACTCCCCCAAATGCGAACCACCCACTTTGCTAGTAGTGCCCTGTTCATTGCATGAAGATCCAGAACCCCTAGTCTACCATCTTCCTCCGAAAGAACCACAACATTCCATGCCACCAAGGGCACAACCTTGGACTCTCCAGTTCCAGCCCAGAAGAAGCGACACATCAAAGACTCCAAGCGCTTGCGAATCCCCACGGGAAGAATCCTAGTCGACATGGAGAAGATTGGGGCGGCCGATAAAACTGCCTTCAAAAGTACCAATCGCTCCCCCTTGAGAGGCAAGAGGCACGTCAGCCAGCAAGCTTTCTCTCCATTCATTCCACCAAGGGCAACCAGTCAGATTGTCGAAGCCGCCCATGAACTAACGGCAATCCCAGATAGTTGATAGGTGATGAAGCCACATTTCATCATCTTTATTCTATCATTTTGGCATCAAAAACCCTAGAAAATGCGTGTAAATAGCATTAAATCCATCATCTTAGCATTCATGCATGTGCATGTAAATAGTGTATAAAATACTGTAATTAAAGCCAAAATTATAGAATAAATAAAAGAAAAGAAAAAAAATAAAATATTGTAAATATTTTATGATCCAAAACACCGAGACCTAGGCATCTTGATGAATAGATTGACAAGGAATAAAGTATGGGGAGATAAGGGTCAATAGACAGTATAAATACCTATTCATTCCATTCATTCTTTATTCATTTTGGTACCTATTTTTGGTTCCACTTTTCATACATCAAATAAAGAAACTTTGTATATGAAAGTTGTAGATAATTTTATATAGAAAAACACAAAATTGATTTCATTCAAAAATAATGTATCAGATAAAAAGTTATAGTCTGAATAAAAATCCAGAATCCCAATTTCCCAGACCTGTATCTCACAAATGAAAACTCCAAATGCAGCAAACTCACCTTTAATTGTATATAGAATAAAATAATCTATTTAATGGTAGTAGTTTCGCATTTGGAGGAGCTACGGTTTAAAAGTTGAGTTTTGGACTCTCATTGTATACTTGTACAGATTAAAATATTCAATTTATTATTTATTCATTATTTTTGTATTTTTATATTTTTATAATTTTTTAAATATTACTTATAATATATTTGTGCATTAAAATCAGAATAAAAGTACAAAAGAAATGCAAAATAAAATACTTGTATATTCTATGCATAGGTATTATACCTATGCGTATACCTGTATACTACTTACTTTTATTTTATTAAGTGTACAAAATACCTCAGAAAAATATAACAAAAATATATATTTAAGTGTATAAAAGTATTTTATGATTTTATAAAATACTAAATAAAAATAATAAAATTAAATAGACAAAATAGAAATAAAAGAGTAAAATATATAGATATTATACCTATAAAGGTTATAAAAGTAAACTTATAAAAATATACCTCATAAAAATAATTAAAAATCAGAATAAAATACTACATAAAATAATAAATATTTTTTATTTAATAACCAAAGTTTAATTCGGCCATTTTCTATTTTTAATCGAATTAATAAAACTATTTTCCAGGGTTTTTTCTGGTTGGTCCACGTGGACCAACCAGGTGCAAACCCTAGTTGACCCTGGACAACTAGGTGTCCTAGCCTCCTGCAGCTTCTGCCGCCTCGTTTTTTTGACCAACTTTTGCGGATTTATCGAGGCCAGAACTTTCATTCTTTGGTGTTGCATCCTTCTGCAACATCGTTCCTTGACAGTCCAGCATTCACGCCAATGAATCACCTCGGGCCACGAATCAAAGATTCGCTCGATAATCCTTGGTCTTTGGACCACTCCAGTTGTAGAGTCAAACCCCTTATAACCTCCTCCGATTTTCTTTTGAAATTTGAACCGCAATTCATCCAGATTTCCCCCCCCCCCCTTAGCCTTGCTCGAACTTCCTGGAGGTGACAGCTCCAAGTTCCCTTCTTCAAGGAGGCGGATCGACCACGATCTGGGCGTGTTCCACTCCCACCTCCGGTGACCTTCCCGTTGAGGTATTTCAACCTCGGGTACCCCTTTTGAGGTGTTCATTTCCTTCATTTTCGTTCCCATTTCACTGTTTGTAGTCCCAGGATCTCTTAGGTACTATTTTCGTGTCCAATCTCCCATCGATTCGCTAAATCGATTCCCCTCGCTGCAGCTTGCTCCGACGAGTATCCACATCGCCGTTCACCCCTTTCTTGAGAGCCACAGGAGGTCGAGGCATTTTTCCCTCGACCTCTTTAACGTTTCCTGCAGGTATTTGGAGCGCAAAGAGCACCTGGGGTCGATTTTGACCTCACCGGAGATACCTGGGCCCCTCCCCCTTCTCCGACGTCGCGGAGGAGCCCTGGTGTCCCTTGCCGTGTTTTGAGACCCCCGGCGTAGAGAGGAACCTCACAGGAGCACCTGGAGGCATTTTGGAGCATCAATCTCGGCGGAGGAGGAAGATCTGAGCGTGGGAAGCTCGCTTGGCAGTGGGTTCTTCCCTGTTCATCGTCGACCCTTCGCAGCCGTCCGATCGAAGGCCTCCGCCTAGGCGAGCAGCAGCAGTTGGATCATTTGCGTCATCAGCCGTCGATCGCACCTTAAAGATCTAATCACGGTCATTGGGCGCGAAGCGGCATCGTGCAAGGAGAACGCGCCACGTGTTCAAGTGAAGATATCCCGTCGTCAGATCGCCGTAGCGTGGGAATTTTGCAAGTATACCCCGTGAACTTTTGTAATTTATTTTATAATACTTAAACTTTCGTATGCCGTTTAAAATACTTTGTAAAGTTTATAAGTAGGCCCTTGAACTCTAAATATTTACAATTAGGTCCTCGTCCACGTCACCTCACATGACCTATTCACGTGAGGTGCGGGGCTTTCTGCAGCGAGGCCCTCGGCCATTTGCATATTTCATTTCAGTCCTAAATTCAATTATTAAGTGTAAAATTTTTGGGACAATTGCATGTGAGCCCTCAGGCATTTTGAAAATTACAGTTAGGTCCTTCCCAGGCGCGTGCTAGTCACGCGCCCTGGTGGACATTTTGTAAGCATACCCTTGCGCATTTTGTGATTTAGTTTTAGTCCACTAAATGCAAGTTACAGTATAACATTTTGCGTAAAAATTGCTACTGTGCCCCTGGATGTTTTGGTATTCGTACTTATGCCCTTGCCAGTATAGTTTCTTGATGTTGTCTCTATTTAATTAGTGCATCATTTTAACTCGAAAAATTCTCAAACAAATAGATAGGCTCATGTTTACTTGCTGAATCATGCCATATTTTTGCATTGCATTTTTAGTGCATTTTCTTATTTATTAAAAATCAAAAATATGCATTTTTCTTACTGTTTGCATTAGAAAACCCATAAAAATTATAAAAACATTTTGAAAAATTCCAAAAAAATATATTTTGTGTGTTTTATCATCTATTAGTGTAAATCCAAAAACCACTAAAACTTTCAAAGTAAAAACCTTAAAAATTAGAAAACACTTAAAAACTTCAAATAAATCAGGAAAATCATAGAAAACTCCTAAAAATATAAACTCAGGTTCTGTAGCTTCATTATTTTATTGTCTTTATTTTAAAATTAATTTGGGAAAATTTTGCCATTGTTTGCTATTTTTAATTCCCATTTTAATTTCGGCCAGAACCTTGATTCACTGTTCTCTTGTATTTCAACTTTTAAAAATACTAAAAAGAATTTGAAAATTCTCCAAAAATCAAAAAAACAGTAGAAAAAATTATAAAAAGATCAAAAACACTTTATTCCCTTATTTTTGAGTATTCTTACCTATTTTTATAAATACATTATCCTCTCTTTCCCTATATTGTATATATATTCCTATATTGAAAAAGAAAACAAAAAAATATACTAAATATAAAAAGAAAATACAAAATCAGTAAAAAGAAACCAAAATACAAAATATACAATTTAAAAATAAAATAAAAAATATAAAATTTAAAACCCACAAAAACATTGGCATTGCATAGTGTAGACAATACATCACATTCACACACACACACACACAAACACACACACACTTGTTGATCTATCCTGCCTTGCTCTTTGTGTTCGAACTCTCTTGTTTGTAGAGTTAAAAAAAATTAACTTCACATCAATTTTCATTGTTTGAATCATTTGATTGTGGGTTAATTGTTGATTTTAGTTGGATTTCTGAGTGGTCGACACTTCGACTGAGCTCCCGCCTTGTGCGGAACTTAAGATCGCAGAAATTTGGCTAAATCAATAGGCAGTGTTCCATGTTGAGATTGCAATGATAAACCACATTCCGCCACCTCCTCCTCCATCATATTACAAGGGACGAAAATGGATTTATCCCCATTCATCTTAAGGCCCGAGACCTCTCCAAATAGGTTCAGTACTGTAGCAATCCCCTTTGCCTCTTGAGCACCCCCCTCCACGAAAAAAATCGTATCATGGACCTTTCCACTGCTCTGGAGAATATCACCAGGCATTGGACCTCTCATTTTATTTTATTTCTTTGCCGTATGACCCTCACCTACCTTACTCCACAATATCTTTGGCACTTTATTTATACATTCTCTGCCATCTTGATAAGAGTTAGAGGCTTTGCCATGACGTATAGCATGTATGCCTTTTACTCACGTGAATTTCTGCTATGAAGTGGGTTCTTTAGGAGCACTTCGTCAGGGCTCTTAGATATTTCGTTGTCATTGAGGTTGTTTAGGCAATCAAAGGATTTGTGATGTCCCAGAGAAAGTATGCTGTGGATCGTTTTAGATAAAAAAAATGGAATGCTTGGAGGTAGACGAAAACTTGTTACTATGGATCCATTTACGTACGTAATGATGCTCCACAATAGTAATAATGGCCAGCATGGAAGCTTTTAAATGGAAAGATGACAAGTACTAGTGTTTATCACACCATGAGCAAAATTAACTAGTTTATGGAGAGACCTATTATTGATATGCATTGAATCCTAGCCTCATGTTCTTCTGAACCTAGTTGGAGAACCGTCATATGCATCCCCGTGCATACCATACCCCGCTAGACGTGAGTCTATAGTGGAATAGGTGCACCCCCCTCTACAGGTGTGTGGGAACATCGCCCATGGAATAGATATTTTAGGAGCGATTCCTTTTTTTATTCAGATATATGGATATGTTTGTTTCATGGATAAACCTAGTAGGGTTAATGCTCTTTGTATCCACTCTCTGCACTTTTCTTTCTCCACATAGTAAAATCTAATCGCCACTGCCCAAAGACATAACCCAGTTACAAGTGAAGCCTTGTAAATCTGTGCATCTTTGTGTTTGCATGATTGATCAATTGTATATGTTTGCTTTCATGATCCGCAACACCTCGAATGATATTGTAATGCAAATGCATTGCGAATCGCGGATGCAGAAGACACACAAATGATCAAACAAGCAAACACGAAGACACATGTATTTACAAGATTCACCCGTAATTGAGCTACATTTGTGGTGGCGGCGGGGATGACATCGTCCGATATCTCACTCAATATGGTGGAAGAACAAGAGTACATATAGATGATTCAGAGCAATAACTCTTGTAGGTTTATATAGTACCTCCTCCCACATAAATAAATCCTAAAACAAATAGGAATTCAAATATTAAAGCAAACATTACTTTGAATCCCAAAATAGGACTTCAAATCTTAAAGCAAACATTACTTTCAATCTTAAATTAATTACGACTCTGTCTGCAGATTTAAATAGGATTCAAGGCTTATCAACAATCTCCACCTTGAATTGAATCCTCTGAGAAGCTTTTCCAAGCATCGTCTTTTGCATGTTGACTGAAAAGTGTTAGAATACAATCTGGATCTAGATGGATCCAATCAATTAGGGTCTAGTAATCTCCATCTTGAATATGATTCAAAGGCATATCGAACAAAATGATCATTCTATAATTCATTTTGTAAAAAGTGGGATCAGTTGTTCTACTAAACAAACACGGTCTAAAAGAGAGCCACATAGAATAAGAAGTTTGCTTCAGGGGTTTTTTCTCTTCCAATATAACAAGCATAGAATATTTCTAAACCCCCCATCCACCATGAGGCTGCAACAGTTCTTACAAGATAAAAGGCTATTTCTCATGAATAGGTGATAATGATCCCTTTGAAAGGACGCAACCATTATCGCATGAAACGATTTGCTATGACTTTGGAAGTAATACACATGTCACAATCAGTGAGGCTCATACGCCTAATGTTCTCAATTCTCAAAGCATGATCCTTCTTTTGGGATAAAGTAGTCCCTGCAAAATTTAGGTTAAAAATCGGGATCTCTCAACCATTTAGATCAATCTTCGGAGCCATCAACTTATGAAAGATGTTTACCTCATGCGTCATTTTTTAAAACATAAGCAAATGCAATACAATTTAATACTCGAAAAGGATCAGGGAAAAGTTCTCATAACTTGCTCATAAAAAATAATACACAACATTAACTAGATAGTTATGGATCATATTCATGAACTATGAAGGATTAAAAAAAATATCAAGATATGATAATGTTTTTTTGGCAACAACATTTAGTTGGGATGTATAAGCATAAATATCAGCTGTATGATACCAAACCTTTTAAAAATAATAAATAAAGTAGTGAAAAATTCAAGAGGATTACCAGATCTTGTAAACTTCAAAATAGTCGAGCTTTTATTTCATAAATAAAATGATCGATTACATTCTCAATCCTAATTTTTTTAATGAAAGATCCAACTAACATCACTATAATCATCAACAACATATATAATACTTATATCCTTGTGGATTAGGAACACAATACAAAGCAATAGTTATCATTTCCTCCATTATAACATGTCAATAAGCTGAACTAGAAGGATGTTACGTATACTTAAAACGAACATTATCTGCACGCAAAACCATATTTTTAGCTCTATCTTTGCATTGATGCAGTCTTTTTAAATCTGGTGCTACGTGGAAACAACAAAAAAACGCAGATCAAATCTGAATACAAAACCCATAGCACGAGCGAACAAAAAAATTCAATGAGATGCAATCACATTGTTATAGAACGATTTTATCTTGTTCCACAAACCATATGATCCTTTGATAATATGATCAATCAATTCTAGTAACATGCTATCGAATAGAAACATATTCCTTATAATTTGTCTCAGGCCCCTTCATAAGTAAAAAACTAACGTCGTCGCCTCCACCGCGGCCTTTGTGCATCGCGAGAATGTAACGTCTTTCCATAAGCATAAGAAGCAGTACCATTGACTTGCACAAGATTAGTATACTCAAACTGCCCCTCCACTGTTGATTATTCGCTACTAACCACGTGCTTGGAAAAAACTAAGTATAGTACGAAGAATAGGATGCCATGGCACGGCATCCACGAGCAACTTGACCTGCTTACCTGTTCCCATTCAAACTGACATTTCGTCAGCTGAAACACCTAATCCACGCACCTTACTGTTCACTCTACAACATTATCACTGCAATCATGCGAGTTTAATTACATGGATCACGCTAATCTAGTTGTTTTAAGTATCTGTCTGTTAAGCCGTCCCTCTCGACGAGCCCATCGAGCATTGAAGCGAAGGAAGAGTCTAAACCGGATCAATCTAGAGATTTGACATCCAACTTAACTCCAAAGATGGCAGACCCCTCTTGGAGTCCCGTCTGCGTCTCTTTCAAGTGAATACCAAGGGTGCAGCGGAGCTACGTGCTGCGAGAGTGGCCGTGAGGCAGCGAGAAGGATGGCCTACCTCCCTTGGCCTCATAGCTAGATGACGCTGCACCCTTTGCTTGCCTTCACTGGGAGGGAAGCTGCCTAAGACTGAGGCATTAGCTGAGGTGAGCCATCAAATGGACCCCTTTGGATTCGATTCATGAGCCCCACGAGCCATTCTCCTCGAGCTTTTGGGTTTTGCTTTCATAGATTATTTAGTGTTAGCTGAGAAGTATGCACTTGGAGAACGGATTGATTCGGACTCTGGACCTAAAGGACGGAGAGAAAGGCAAATCATCAACAACTGTGACATTGAATATCTTATTATAAACACCAATGTAGATATTCATAGAATTGCTGTTTGAAGTAGCTGCCAACTTTTACTTGTAATAGAATGGTGACTTGTGGCCTAATCTCCTCTTAAATGATAACTGTCAAGTCAATAATGAGATGTGAATGCCTTAATTTGCAATTGTTGCTAAATACTATGACTAACAGAAAATAGTGAGAAAGTTGGTTTTTTTATGGGTCTTTCGATTGGGGGATTATCATGAAGAGGATAGCCCTCCACCCTAAAAAGGGTATCCGGTGGATATTTTTTTTGTGTTTTGATGTTTAGATGGAAGCGTTTCTTACTAAAAGGTATTGTTGTTATGCGGTTTTACTGAAGTTAGGAAAATAATGCGTTTGGTTGTCGGGTTAGCTCGGGTTAAACCGGGGGAGGGTAAACTGATTTTGTGTTTTGATGCTTGGATAGAGGGTTAGGAGTTAAGTATGCTTGTTGTGATGTGATTGTATTGAAGTTTGGAAAAGTGACTAGTTATTGTGATGTGATTGTATTGAAGTTTGGAAAATTGGGTAGAAGTTGAGTAGTTTATAATTCTTAGATGATATGATGGTATAATATATTATTTTTTGATAGATTGGATGAAGGAGAAATTATTCATTTAATGTACAAAAAAATAGAAGAGGAGTAGGCCCCACAAGTGAGAGAAAGGGTGGGTTTCCCCCAACCGAACGGGGCCTTGGGGTTTTCCTGAAACGAATGGTCCCTGTAGAAAACTGTTGGCTAGATTTACCAAGTCCTTTTTTTTTCGTCTTCAAATACCAATCATCACCAATAAATATATTGAAAATTTGTATTGTTCTCCCATAAATATAGTTTCCTCCTTCTCCATTATAACTGTACCTATTAGTCAATGCCAGTTCCATACAGTGTAAACTAATCAAAATGATAAAAAAGTCAAATGACCATTACTAAAGAAAACCGCGAAGTCGATGTTGTGACACATGGGAGTGGATTCTCTGCTATTAGAACATTTGTCGTAACACATGGACACCGTTCGATGAGGATGTGGATGCTCTCCAATCGCAACCCATCACCCATGACCGTGCCTGGATCTCCGTCAGACTGTTCCCCTGTGTTACAGTACTTGCTTTAATAGCAAAGGATTCATGATCCACTCCCCACATGTATGGTAAATAAGAATGTTCCTTTTGGGACCGAGGGCACTTGTTACTTCCGCATGTATGGTAAATAAGAATGTTCCTTCCGCATCTTGGCTCCACTCGAATTCGGATTTTTCATTCGCAAGTGCATATGATCTCCTGCGCCTGAGGGCTGATCTGGTCCACTGGTATGCTGTGATTTGGGATCTCACATCCCTCCTTTCTACTCCTATACCCTTTACAGAGCCTTTCTCGGCAGGCTCCCCACTACTGATAGACTCAATGCGTTTGGTACGGCCTTCCCAAGCACCTGTGGGCTCTACTCGGCCGCGGGGGAATCGCATGATCACTTGTTTCTACGATGTCCATTCTCTTCTTCGGTTTGGCAGGGCGCTTGTTATTCCATTGGCTTGTTGCTCCCCGCTCGGAATGACCTTCATGACTTGGCTAATTGGATTCTCAATTTGTCTTATCCGACAGATCGTTCCTCTTTCGCCACCCTCCTCGCAATTGTGGTTTGGCACATCTGGCGGGAACGCAACCGACGCTGGACGCGCTCGGGCTGCTGCTCTCCTGAGCGCTTGGTCTCCGACGTTCATGCTACTTTCAGATCCATTAAGTTCTAAGCTGGATGCTGAGTTTTTGCTTACTCTCGGGATCAGCTTAGTTTTTTGACTTTTATTGCATATATTGCTTTTTGGCTTGTTCTGTTAGCTCCAAAATAGTGTAAATCTTCGTAGCCACATTTTTGGAATATATAGTTTACTGTTACACAGCAAAAAAAAGAATGTTCCTTTTAAATGCTAGAATTTATTTGTCTAGAGTTTAACAAGAAGATTACATTTCTACATAGATGAAGCTTTTATAATGAGATGCCACCTTCTTAGTTCCTTAGAAGACCACTTATCCCGACCGTACAAAATCTAATCTAGAGTTTTTATACTCGTGTCCCTCAGAGATTGTACAATTACAATTTGTCTCTATCTTTTCTGGAATAGCATTTGTGTTCTAACGTTCTTACATAGTTCATAGTATTGATCTTTCAGCATGTAATATACGGTCATAAGTGTAATAAAGGAAAGACGGTAATGTAAATTATGTAGGAATATAGTTTTAATCTATGATAGATCACAAATCCATTGTAGGTTGTTTGATATTTTTATTTTTTTCGTTTTCAATAATATGTGTTATCCATTCTTTCCATATTTAAAAGTGTTCTTTAGCCAATTGACGTTTTCTCTTTACCTTGTTTTAGAGTTTTAAGCCTTTTCTTTTTATCGGTAAAGAGGGAGGAGTTACGTATGTAAGATTTGTACTAATTTTGACAGATCTATGGAACAAAACACATAATTATTAGATGAAAGAAATGAAGGACGAGAGAAAGGTCTTTATATATGTATTTAAAAAAAAGGCAGGAATTCATTTCATCAAACTAAGGGTAGCATTTTAGAACTTTCGTGTAGTTTCCAATATGGCAGTTGGCATTTTTTATTTTGTGTTGCTCATGATTAAAATTGAAAGGATGCATCTATTTGGATGGTTGTTTACGGTGGTTACCTTAATGGATATGTAATCATCACGTTTTATAAATATGAATTGAGGTCCATTCTCCTTCAACTAATTTTTTTCAAGTGGATCCATTAATCAAACATTTTAGAAAAGTCAAGAACGAGAAGGAAACTCTATCTTCAGGTTAGTACATTAAATTTATCAATTTGCAACACAGCTATCTTGTTCATGGAGAGAAAATTTGTCGTCGCAAAATTTTTTTACAATCAGTTTTGAGTGCCAGTTTCTATTACAATCTGCTTTTGCTATATGTATTATATCTATCATATTGTAATATTTCAGTCTGTTGTCATTTTTATCAATCCATCTATGAAGTTTTTTCGTTTAATTTTCAATTGCCATCAAAATTGGCTTCAACCAATCTTTATCTTAATGAGTTATAATTACAATCCATTAACAATTGGTGCAACATGTGCTTACGCATGAATGTTTCAAGTCCAATTGGATATCATACATGGCCAATTGTCGTTATTTTCATTTGCAATAATGGTCATTAGCACCACCTTTTCATCGTTTACAGAAGAGGTAATGCCATTAAAATCCACTAGCATTTACTGGTACTGTCGAGATTGGGATTTGATAAATTAGTGTTTTTTCCTCTTCCATTTGCCGTTTTTAACAAACACAGAATATAAAATATTGTTGTTGGTCATAACGTGTTGGTAATAGAACTAATCGATTTCGTTCACCTTGCACGTAGAATTTTTTACCTTGCCATTATCTGTATATGCAGCAGTACTAAACAATATTGTTTTCGTGTCACAAAGGCGGTTATCTTTTTATTTTATTTATTAAACCCAAGTTAATAAAATTCTGTATCAAATTCGTTGAATGTTGAATAGTCTTGCTTTCGCTCATTAGATTTCGCTGTCGATTAACTCATTAGATTGCTGCTATTTCACATATTATTTCCTGTTGCGATTTTCCAGATTGGCGCGATTTCTGTTGATAATAAGTGCGGGCAAAATTCCTGGATTAACTCCTTTTGATGTCATGGGTTGTACAATTGAAACGGACCGTTCGTTTTATATTGTACATATTGTTAATTTTATGAATGAGAATTATTGGTTAAATATTCTAAAGTAGCCACAACATTTAGGATAAAATGTCAATAACTGCATTAAGTTGTGGTTCAATTTATTTGAACTAATGACATCAAAATTGTATCTACATGGTGGAATGTGAATATAAATTATTCGTCAATTACTCTAAATTCCCAAAAATAAAGAATATATGAATATCATTTCAGAATTTATTTGTTTCATAATCAAGAAAAATCAAATGTACGTTAGAATTCTTTAGACACACCAAGTTTTGTAATGATTGTACAATGATTTTTCAAAATATTAAAGAAGTTAATATTTTGAATTGGGTTGTATGCTTGAGTTATTATTTGTTATGATAGACTTATTTTATTATGAAATTATTACGGATAATTCATCTTTGGTGTCTATTCAATTCAATGTTATGAATTATGTTCAGATTCTTGATAACCCGCCCGTACCCTTAATTAATTCGAGCAAATTAATGTCAAAATTAATGTTAATCGTTCGTTGCAGTCGGATACGCGAGGTTAGTCAAAAACCACTTTAATTAGATTCGAGTTAATTCAGGCGGCAAATTTTTTTACTTGGTGAAGTCCAAGGTCGAACTCAGGGAGGCAGCTGTCTCCTTAGGTTAAATTTTAGCAAAATCCAAGTGTGAGATTTTCAGGGAAAATATTTTTGGTCTTTTTTCTATTTTCTATGCAGACACATGCAATCCGCATGCCAATATAACAATTAATTCAATTAAATATCAAATGAAGTCCAAAAATTCTAAAAATTGGCCAGATGATTAATTATGATAAAAATGAGGTACCCTAATTTTTTTGGATTTTTCAGACACTAAATGGATTTACTGGGAATTAAATATGCAAACAGGGTGATTTTCAATATTTAATTTTTAATAAATACCAAACCACAATTTTTTCAAGAACTAAAATTATCCTAGATAGCACAAATGATAAGGGATCCAGGAAAATTGAAAGATCTGAATTTCAATGTGAAATGGATTAATTAAAATTTAAATAAGAAAATCACTCAACAATTTATTTAGGCCTCGATATGTGTGCAAATGACATGAAATTTTTATGGTATGTTAAGAATACTGTCCTTAAGCTACTGTGAATTTTTGATGATTTTTGGAAGCACAGAGAATTAACTACAAATTAAAAGTTGTCACTGGGCAAAATATGTCAAAAATGCACCAATCAATTCATTAATAATTCTACTGAAATTACAAAAATGTGACACGTGGACCAATAGACAGAGGACACGTTTCTCAACAAAATGCAATTTTTAGAATTGACAAATGATGTAATATGCAACCTAGGGATGCGTGCAAACACAAGGGTATAAATGCAATATAGGAAAATAAAAATACAATAAGCAAATATGCGAACAGGGACTAAAATGCAATTACCTATAATGCTGGGGACTCAAGTGCAATTTCTCCAACAAGCACGTGCTCCTCACGTAGGCTCAGCTTCACAGGGACCTTTGTGCAAATATGGAAAGTCCCGAGGGCCTCTGTGTAAATTACCCAGGCCGCACGTGCTCCTCACGTGGGCGACCTAGGCTCGGATGGCTGCGGAGGCTCGGGCTAGGCTCGGGCGACTCTGGAGGTCTGGAGTGAGGCTCGGACGACCCGAACCTAAGCTCGGAGAGGAGGCTCGGGCCGAGGCTACGTGGCAGGCTGAGGACCCTTGGATCGAGCTTGATCCAACGGTGATCTGGGCGTCGATGAAGATGGCGACGTGGCTCGCTGAGGGCCCTTGGATCAAGATTGATCCAAGGGGTGTCGGTGCTGATGTGTGGCTCGATCAAAGATCGTCAGATCTACATTGATCTGACGGCTCCTGGTTGCTCCAGAGGTCGATGACGTGGAGGGCTAAGCGCCGTTAGATCCGGAAGGATCCAACGATACTGGTGAAGCGCGGCTGAGGGACAACATGGCACGAAGTCTACCGTTCGATCAAGGTGATCGAACGGCAGCTGGAGCTTCTCCTTCAACGGGCCTCCGCCGCCTGTGGAGGAGATGGCTGGGCTCCGACGAGGTGGCGTGAGCTCCGCCCGTTCCTCCAGATGCCGATGAAGCTCTCCGAGGTGTCGGAGCTATCCCAGTAGGAGCGTGGCGATGCGGCGAAGGCGCTGATGGTCTCAGGAGCGGGAGAGGGCCGTCAGAGGTTGCTGGCGACGAAGCTCAAAGAAGACTCCGACGAGCTTCCGTTCAATGCGAAGCGGGGCACCTGCAAGTGTTAAGGATCGAGCCGAAGCTCGTGCGTGCGTTTGTGGAGAAGTGGAGGTAGTCGGCGAGGCCTAAAGCGTGATGGAGATGGGTAGGCGATGGTGCTCCGGCCAAGTGGCGGAGCTGGAGCTGATGGAGGTTGAAGTGCGTCGTCGGCGGCCGTAAAGGTGAACGTGAAGATGAGAGCTTCGACGCGAAGCTCGACGAGAGGGAATGGAAGAGAGAGGATGACCGGTGGCGGCGAATAAAAATCGAGAAAAATGAAGAAGAAAAGAATCGAAGATCAGAGATGGATGGAGGGATTCACCTGGGGATTGGAGCTCGGTCTCGAGTTCCAGGGTCGTCGCTCTAGGGATCGGTAGGGTCCCGAGCTCGTGCAGCTACTCGGAGGAGTGGCTGCGACACGGCGGAGGTGCCGTGGATCTCGCCGGAGAAGAAGCCCTTCTTCGCTCAACGAATCGTCAAATTGCTGTCACCAATAGGAGGCTCGGAGCTCAGGGAAGCTCTCTGGAGGGGCGGATGGCTGTGAAATCGGCCGGAGGGCGAGTATTTATAGGTTGAAGTAGCCAGCCGGGCTGGTGATGAAGTGGGGTTCATGGAGTTCATGGAGCGTCGCTGGCGGTCGACGTGGGTAGCGAGGTGGCTGGCGGGGATAAGTAATGAGTGGGGAAGGACGTGGAGGTGATGGTGGTCGTCGACGGTGGAGGGAGCGCTGCTGAAAATAAAAAGGGGCAACCCCTCCCGCAAGGCGGAGATCGTGGGAGAGAGGGCTGCCAGAGGTAGGAGACGAGGTCGTGGCCATTGGATCTTGTGATCCAACGGCCCAGATCTAATCACTAAGGAGCGGGAGAGATCGGATCGAGGCGAGGCGATCTGAGGGTCGTGGAGCGACCACGTGGTGCGATGTGAGCGAAGCGCACGCGGGCAGCTGTGATGAGATTAGGGCTTAGATCGGAGGGTTGGAATGCAAGGCGGGATGAGAGGTTGCGATGGAGAGTGGCGTGCATCATCCAAAGGCGTAGCGTGCGACGCGTGGCGCACTGTGGGCGAGGCGCTAATGAGCGGGTCAGATGAAGTCCTGAGGATGATCAGATGGTGGACATTTGAGGCGTACGTGGAGGCGGCTCCACCATTGAATCTGGATGAAGATCAACGGCTGAGAGCGCAGGCGGATGAGTGACGGGGAGCGGGCCGCGTGGCGCAACCAGAGGGCGCCACGTGGCCTGCTGTGAATGGCTGGACGAAAATGAATGTGTAGAGAGAAGAGGGGGCCGAATTTGGAAAAACTCAAAACATGAAAGTTGTAGATATAGATGAGATCTACAAGTTTCATGTTGACCAAAGACGGATATGAGGTCAAATATGATACATAAATACAAAGATACAAATATACATATATGTAGTATACAAGGTGGCCCAAAAACCCAACTTTCTCATACGAGCTCCAAATCGGATGAAATTAGTCTCATTTTAAAGGTCTTTTATTGTGTAGTATTCTAAGAGTAAGTAGACCTAGTTCGGAGTTTGTATGAGGGATTTATGTGTATTTTAGTGTACAGGGGTTCTAGGGCTTTATTGACTAATTTACAAGGGGGATATTTGGCATTCTTCCCTATATTATCAACTAAGGAGTATATATTATAAGGAAGAGGTTATTTTAGAGAGTGGATATTTTACAAGAGATTTTGGCTTCTTATTTGAATGCAAATGGACTGCTAAAATGAATGTATTATGTATGTATGAATGAATGCTATTTATGCGTTATAAAGGGAAATATGCCTCTATTTACTCGAGAACAAGGCTCTATTTTTGACTTTTGAAGTGATGAATCACAGATTCATCAACCCCCTATACTTAAACCTTGCTCGTCCCCGAGCAACTAAATGAAATGCAGAAGTGAAATGATTTTGGGTTCCATACCAAGGTCATGAACAAAAGTTAAAAATAGAGCTTGACTCGAGCTTTGGATTAATTATGTGTCGGAACCTTATTGGGATCTGAGTTTAAGACTTAACAGACTTCAAGTTCCATAAGTCTTCTATTCAAAACTCCTCAACACACCTGATCAGAACAAGTCTACATACACAAACTCTAATGACCATGAATCTTTTCATGCAGTGTAAGTGATATATGACTCCCTACCTCAGAAGTAACAAAGAAACAACCTCCCCCAACCTGGTAACTCTAATGCCTCGGTATAGCAACTCTTTCCTCGAGAAGCGGGGTATTCCCTTCTAAGTTCAAGTGCAACCGGCTCAAGAAGAGGGGGAAGAAGTATAGACTTTTGGGAGCTCAGCCAGTGTAGCTAAGTCTCCCGCTGCAAGCTTCATGAGATGTAACATGGGGACCATAAGCTTTTGCTTTTCTTGACTACATATACTCCGGTGGGGTTATTAAATTTTCAATCCGACCCACCACTTTTTTGGAGTTCTTTTTGGCAATTTTTTTTCAATTGCCTCTGTACAACATATCTACATGGTGCATCATATATACAAGAAATTTCCTCTTGAGCCAGTAGACTATCCCTCTTTTGAAGCTTTATTGCAACCCACGGCTTCTGTCTTTAGCCTTCATCACCACTAGGCTAAGTTGAGACGCACTTCCTTCACTAGAAGAAGAAGAGAGGTTCCGCCTAGAAGTACTACCCTCATATGCTACCCCAAGCCAAAGGAAACTGCCTCATCATCACCTCATCCGTAGAGAGCCATGTGTAAAGTGCTGATGCACGTCAAGCCATTGTCTCTAAGAGTCATGTGTGTGTTGTTAAGTGCTCTACTCAGGCTCATCAAGATGACATATGAACATAGACTTGCAGACTTAAAGAATTAAGTCACCTGACCTGAAAAATCTTAACTCCAGTTCCTATAAGGTTCCTCTGAAATTAGGTGGATTAAGGTCAAATCAATTCCATCCTCAATATCTGCTCATAACTTAGTTCAGAACCCACTAGCTTTTCGCTTTGCCTATGCAAAGTATGCCGATGAGATGTCATGCTATGAAAATGCAAGACTCTTTTTGGATGCAGAGATGGTATGCAAGGTTAAACAAGAAGCTTTTATTTTCAATTTTTTTTTATTTTACAACAATCTTTAGTTTGTAATAATATAAATAGTATCATATTTTACAGGAGTATTATTTTTGTTTTATATAAGTAAGATATTTATTTATTTTTTTTAATTATTTTTTTTCCAATTTTTACCCACCTTACTTATTGCATAATATATACAAAAATACGCGAAAATACGCGAAAGTACGAGCTATGGGTAAAGTATATATGTAATATATACACGCCCCCCTATACTTAGCGTGTGCTATGTCCCCAGAGCACGAAAAGCGACTAAAAAGACATAGCTCGGGCTAAGCGTAGGACAGCTAAAAGTACAAGAGTATAGAAGTCGTCATGCCCCCCTATACTTAGGCTCTGGCAGCCTAAGTGTAGAAGAAGATCAGAAATGGGGCGGGCGAGGGAGAGGAGTGGATGAGTATCAATGCGGGCATCGGTCCCCCCTATACTTAGGCTTAGGTCAGCCTAAGTATAGGTAAGAAATGAGTATGAGGACCAATGTGATCTGAAGGATGTACAGTGAACTGACTTAGATGACCCCTCCCCCCTATACTTAGGATCTGGTTATCCTAAGTATAGTCCAGGATAGTGATCTAATGAGGCGGGGATGGGTCACTAAAGTCGTGTAAGAGAGAGGATAAGATGTACAAGAAGAATGATATATACAGATGAGTAGGTCTGAATCTTTCGAGATGCTGCGGATGGCTGGAGTTCACTGCTGCAAGGTCTCATACGCGGCTTGAGGTGTATCTGTTGTATCTGTCTCGCGCATGAATACAATCTCCTCAACATGGACTAACTGCTCATTGGATTCGACGAAGTGCTTCAACAGCTGTCCATTCACTAGGAATGTCGGTGCGTCATCTGCAGGATCTGAGATCTCGACACATCCACTATCATGCACCGTACGGACGACAAATGGGCCTGTCCACTTAGACATCAACTTGCCTTGGAAAATCTTCAGCCTAGCATTGAACAACCATACCTTCTGTCCAGGAACAAAGGTCTTTCGTCTGATATATCTATCATGCCAACGCTTCACCTTGTCCTTGTACACCAAACTGTTGTCATATGCGCGGTTTCTGACTTCCACAAGCTCATTCAGATCCATGTCTCTCTGCTTCTGACCCAGGTGTGTGTTCCAATTGACCTTCTTGATTGTCCATTCTGATTTGTGCACTAACTCTGCGGGCAAGTGGCACGGCTTTCCGAATACCATTCGGAATGGGGAGGTGCCTAATGGTGTCTTGTAAGCTGTCCTATACGCCCAGAGGACTTGATCCAAGATCTGAGACTAGTCCTTCCTGTCTGGGCGGACAAGCTTCTGCAATATGGTTTTCACCTCCCTATTTGACACCTCAGCCATACCATTGGTTTGTGGGTGGTAAGGACTCGCGACACGGTGTTCAATGCCGTAGTCCTTCAGGAGTTTCTTCACCTCCCGATTCACAAAGTGGCTACCCCCGTCTGATATCATCATTTTGGGAATCCCGAACCTAGAGATTATGTGCTCTCTAATGAATTTGCAGACACTCCTGCTGTCTGCGGCTCGGGTCGGGATAGCCTCCACCCATCTGGACAGATAGTCTACCGTAAGAAGGATATATTCGAACCCGTGGCTGACAGGGAATGGGCCCATGAAATCGATGCCCCAGGCGTCAAAGACATCACAAATGATGACCGACTGCATTGGCATCTCATCCTTGGAACCAACGGTTCCTCCCATTCTCTGGCAAACTGGGCACGACTTCGCGACGGCGGTGGCATCGCGAAATAGAGTCGGCCAGTAGAAACCACACTGAAGTACCTTCCATGCGGTCCTCTTCCTGGAGTGGTGTCCTCCTGCCTCCAAATTGTGGCATAAAGAAAGGACACTCTGGTATTCCTCCTGAGGAATACACTGTCTCCAGACACAATCCGGTCCTTCGAAGAAAAGGATCGGATCCTCCCAATGGTAGTGTCTAGCATCCGACTTTAGTGCCAATCTTCGGGAACTTTCTTGGAGACAAGATAATTCACGATATTGGCGTACCATGGGAGTGAGTCGATAATAAAAATCGACTCGTCAGGGAAGGAGTCTCGAATTGGTGAAACCTCGGAAGTATTAAGATCTTCGAGATGAGAAAGATTATCGGCCACTACATTCTTCTTTCCAGGTTTATCACGGATGTCCAAATCAAACTCCTGGATAAGTAAAATCCAACGAAGAAGACGCGCCTTCGCGTCCTTCTTCTCCATCAAATGCCGTAGTGCCGTGTGGTCAGTGAACACAATTACCTTGGATCCAATTAGGTGAGATCTGAATTTGTCCAAGGCAAACACTACCGCAAGCATTTCCTTTTCCGTAACTGTATAGTTATGCTGAGCAGAATCAAGCACTTTGCTTGCGTAGTGAATTGCAAAAGGGACACCCTCTCTTCTTTGTCCCAATACCGCCCCAACAGCATAATCAGAGGCGTCCGTCATGATCTCAAAAGGTAGAGACCAATCTGGGGCTTGCAGGATGGGTGCATCCATAATCATTCCTTGTAGAAGCTTAAAGGCCTCAAGACATTTGTGATCAACAATAAACTCCATGTCTTTGCCTAAAAGCTCAGTTAGCGGTCGGGCAATCTTAGAAAAATCCTTAATGAATCTCCGATAAAATCCAACATACCCGAGGAACGACCGCAACTGCTTTACGTTGGTGGGTGGCTGGAGTCGTCTGATCACGTCCACCTTGGCAGGGTCAACCTCCATTCCTCTCTTGGAGGTGACATGCCCCAACACCATGCCCTCCGTCACCATGAAGTGACTTTTCTCCCAGGAGAGCACTAGATTAACCTCACAACATCTTTTGAGGACTCGGTCCAGATTCCTAAGACAGGAATCGAAAGAATCGCCATGGACCGAGAAGTCATCCATGAAGACTTGTAGGAATTCGCCGACCATTTCGGCGAATACAGCAATCATGCACCTTTGAAAAGTACCTGGAGCATTGCATAGCCCAAAAGGCATGCGCCTGAAAGCATAGGTACCAAAGGGGCATGTAAACGTGGTTTTTTCCTGGTCCTCTAGAGCTATGGCTACTTGATTGTAGCCCGAGAACCCATCTAAGAAGCAGAAGAACTCTTTTCCCGCCAATCTCTCTAGGATCTGATCAATGAATGGTAGGGGGAAATGATCCTTCTTCATCACGGCATTCAGGCGTCTGTAATCCACACACACACGCCACGACGTGGGTACTCTCGTCACGATCTCCTCTCCATCCTCGTTGGTGGTCGTCTGAATTCCCGACTTCTTCGGGACAACGTGGATTGGGGCCACCCACTTAGAGTCGGAGATTGGATAAATGAAACCCGTGTTGCACCATTTTTCTATCTCCTTCTTCACGACTTCTCGTAAATTTGGATTCAACCAGCGTTGGAATTCACGAGAGGGTTTGGCTTCATTCACCAAGTAAATATGGTGCGAACACAGAGCGGGATTTATCCCGTGGAGATCGGAAATGCTCCAGCCTATCGCCTTGCGGTTTTTCTCTAGGATCTCTAGCAAGCGAGATTCCTGCTCCTCGGTCAATTGCGAACTAATGATGACCGGAAATTTCTTGTCTTGGCCCGCAAGGAAGGCATACTTTAAGGTTGTGGGTAAGGGTTTGAGCTCAGAATTTTGTGTGATCGTCTAAGAAATTTGGCTCAATCTGACCTGGTTCAGTGTTGGAAGTGGCTGGATCGTTCTCTATGATTGCTGCCACCAAGTTCGGCTCTGGAGTCGGATCGTCAAAGGTTTCCATACAATCGGCAAACGCCTCGTCCGACTCGTCATCCTCATCTTCCGATTGTCCTAGAGATGTAAGGACTGACAGGCCCAACTGGGCCTCTACGTCATCGAAGATGTAGGGCGATGCAGGCTCAGAGCTGTACTCATTCCTGAGGATCTCGCAGACTGACTCGTGCACTGGATCATCTTCGGAGGAGATGGACACATCGGTGCTGGCTGGGTTCTGTCTCCATGGCCCAACTAAGTCTACATGCTCGCAGTCTGTTCCGGTAGAAGAGTACTCGGTGCTGGATTCTGAATCCGGTCTCTGCCATCTTATCTGGTTCATTTCAAGTTCCTCATCTCCGCCTAGAGTTTGGAACTGAATCTTCCCGATCTTATAATCAAATAAGGCCCCTGCTGTTCTGAGGAAGGGCCTACCTAAAATGATCTGGGAGTCTCTCCAATTACGAGGGGTTTCCATATCCAGGACAGTGAAGTCCACCATGTATTCTTGTCCCTCGACTTTGATCACAATGTTCCTCAATTCTCCTTGGGACCTCTTGGTTGATTTATCCGCAAACTGTAGGAGGGCTCTAGATTTCCTAAGAGGTCCGAGATTAAGCCACTCATAGAGGGTTGTAGGCATTAGATTGATCGAGGAACCATTGTCCAGGAGAGTGCGTGCAAACGCGATGTCATCAACATGACTCACTACATAATGTGCACCCATATCTCTTCGTTTCCTTGGAAACGAGTTCTTTATTGCACAAGTCGTGGCTACTGATAAAACGTGTTTCTCAACACGACTTTTGGTCTTCCCGCTAACCCTAGTAGGTGTGCATCTCACCTTAAGGTATTTTTGGAATGCAGGGGTCATCTCCACGTACTTGTCAAAGGGGATTGTGACCTTGATATATTTGTTGCAGAATTCAGCCATCTCAGGGTCATCTTTTTGGATTTTTTGGTTTTCTTCTTTCCACCGTAAGAGCTCGGGGGAAAGGGATTATTGACTCTAACTCAGGTTCGGAAACTGAAATTTTCTCATTGACTTCGAGAACTGAGTTCTTAACAGGACTCTGACTCTGATACAAACTAGGACTCTGACCCTGACTGAAAAGAAAATGCTGAGGCGAAACCGGTGACGCTTCTTCCGCGACTACTGGACGATCCTCCTCAGATGGAGGTGCAGGCTCTTCATCGGTTTCTTCTGACTCTATGCAAATGCGAGAATGCTGCTTCGAGGACTCAGATATCCTCTTCTTCTGCCGGCGATGATGGTGGTGATGCTCCTCCTCTTCTTTCTCCGAGTTCTCCTCAGGTAAAGTGTCGGAGGCTCCTTCCTTCTGCTCCCGTTCCCGATCAGGTATGGTCACGGTCCTTCCGCTCCTGAGGGACATGTGATTTACATTATCGTACGAAAGGATCTCATGTTCAGATAAATAATTATCTGAATAGTATACCTGATCTCGAGGTCGGTTCTGGCCATGGAGTATGTTGTTCGGGTTGGCCTGAACCTGTGCGGGAATCGGGGTCTTTGGCGCCATCTGTTGGTCCTGGGTACGAGAGACACGATTAATATCGGTTCTCATATCCAAATAATCATTCTGCATCTGTTGGACCCTATCAGACAGGGTATGGATTGCCAAGGTGAGGGACTCCAATTCAGTGGGCTGGGCTGGCTGATGTGCAGACGAGGTTCTGTATTGGCCCTGCTGGCCATGCCGATGTTGCTGCTGCTGATGGGATGGTGCTGGCCCCTGCTGATAGGTGCGCTGCTGCTACTGGTACTGCTGCGGCTGGTACCCTTGTTCTGGCCTGGACTGAAAGCGCGGTGTGGGAACGGGCCTGGTTTCTTGGTAGGCCGGGGATGAACGGTGAGGCTGATCCTTCCCCATTTCGGCCTGCCTGCCAATCGGGTCACGGCTATACCAAAGCCCGTTAATCTCGTACACTTGTGGAGGCTCCTCGTATCCCGTCTCCACTTGTGGGGGTGCATGCTGGTCCTGCTGGGTGTAAGTCTGATCCCAGCTACCCTGAGACCCCGGTGCCTGTTCCTGTACAAGATGGACTCGATGTACAGGTACAGGTGGTGCAGAAGGGGCAGGTAGCTTGATCTTAGCTACCTTCTCAGAATGTTCCTCCACTTGTTTCGGTAGACGCGAAAGAGACTCAAGTTCTGCGACTCTCTTGTGGATCTGCTCGACCATGGTAAGCTTGTCAGCAATCATCCCCATGCTGGGGATGAGGTCCTCAGTCAGATCCGCTACAGTCCTTCGGGTTGTCTCATTGGATAGGATTGAAGGAGACAACTGATAGGCCCTACTGGCCTGCGACCTGCCGGTTTCCGCCATCTGCTCCAGGATCTTCCATACGACGTGCTCGTTTTTGTTCAGATAGCTTCCTTCACAGGCGGCACTGACTAACCCCTGCATCTCTGGGGTTAGACCACAGATCAAGGTCTGGACTAAGATCGCCTTTGAAATGCCGTGGCAGGGGCATTTCTGTATTAAATCATTGAACCTATCCCAAGCATCATGGAAAGGTTCACTAGGTCCTTGGGCGAAGCTGGCAATCTTCGTTCTCATCTGGTTTGTCCTACTGAGAGGGTAGAACTTTTTCAAGAATAGGTCCTTGAACTGCATCCAGGTATTGCATACCACCCCTAGGTTTTTCAACCAATGAGCAGCCTTATCACCTAAGGCAATAGGGGTGGCCTTCAGCCGAATATAATCTTGGCCAATATTGGGATGGCTAAGATTGTTGCACACCAACTCGAAGTCACGGAGGAAACTGTATGGTTCTTCATTAAGGTTTCCGTTGAACTTCGGAAGCAGACTAAGGAAGTGGGGCTTCAGCTCAAATGCCTGGGCGGGAATTGCAGGTGCCAAGCAGTTCTGAATCTCGTTCTCCGCCGGGTTATAGGTATCGACCATTGGTCGGTCGATTCCTTCTGCTACTATAATCTGTCCCATCCGCGCCGTGAGATCTGCATTCTTCTGTTCGGCTTCAGCGAGGCGAGCAAGAATCTGTTTTATTTGTTCCTCATCCGGTGGTACTTTTGGCAGCATCTCGTCCTCTAGTCCTGGGGGGAAAGTAAGGTCGATGTCAGAGGATAAATCAAGGAAATGATTACCGAGACGATGATCTTCCTCGATAATCTTGGAGGAGATGAAAGGGTTGGTTTGAGAGTTACCACCCTGAGTATGAGGGAACCAAGACTCAAGAGGGTCATGAGTCCTGGGAGGTGCGCTTAGGCCGATGAAGACGAGTCGCTTGGGGGACTAATAGAGAGATCGGTGAATAATGTGTCGAGATCTCCCCAGCTACTCATCTTGATGTGGCGAGAAGAAGATAGGATTTTACTCCTACCTAAAGTAAGCAAAATCAATCCAAGACCCTGGGTTCACACTCAACACAGTAAAGCACTCGAAATCGAGTCCGATTAATCTTGTAATTTTTAAGTGTGATTTTTCAAAAAAGATAGCAAGGATTACGCAGCCTATAGGGAAGTCGGCTTAGAGCCGGATGCGTCTTCCCTGTTTATCCTGTCGCCTAAGATACCGCCGATCCTCTCTTTCTGCGCTCCTATCCGGAGTTGGGGACTCAATGACATGCCCCTATCTATCTGCAAGCAGGCAGAGGCTGACAAAGCTAGGCCTTATCGCAGAGTACCGTTGGTTCGCCCCTATCTACCTGTGAAGGCGGAGGCTACTTGGTACTTGTCAATGAGGTTAAAAGTATCCCACTCGTGATATTTGCTAAGATCAGTTGGCTCGTGATATGGAAGGCGGGGATTTGGGCTCTGCCTTAAGGTGTTCACACACACTCAAGTACCCTCACTCAGTCTGAAAACAAGGTCGGGGATTAATCTTCCGCAAACAATTTTCAAATTTTATTCTCTTTTTTTGGTCAATATTGTTTAGCAGTCCCGATTTTAAGTTAAGTTATCACTGATTAAGTCCACCACACAGCACGCCTATCGGACAGTCCCAATTTCCGTTTAATTAAATGTGAAAATCAGAGGAAGAAATCGAGAAAAAGCTGATGCAAGATAAAACAATGATGTTATGCTGAGTTCAGGAGACTTATAGTGATCCCTTCGCTTTTATGCAGGATACAGAACATAATTGAAATTTTATCTAAATGCAAATGCAGGCGATGAAAGCCGCTCCTAGACAGGAAGTTCTATTAGCGCGAAGAACATTTTAATTTGGCTAAGTACTGCGGTCTAAGTACGTCTTTTAAGTGATTTATGTGGTCCTAATGATTACGAGCACAAGCACTTCCTAGATTGGCTCGGGGAGCCGCTAGTGCAGGCTAAGTTACAATTCAACCACACAGCACACGGGGACACGATTCCACTATTTTTACACACGCGAGAACCCGAACGGGAACCGCTGGAAAAGATGCGAAAAATGTGGAAATAAATGAATTACAGGTTCTCTCAATTCACTCAAACAAATTCAAATGTGTTTTCCTCGAAGCGTCTTCGACTCCGGTGTCCCTCGCACAAAAACAAGTTGAGGTCAGATAAAGAACGACACAAAAAAATGTAAAAATTTAAAAGACAGAGAAATATTCACAAGAAAAACCGGGGGTCAGACTACCCGGGGAAAGAAAATCAAGCAATCAGAATTTCACCAAAAATTAACCTAAGCCGTGCCTCCCCGGCAACGGCACCATTTGATAACCCGCCCGTACCCTTAATTAATTCGAGCAAATTAATGTCCAAATTAATGTTAATCGTTCGTCGCAGTCGGATACGAGAGGTTAGTCAAAAACCACTTTAATTAGATTCGAGTTAATTTCAAGCGGCAAATTTTTTTACTTGGTGAAGTCCAAGGTCGAACTCAGGGAGGCAGCTGTCTCCTTAGGTTAAATTTTAGCAAAATCCAAGTGGGAGATTTTCAGGGAAAATATTTTTGGTCTTTTTTCTATTTTCTATGCAGACACATGCAATCCGTAGGCCAATATAACAATTAATTCAATTAAGATATCAAATGAAGTCCAAAAATTCTAAAAATTGGCCAGATGATTAATTATGATGAAAATGAGGTACCCTAATTTTTTTGGATTTTTCAGACACTAAATAGATTTACTGGGAATTAAATATGCAGACATGGTGATTTTCAATATTTAATTTTTAATAAATACCAAACCACAATTTTTTCAAGAACTAAAATTATCCTAGATAGCACAAATGATAAGGGATCCAGGAAAATTGAAAGATCTGAATTTCAATGTGAAATGGATTAATTAAAATTTAAATAAGAAAATCACTCAACAATTTATTTAGGCCTCGATATGTGTGCAAATGACATGAAATTTTTATGATATGTTAAGAATACTGTCCTTAAGCTACTGTGAATTTTTGATGATTTTTGGAAGCACAGAGAATTAACTACAAATTAAAAGGTGTCACTGGGCAAAATATGTCAAAAATGCACCAATCAATTCATTAATAATTCTACTAAAATTACAAAAATGTGACACATGGACCATTAGACAGAGGACAAGTTTCTCAACAAAATGCAATTTTTAGAATTGAGAAATGATGTAATATGCAACCTAGGAATGCGTGCAAACACAAGGGTATAAATGCAATACAGGAAAATAAAAATACAATAAGCAAATATGCGAACAGGGACTAAAATGTAATTACCTATAATGCTGGGGACTCAAGTGCAATTTCTCCAACAAGCACGTGCTCCTCACGTGGGCTCAGCTTCACAGGGACCTTTGTGCAAATATGGAAAGTCCCGAGGGCCTCTGTGTAAATTACCCAGGCCGCACGTGCTCCTCACGTGGGCGACCTAGGCTCGGATGGCTGCGGAGGCTCGGGCTAGGCTCGGGCGACTCTGGAGGTCTGGAGTGAGGCTCGGACGACCCGAACCTAAGCTCGGAGAGGAGGCTCGGGCCGAGGCTACGTGGCAGGCTGAGGACCCTTGGATCGAGCTTGATCCAACGGTGATCTGGGCATCGATGAAGATGGCGACGTGACTCGCTGAGGGCCCTTGGATCAAGATTGATCCAAGGGGTGTCGATGCTGACGTGTGGCTCGATCAAAGATCGTCAGATCTACATTGATCTGACGACTCCTGGCTGCTCCAGATGTCGATGACGTGGAGGGCTAAGCGCCGTTAGATCCGGAAGGATCCAACGATACTGGTGAAGCGCGGCTGAGGGGAGACGTGGCACGAAGTCTACCGTTCGATCAAGGTGATCGAACGGCAGCTGGAGCTTCTCCTTCAACGGGCCTCCGTCGCCTGCGGAGGAGATGGCTGGGCTCCGACGAGGTGGCGTGAGCTCCGCCCGTTCCTCCAGATGCCGATGAAGCTCTCCGAGGTGTCGGAGCTATCCCAGTAGGAGCGTGGCGATGCGGCAAAGGTGTTGATGGTCTCAGGAGCGGGAGAGGGCCGTCGGAGGTTGCTGGTGACGAAGCTCAAAGACGACTCCGGCGAGCTTCCGTTCAATATGAAGCGGGGCACCTGCAAGTGTTAAGGATCGAGCCGGAGCTCGTGTGTGCGTTTGTGGAGAAGTGGAGGTATTCGGCGAGACCTAAAGCGTGATGGAGATGGGTAGGCGATGGTGCTCCGGCCAAGTGGCGGAACTGGAGCTGATGGAGGTTGAAGTGCGTCGTCGGCGGCCGTAAAGGTGAACGTGAAGATGAGAGCTTCGACGCGAAGCTCGGCGAGAGGGAATGGAAGCGAGAGGATGACCGGTGGAGGCGAATAAAAATCGAGAAAAACGAAGAAGAAAAGAATCGAAGATCAGATATGGATGGAGGGATTCACCTGGGGATTGCAGCTCAGTCTCGAGTTCCAGGGTCGTCGCTCTAGGGATCGGTAGGGTCCCGAGCTCGTGCAGCTACTCGGAGGAGCGGCTGCGACACGGCGGAGGTGCCGTGGATCTCGCCGGAGAAGAAGCCCTTCTTCGCTCAACGAATCGTCAAATTGCTGTCACCAATAGGAGGCTCGGAGCTCAGGGAAGCTCTCTGGAGTGGCGGATGGCTGTGAAATCGACCGGAGGGCGAGTATTTATAGGTTGAAGTAGCCAGCCGGGCTGGTGATGAAGTGGGGTTCATGGAGTTCATGGAGCGTCGCTGGCGGTCGACGTGGGTAGCGAGGTGGCTGGCGGGGATAAGTAATGAGTGGGGAAGGATGTGGAGGTGATGGTGGTCGTCGACGGTGGAGGGAGCGCTGCTGAAAATAGAAAGGGCAACCCCTCTCGCAAGGCGGAGATCGTGGGAGAGAGGGCTGCCAGAGGTTGGAGACGAGGTCGTGGCCATTGGATCTTGTGATCCAACGACCCATATCTAATCACTAAGGAGCGGGCGAGATCGGATCGAGGCGAGGCGATCTGAGGGTCGTGGAGCGACCACGTGGCACGATGTGAGCGAAGCGCACGCGGGCGGCTGTGATGAGATTAGGGCTTAGATCGGAGGGTTGGAATGCAAGGCGGGATGAGAGGTTGCGATGGAGAGTGGTGTGCATCATCCAAAGGCGTAGCGTGCGACGCGGGGCGCACTGTGGGCGAGGCGCTAATGAGCGGGTCAGATGAAGTCCTGGGGATTATCAGACGGTGGACATTTGAGGCGTACGTGGAGGCGGCTCCACCATTGGATCTGGATGAAGATCAACGGCTGAGAGCGCAGGCGGATGAGTGACGGGGAGCGGGCCGCGTGGCGCAACCAGAGGGCGCCACGTGGCCTGCTGTGAATGGCTGGACGAAAATGAATGTGTAGAGAGAAGAGGGGGCCGAATTTGGAAAATCTCAAAACATGAAGTTGTAGATCTCGATGAGATCTACAAGTTTCATGTTGACCAAAGACGGAGATGAGGTCAAATATGATACATAAATACAAAGATACAAATATACATATATGTAGTATACAAGGTGGCCCAAAAACCCAACTTTCTCATACGAGCTCCAAATTGGATGAAATTAGTCTCATTTTAAAGGTCTTTTATTGTGTAGTATTCTAAGAGTAAGTAGACCTAGTTCGGAGTTTGTATGAGGGATTTATGTGCATTTTAGTGTACAGGGGTTCTAGGGCTTTATTGACTAATTTACAAGGGGGATATTTGGCATTCTTCCCTATATTATCAACTAATGAGTATATATTATAAGGAAGAGGTTATTTTAGAGAGTGGATATTTTACAAGGGATTTTGGCTTCTTATTTGAATGCAAATGGACTGCTAAAATGAATGTATTATGTATGTATGAATGAATGCTATTTATGCGTTATAAAGGGAAATATGCCTCTATTTACTCGGGAACAAGGCTCTATTTTTGACTTTTGAAGTGATGAATCACAGAGTCATGAATTCTCAATGGGAATAATTTTTCTAAATGGAAAGAGATCAAGTCACTTCTCGCTTTAGGTCGTATGGACCTTGACTATGCATTTAGCATTGACGGACCCAACAAATCTTGTGGAGGAAAGTAGTCAAGGCATCAAAGATTTGTATGAACAGTTGGAGAAATCCAATCGATTAAACTTATTCATCATACAAAATAACATAGTCAAAATTACAAGGAGTTCAATTCTTGAATGTAAGTTTGCGAAGGAGTTTCTGGAAGCTATTGGAAAACAATTTAAAACTTTGGAAAGGCTATGGAAAGCATACTCCTCAGAAAGTTATCTTCTATGAAGTGTAATGGTGTGAGCCATGTAGCTCTTGAGTGCTGCACGAGTATTTTAGCCCCACATATATAGTATTTTACAGATGAGTTTGGCGACCAAAGTGGAGATCAACAACTGCTAGTAGCTGTTTTTATACAGTCACTCCATCTACGGCGGTTGGAGAGGCCGCCATATATAAAACTCATACACACACATATAGAAAAACACATGGAGGCTAATGTAGCCGTCGTTAATATATAAACTATTTACAATGACCACAAAGCTATTGTAAATACCTAACAAATTTTGCGGTGGATTTTTGTTTGTGACGACCAACCGTAATGATGGTTAGCCTTAACCGCAACGAATAGTATTTACAACATTAATTTAGCATTGCATTGATTGTGACGGATGGGTCTTATCCAAAGCAATCGTGTTGCACTGGGATAAAAGAGCATATAATGGAAGTGAGTGACTGTGATTCATCATCTTTTTTCATTTATTATAGCTTAAAGTCTCTTATAAAACACCTGTACATAATACTAACTTCATATTCTTACTAACTTGCATATATATGTAAATATTGTATATTTGTATATTATTTTAACCTAAAATAAATAAAGAAAGAAAGAAAGGAAAAATAAAGAAAAGAAGACTGTATATATGTAATAGATACATGCTGACCTGAACCCTGAGAGAAGGTCAAGACTTGACTTGATCGATCAGGAATAAAGTAGGGGGAGATAGAGTCCTTAATCAGAAAATCTAAAAAATGTGTCTTTTGTAAATACTTCTCACTTATTGTGTAAATCTGTATAAAACTAACACTATTTTATTTGTATATAAATTAACCTTAAATAAAATAATTTTCAAAACAAAAGTTTTAAATAAAAATGTGAGCTAAATAATAAAAATAATTACACAAAGAAATCATGTATATAATAAAAGTAACCACATCCTGAAAAAGCCATAAAGCAATAATTGAAAGATTAATTCCAGCTCCATATGAACTCATATTGAACAAAACTCACTTCCGTTGTATTCTAATTTAACTTATCTTTAAAATGGCCGTGATTTCATATTGGAGTTACGATTGAATAGTCGGTTTTCTGAAGTGGTTTGTGCAATTTTTCCATTTATTTGTACATATTGTATTTGTAAATATTTGTAAATATTTTTACTAAATATTGAAAATAAAAAATAATAAAAAATAAAAAAATAAAAAACTAATTTGCTTGTTTATCCATGCAGATAATGTCATATTTGTATATAGCATATGTATATAGTTAATTTTCTTAACTAACTATCACAAAAAATTAAAAAATAACATTTAATTTTCCAATAAATAAAGTGACGAAGATATAAAATAATTAGTTAATTTTTGTAAATATTTTTGACACTTATCTTTTTATCTCTATCTTATTTCAATTTTTTCTTTATCTCTTTATCTCATTCAAAATTTTGAACTTCTATCTCATTCTATCTATTAATAAGGCTCCTTCTCCATCTTTTCAACTTGATTAATCTTTGGTGAGAAGAGCCTGATCTCTGAGAGTCTTCTTGTCGCAGAAGGGTGCCTAGTCTCTGAGCCGTCCGGTGATAATGAGTTGGCCTTCGTCGAGGTGACCAAGGTCTTTTCCTCTCCTAAGGTGAGATCCATTTTCTCTTGTTTTATCCTAGATTAATCGTAGATTTATTTTCTCACATTTGTTCTTCATTGTCATTTTTTTGTTCACCTCGATCTTAAAATCCATCACGATTTGATCTGCCACTAACTCGATTTTTCATCCTATTTTCTCGATCTCTCCACGTTCACGTTCTATCCTCCACGATCTTTCAACTCCGACCACACACGGTGGTCGGAGGCTCGGATTCGATTCTTACATTTTGTCGGATTCTCATTTACGAATTTCGTTTTGATTATGGACCGAGTTATCATTCTCAAGTACTAATTTATTGATAAATAAAATTTAAAAAAAGAGTAAAAAATTTATCTATCCTTTTCGCTGTAACATTAGTTTTGCAGGGACAAACTAAAAAAAATATATAGAAAAATAAAATAAATAAAAAATTAAAAAAGCTTTGCCGTTTCTGTTTTGATCCATAAAAATAAAACAAAGAGTTTTTTTGTTTATTTTTTATTTACAAAAGAAAAAATAAACAAAATAAATAAAATTAATCAACGGCATGTCCCTAGACCCATGCACTACCACTCCTCCACCGACCGCGCCGACCACCGCACGCCTCCACGGCGTCGCCACCGCCCCCTCCGCCCGGAGTGGATCTGCACTGCCCGACTCGTGACTCCTATAGCCTTGTACTGTCGCCCCCCTGCCTGGACCCAACATCTCTAGATTTGCCGCTGATGGCGAGACCCCGTTGCGCCATCTCTGCCTGGTGCTGAGGTGCTTCTCCTGCACCCTCCGTCGTATTCCGCCCAAAGACACCTCCGCGGCAAGGCCCGATATCTATCTAGTGGCGCCTCTCCCATCATAAACCAGCCGCCTCCTACTCGCGCGACCCGCAATAGTGCGCCCTACGAACTTCGACAACCGCCACACCACCGGCGACTGGTGCACCCGCGTACCACCCGCCGTCATCCGCAACATGAGAGAAGAGGCGACGACGGATCCCCTCCTTGCCCGATTGGAAAGAAACACACATAGAAATGAACCCTAGAGTATAATTTATTTTTGGGAAAATTGTGTGAAAGTCCCTAAAAGTTTCAGAAGCTACAAAGAGGCCCCTGCCAGCATTCAAGCACGTGCATAGCACGTTTTTCTTGGGTAATTATCGCTTTGAGCCCTCTGTTTTATTTTTATCATTTATTTGATGCAAAAACATTGAACAACTTGCATTCCAGTCCTTTTATTCCAGACTTTATATTCTTGCTTATTTTTTTATTGAAATAAATAACATTTGTGCTTAATAAATTATGCAAAAATTGTTATATCCTGTTTGGTTGATCTCTCTACAATAATTTTTGCACAACATTTTGTAATTATTTAATATTATTAAAAATAAAAAACATGTCATTTTTCTCTTTCTGAAATTCAAAAATTCATAAAAATTTGAATAGTTCTCTAAAAATTCCAAAAAATAGATTAATTTCCTTTCATTGTCTTTTAACTCCTATCCAAATTTTACGCATTAATTCCTTTTAAAACCCAAAAAATTAAAAAACATCAAAAATCTTATAAAAAATCACAGAAAATATTTCAAAATCTTTAAAATACAAAAATATTTTCTCTTGATTTTTCTGAACGTGTTTGATATAATTGAAAAATACAAAAAGAGTTTGGTATGTGCAGTTCTTATTTTGTGCATAATTCTCCTAATTTTTGAAAAAAAATTACAAAATTAAAATCACTAAAAAATTGAAAATCAGAAAACAAAAAATAGAAATAAAAAATAAAAAAATTAAAAAGAAAATTTCCACGAAAACCAAGGATAATTTGCCTTTGAGATTCATGCTTTTCTTTTAATTGATTTTTGTCGATTATTTGAATAACCCTCGAGAATTGTAGCCTCCCTGAGTTCGATCATGTCCGCTATACAGGTAAAAAAGTAGTAAAAGCTTCTCTCGCTTCATCATTCGCTTTTAGTTGATTTTGCAGCTTGAGAAGAATTTTTTTTGTTTGTCACGGGATTTTTGGCGATAGCAATAACCATATCCATCATTAATTATCGATCTTCGAGAATCACTGTCAACAAAATGGCACCGTTGCCGGGGAGGCACAACGAGGGTAGTTAGGTTTCTCTTTTGACATGCTATTCCTAGTTGTAAATATCTGTTTACATTTTGTCATTCACTCCATAGTTAATATCCACTGCATTCAATTTATTATTTGTGCTCATATTTTTATAATTGTGTTTCTTACATATTCTCTCGTTTCTTTTTCTTGCGAGGGCCCACGGAGCGAGTGAGGCAATCCTAGGAGAGCTGAAGCACCCAAGCGAAGCGGAGGTAGTTTGATTCTTCACCAAGCCGCAGGATAGCGTGAGAGGAGGAGACGAAGATTTGAAAGAGACCAAACAGAAAAAAAGAGAGAGATAGAGAGAGACTTAGTTTTCTTATTTGTTCTTGCAGTTGAACACTTGTAATAAGGACATTCATTGGTTGCGGGGTCTGTTTCACCAAGTGCCAGTACACTTGGGGGACCTCACCGGATTTGTTTTCATCACCTTTCTTTTCTTTGTTTCACGCGGATTTTGTGAGCTACCTCTTGATTGCTTTAATTAATTTGCTTGAGTTAGGCAATTAATTAAGTCCAAACACCTTAAACAAGAATTTCTATACCTATAGAGTAGAGCATAATTTGGACTTAGTCAAGTTAACTTGTTCTTTCCCATTAATAGAAGTTATCATCTAAGATGGTTCACTTGCATCATATTGGATAGTTTATTTTTTTGTATTTAAATTCTGCACGGATCATTTTGCATGTAGAGTGCTGGCGACAAGGTACGCATCTCTAACCCATGCATGCATCATCATTTTTAATCGTGCATTGGCATTTCCGATATCCTTCCTCTTTTTCACTCACATAAGATAAAAAGAAATTGGACACTCGGTAGGCGATTCATTGAAAATATTTTAACCAAGTGATAACTGCCTAAAATTTGGGACTGTTAAAGAAAACTCGACCCTAAAGTAAATGTAGCGAAAAAATCATTGTTTTGAAGAGAGTAACCCTCTCATTGTATTCGTTTTAACTTTCTCATGTACACATTAAGGTTAGTGCCCAAATCCCGTAATTCAACCTAACTGTTTGTACAATTTTTGTGACTATCACCTAACTCTAAAACAAACAAGATTAAGAGATCGAACCTTCACGGTCTTCACATTGCGTTGAGTTGGTGAACTAGGGGTTTGTATTGTGTTTGACTGCTTGTGTGCATACTAGATCCTTCTGCGCATTTGCACCTTTTTCTCCGTATCTTTTGACTTGACCCTCATGCTCTCCCAATCCTGACTTTTATTTCGAAGATGGCCGACTAGAGTTATTTTAATCCGATCTTCGCAGATACCTCGTACCCTCCAGCTGATCCACCTTTCTTTTTCCAGGAGGACTTTCCTCCTGATTTTTATGCATATCTGCCTAACCCATTATTTCAGGAATCAGATGATGATTTTTACCCACCCTCATTTCACTCACTTGATCTTGTGATTTTGGAGTCACCTTTCATGTTTTCCATACTTGACCTTGAACCAGATGATGGAGCATATGAATTCGAAGATTACCATTCTATTTAACATTGATAAGAGCCCGAATGCTGCTCCACTATTTGAGGATATGGATTCGCTTGAGGATAATCATGAGAGTTTGAAATCTCCTACAGCACAAAAATGAAAAAAAAATCAAAAATCCAAAAAAGAATTCGGGGGACATATTGTTGATTCATTTTACGAGGAGAGGACACAAATGCCCGATCATTTACCCACACATCTATTCACATCATGTCCCACTTTTGACCTCGAGGATGCTACTGTACTGACTGCTCTTCACAGTTCTCGTGTATATGTTAATTCCGATCTCCTCTCTTGTATGAAGAAGGTCCAAAAATTCAAAAAGATGTTGACTGAATCCAAAGTAGTGGCCACTATTCATGAGATCATTAAAGCCCCACTTCAACAGGTCATGACAGATTTATCTACTCCTCAACAGAAGAAGAGAAAGCGAAGGAGAAGATCTGAGCGTCACATCTTGACCATGGCCACTTCCTACGCCATCTCTCACCGTCCACATTTTAAGAAAGTGAACACTACCATACCTCTTGTGAGATGCTCCGTCTCTGACCATTCTTGTAATAACACTCTCCTTGATAGCAGTTCTTTAATCAATATAATACCCTTCTGTATGGTACAATCTCTTCATCTTGGGTCTCTCAAGAAAACCAGGATGGTAGTTCAATTTGATGATGGATCTTTGTAACGGATGAGTTTTTTAGGATAATAAGATAACTAAAATAAAAATTTAATCATATAACACTCTCAAGTCACCCTTAATATAAGATAAGATGAAAAGAGATAAAATAGCCAACAACCCAAGCTGGTTATTTCTTTATCTCTTAATTAAGTCTAATTTATTATTATTATCTCATAGATGCACCTATAAATACCATGGGACTCCAATGACTTCTCCACATATTGCCTTTGGGAGAGAGAGTCTAGAGAGAGAGAGAAGTCAGCGATGACATGCTTTCATCTTGTCCTTTCCAAATTCAGCATCGACATCCCTCTCCGTCAACGTTGGAGTTTTGATCCTAAGAAATTGAAGGAGCAACAACGTCGCCGACAACAGTCCAGATTGATGGAATCTTGGTCGACGAATTTCTTACAGCGACGAGGTTTGTGTCGAACTCATAGGATTGTTAAGTGGTGTTTTGTGTCGATCCTTGATTTATAAATTACGGTCTATAGTTGTATGTATCGAACCCTTTAGGCTTCGTACCACGTAATATCGTTTCTCATCGTAAACTGAAAGTAAGATTCTTTGCTGGTCGTGCACAAATATTCAGATCACATGATATATTACTAAATGCATTAATGACTGTAAGAGGTAATTTTTGACATCCTTAGTTAGCATAGAAGAATACATATATCTGATTCTATATGCATTGATTTCGAGATTAACGTGGACTGATGAAAATTGTTCATTAGTTATGGACCAACCATTTTCACTAATTGTTAAACTAATATTTTAGTTTATGAGTGATTTCTGTCTAAATATTATGGACGATATTAGGATCATTATTGTATAAGTCTTGTACATCAATTTGCTGACTATGATGAGGTTTATCTTGCTTCCTATCAAATAATCATTACATGGAGGATATGTTTCTATAGCATGAATCGAAGAGGAAGAAAAGCTTGAAGGTTATTTATGCATGTTAGCATTTATTTAACTAATTATCTAAACATAATGTAAATTCTATATCATGGAATATTGGTATTCATCAAACGTGAATGTGGGGGTCAATTAGCTTCATACTGCATCTTGTTTGCTCATTGTTAACGGATTCCTAACCTTATTTAATTCCACTTATTAATAAAAAATAATAATATTTATGTATATAATATACTGTTAGTTTGTGCATGATTCCATTGGAATGATATGTTATAATGTACACCGGATCTTAAGTTATACGAGGAATGTACAATATGCATTGTAATTCAAGTAGCTATCTTATATCATGTCATACGAATTTAGTTCCAGGATATTCAAGATAATGAGATGATTTTGTTATTTATAGTTTGTAAATAACAAGGATAATAACAATATTGCTTGTAAGGTTTTACAAGATATCAAGAATAATGGTACAATACTAGTAAGCGGAGCTAAGTGCTACACCTAACGGTGGGAGCCACCTCTAGAGTCCGTTTACCAGGGGCCTAAAGAGCTAACACCTACCGGGGACGTGAGGCAAAAGATAAGTCCTCTACCGTTGTAACTATACTGTCATGTTATGTATTGTTTATGGACCACTTGTGCCAACGGTAAACCATCAAAGTCATCAAAGTCGCCTAAGAATTAAAAATCAAGACCACTCTAAACATGAAAACTGTCATGGGAATACGTGCAATATATGTTAATATTATGTGCATATATGCAATTATGTTACTGTTATGGATATATGTTTAAGTTCTGTTAATGTTAAGTGCATGTGTGCAAGATCATACGTGCAATTTTCGTTACACTAAGGGCATGTGTGCAATTATGCTATTGATATGGGCAGACATGCAAATTTATGTTAAGGCTAAGGGCATGTGTGCATTATGCTAATGATATGGGCACACATGCAAATTTATGTTAAGGCTAAGGGCATGTGTGCAATTATGCTAATAATATAAGCATACATGTAAATTTATGTTAAGCTAAGGTCATGTGTGCAATTATGTTAATGATATGTGCATACGTGCAATTTAAGTTAATGTTAAGGGTATACGTGTACTTATGTTAACATTGTGGACATAGACGTAACATGACAAAACTTAAGGGTATATACGTAAGTATAGTATGCACCGCTTGAATATGAAAGAAATATACTTTGTATGCATCTTTAAATTAATTGATGACTGATGAGCCGAAAAACCTCGATCAATCCGGATCTAATAAAAATCACATTCGGGTCGTTGCGACCCGGATCGAGAGATAAATCAGCTCAACAAGAAAATATAAGAGCAGACCACCAATCAAGCAGATAAAACAAGAAAATAAAAAATAGTGGTCCTGGCTATGAGATTAGCCTGGTGTAGCACCCAGGGTCGGACTCAAGGAGCACGAATTGGCCTTACGGCCTACGAAGTAGTCAACTCACAAATAAGGGAAGAAAATGTGTTTTTTGGTGGTTTTTAAATAATTTATATTTTTTGGAATTTTAATAATGGAAGAAAATAATAAAAGGACAAATACAAGCAACTTCAATCAATTATTTAACTACTCAAAAATGGTCAAAAAATTCAAACAATTTTTTTATGTTTTATATGTTTTTTACTGTTTTTGGTGAATTTTTGAGATTTTTATAATTTTATGGAGTAATCTAAAAATAAAAGAAGGCAGAAACAAAAGAAGACTGTCCAGTCAGGCTTGAAGGACCCAATTAAAATATAAAATGGTCCTGGAAGACCCCGGAGGTATTTTTTATGAAAATTAGAAACAAAGAGGAAAATTCAAAAGAAGAGTTTATGAATTTTTGAATTTTCTATGATTTTTTAGAATTTTTATGAGTTTTTAAGGTTTTTTTAATTTTTAAGCTTTTTATAAATCTAAAAATAGTAAAAAATGCCCAGAAATTCAAACACACAAAAATAAATAAAACTTGATTTTTTAGAATTTTTAAAAGAGTTTTTATATTTTTTATGAATTTTTAATCTGGACAGAGGCAAAACCAAAAGTTTTTGAATTTTTAAAAATAATAAAAAGCCAAAAAATGTACCCAAAAATTAGTGAAAATTTTACACAGTGGCAGGAGCCACGTGTCCCTATTTCACGCGATTTGGGTTAAATTTAATATTTTATTTGAATTAAAAACAAGCACACAGTGCACAGGGACCTATTCGCAATAAAAAAGTATCTCTAAGGGCTGAAAAATAACAAAACCAGGAAGCTGGGGGTCCCTCATGCAAAATTTCCATGTCCCCACACGCGCTGCACGTGGTTTGGGCACAGAGGGACCTAAATGTAATAAACTTACTTCTAGGGGCTTATTAGCAACATGTGCTAAAAGTCCAGGGAAGAAGTTGCAAAATACCTAAAGATTTCAACACATGTCGAATAAGAGTGTTCACAGGGGTATGGATGCAAATATCAGAAAGTATCTTTCATTCAATAACACCTCAAAACATTAGCCCAGACAATGCAATTTCATCAAACATCACGTGACGACACACGTGTCTCACATATACAGGGATGAAAATGCAAATACACAAAAGATTCAGGTCCTAAGTGCAATTGTTCAAAAATAAAAACAACTGAAATAAATATTTACATGATTAAAAAGTAAATGTGAAACATGAGGGGGCCTAAATGTAAATTACTCCTTATTATCCGTGGGCTGGAGGCATGCCACGTGCGATATCGAACGGCTGAGGGGGCGCAGCGCCTCTGCGAAGATGTTGGCTCGGATCAGACGGCTGAGGGCCAGCCACGTGTGAGATCAAACGATGGCTGCTATGCGGCTAACCCTTCGCCTGGATGGACGGCGAGGAGGGAGCCACGTGGATGATCTGACGGTGAGGGATCACGGGCTCGTCCTCGTGTGAACGTGCGGTCCGGATCAACCCCAGGGAGATCTAACGGTCGCTGGACTCCTCAAATGGATGGATCTGATCTAAACTGGAGTGTCGGGGAAGATCGGACGGCTGCGGGGGATCCTGGAGGAACACGGCTCCGGCGAACTTCGCCGGAGCACCACGGGTGCGCTGGACCTCCGCTGCTGCTGCTGGAATGTGGAGTAGACTCGCCTCGATGCTCCGCAGCTGATGAGCTCCTTCGATGACGTCGGGAAGCTCCGAGGAGCTCCAACGACGAAGGCGGAGCAGAGCCTCTGTGCTCGAATGTCCAGACCCTCAGATGGGTCTTCTTAGCCCTGCAAAACAACACGAGACGACTCCTGGGTCGAGGGCAAACTGCCTCGACCCGGTGAGAGGCGAAATGGGTGGCTGGCGCGTCGGGGCGGCACCCTCCGGCGATGCGACGACGGAGGAGGGTGGACTCCCAGTTCCGGGGTGAACTGGGATGGATGGACGGGCATAGAACGTGAATAGGAGTATGGCGAAGATGACGGTCAGGTCGGGCAATAGAATGGATGATCGGAGCGGAAGTAATTGATGAACGATGGCGGACGGTCGATTTGGGGGTAATCATAAATTCAAGAAAAATGGGAAGAATCGAGTCTACCTGATGCGGGGGATCGACTGGGGATGAGCTCGCGGAGCTCTGGTCGTCGCCTCGAGGGTCGTCGGAGGCCCGAGGCTCGGGCGCTGCTCACGGCGGCGCACAGCGATAAGGAGGTCGCCGGATCAGTGGCGGAGAGGTCCTTCTCCTCTCTGTAACACACCAATAGCTAGCTGTCACTCTAAGGTATCGGGTGGAGGTCCTGGGTGGAAGAAGCAACGCCAAAGATGGCGTGAAATGGCGGCCGGAGGTTCAGCTATATAGTGTGAGGGGTCCGGCTAGATTGAATCGGGCATGGACGCATGGAGCACGGACCCCTAGAATCCACCCCGGGCGAGGGTCTCGGATGATCAAGGAACAAATGGAGCCCGGGGTTTAGGTGTTTGGCGATCTGGTCAAGCGGGGAAAAGTCGAAGAAATCAGGTCGGGCTCGCAGAATCCGACTCTGGTGATCCTGGGGGGGAGTTGACCGGGGGTCAACATCCCCCGTGGACCAATCAGAGTCCGCCAATTATTAAATATTTGGGAATTCGATTAAAAATAATAAATGACTTTATTTCGAAAAACTTAAAACATGAAAAATGTTTATTTATTTTTAAATTATTTTTTAGTGATTTTTATTTATTTTTTTGAAATATCATTTAGGTATTTACAAAATATTATTATTATATACAAGTATGTACATATGTATTTTTGATTTTTAATTATTTATTTTTATACAAATTATTCCAATTTTATATTTTATTTATTTATAAGAAAAAATTTGGAATAAAGGCATATTTTTATTTTATTTTTATTAATATTTACAAGGGTGAAATAAATAGTTTTATATATGTACATACATGGTATATATACAAGGTGGCTTTTAGTTTTTATTTTGTTTCTTTTTATTTTATTTTTATTTTTGTGATTTTTATTTTATTTATTTATACTATGGACTGTGGAATATATACATATTTTTATTGAATTTTAATTATTTATTTACAAGGTGATAATAAATATGGGAGTGGTTCTATGTACATGGTATATATACAATGATGAAGGAATTTTATTTCTTTTTATTTTTCTTTTATTTTTCCCATTTTAATTTAAATTTTATATTCACAAATATATACATATTCACAAAAAAATGCAATTTTGTTTTATTTAGAGGAAAAAATTTTTATTTATAAACATAGGTATATGTACACATATATGAGCCTCCCTATCTCTCTCTACTTAGGATCTTTTGCGGTCAGGCCCATGCTGAGCCCTCCCTTGGGATTAGGTTGCTCAATATTTATTCTAAATATCTCCCTCTTTTTCTTTTATTTCTTTATTCTTTTATTTATGCATAAAAACATGCTAATTATTCATTTTTACATAATGCATGCTATTTGACAATCATTGCTATTTACATAAATATACATGTGTTTTGCATAGGTTTTGTAGCTAAAATAAAAGAATAAAGAGTGATGAATGGGTATTCATCACCCCCCTATACTTAACTTTGCTAGTCCCTTAGCAAACACTTATTTGAAAAAGAAGTGCAAAAGAAGAAGAAAAAGAAAAAGAGGACAAAATGCATGGATCAATGCTGATTATTAAACTTGCCTTCATTAAATTGAAATATGGAGCTCGATCAGATCTTTGGATTATTAATGTGTCAGAACCTTATTTGGACTTAAGCTCAAAACCTAACAACCTCTAAGTTCCACCAATCTATGGGCAAGACTCCTCAATAAACCAGATCAGAACAAGTCTACATACACAAACTCTAATGACCATGAATCTTTCCTTGTACGGTGTAAGTGATATGTAGCTCCCCACCTCAGAAGTAACAAAGAAACAACCTCCCCCAACCTGGTAACTCTAATGCCTCGGTCTAGTAACTCTTTCCTCGAGAAGCGGGGTATTCCCTTCTAAGTTCAAGTGCAACCGGCTCAAGAAGAGGGGGAAGAAAAGAATGGACCATGGCCAGTGTATCCATGTATCCTTGGGAGCTCTAACCAGTGTAACTGAGTCTCCCGCTGCAAGCTTCATGAGATGGAACATGTATACCATAAGCTTTTGCTTTATTTGACTTTATACTCCGGTGGGATTATTAAATTTTCAATCCGACCCACCACTTTTTTGGAGTTTTTTTTTTCTTTTTTCACATTTTTTTCATGTGCATCTGTACAACATATCTACATGGTGCAGCATATATACAAGGAGTTTTTCCTCTTGAGCCAGTAGACTATCCCTCTTTTGAAGCTTTATTGCAACCCACGGCTTTTGTCTTTAGACTTCATAACCACCAGACCAAGTTGATACGCACTTCCTTCACTATAAGAAGAAGAGAGGTTCCGCCTAGAAGTACTACCCTCATATGCTACCCCAAGCCAAAGGAAACTGCCTCCTCACCACCTCATCTATGGAGAGCTATGTGTAAGGTGTTGGTGCAAGTAAAGCCATTGTCTATGAGAGTCATGCGTGTGTTGTTAAGTGCTCTACTTAGGCTCATCAAGATGACATATGCTCATAGCCTAGTTGACTCAAAGAATTAAATCACCATGGACCTGAAAAGCCTTAACCCTAAGCCCTATAAGGTTCCTCTTATTGTTAGGTGGATTAAGATCTCAATCAAGCTCCATTTTCCAATTTAATTCCAGGCTAGTTTAAATGTCAACTATAATACAGGAAAAACTATACAAGTATATACAAAGATGCTATTTACAAATATTTACACATGTGCAAAATTTTCGAAAAATGTTTTGAAACCATGGATGTATGCATGAATGCAAGTTTTGCAAAATATGTACACAAATTTACACAAGGTTTTTGCAAACTTTTGATTTTCAAAACATTTTGGAAAAATTTTGTAGTATATACATAATTTTGATATATACATATTTACACATTATTTACACAAAAAGATTTTACAATCATTTGTACAAAAATAATTTGATAAATAAATAGGTATGTGCAAAATGAATTTTATATACAAGGAAATTTTTTAAAAAAAAATTATGGATTTTTAGGTTTTTAGCCATTTTTATTTATTAACACACTCACACAAAGTACAAGTTATGGCTAAAGTATATATGAAATATATACACCCCCTATACTTAGCTCGAACGATGTCCTGAAAGTGATCAAGAGCGATGAAGAAGACATAACTCGTGCTTAGTATAGGGAAGTGAAAAGGAATGGCAATCTACAAAGAAGACATAACTCGATCTTCAAATGTGGAATCGGTATGGAACTACTACTGGCTTGTTTTGGAAGGACGTCTTTATGCCCACTGGAATAAGGAGATCATTCAGATGATTTCATCTAATTTATTTGTTTCTTTTATTCTATGTAAGAAACTCTTGGAGTCATGTCCTTTTTAATAGTATGGAAGGAAGTTTTTTTAGTCCACTCTTTACTAATCTTATGTTATGATCAATGCTATGAGTAACGAATCCAAAATACCCGCAGAGTTCTCGCTTCCGCATCATTCTCGGGTGATCGGGGTTTGTTACAAGTGATATCAGAGCAGGAGTTCCTCTGGCCATGAGATATTCGACCAAATCAAACTTAGATTCATCAGGTTAAAAAATCTAAGTATTCGACCGAACATTTCACACTTCGTCATTGCAGATGGCCTCTCGTCATGGGGATGAGGTGATCGGAGACCATAAGTCTTCATCAACCCATGACATGGCTATGAACATGCAATGGCTGATAGCCATAGGGTGCGCTGTTTTTTTTTGGCTAGCTTAATTAGTACAAAATCCTCTATGGTGCAACTTGAGGATTTGGATGTCGTACGAGATTTTTCGAATGTTTTTCCAGATGACCTCCCGAGTCTTCCACCTAGAAGGAAGATTGAAGTCACTATTGATGTATTACCGGGTACTACACCCATCTCTAAGGCACCTTACAGAATGGCTCCTACTGAGTTGGATGAGCTGAAAAAGAAATTGCAAGATCAATTAGATAAAGGGTTCTTGAGACCAAGTGTTTTTCCTTGGGGTGCTCCTGTATTATTCTTGAAAAAGAAGGACGGATCCCTTAGGCTCTGCATTGATTACAGAGCATTGAATAAAGTCACCATAAAAATAAGTACCCGCTACCTCACATTAATGATTTGTTCGATCGATTACAGCAAGAAGCGGTCTTCTCCAAGATTGATCTTTAGTCTGGTTACCATCAGCTCAGGATCAGGGATGAAGACATATCAAAGACACCAATCAGGATAAGATACAGGCACTATGAATTCTTAGTGATGCCTTTTGACGTCACAAATGCGCATGTTGCATTTATGGAGGTAATGAATAGGGTATTCCGAGAATACCTGGACAAGTTTGTGATTATTTTTGTTGATAATATTTTGGTTTATTCACCAGATATCGAACAACATCTAGTACATCTTCGATTAGTTCTTGAGACATTGCAACAACACTAACTTTATGCTAAATTATCTGAATGCAACTTTTGGCTTCATGAAGTTGCATTCTTTGGCCATGTTGTATCCAAGAAGAGTATCTTTATGGATCCCGTAAAGGTAGAGGTTGATTTAAATTGAAGTCATCCCAAGAATGTCTCTGAAATACACAGTTTTCTAGGACGGGTAGGATATTATAGGAGATTCATCCATTTTTTTTTAGGATCTCCCTACCTCTGACCCGATTGTTGAGAAAGGACGTAAAGTTTGAATGGTCTCAAAAGTTCGAGCAAATCTTTCAAGAGTTAAAGCAAAGATTGATGTATGCTCCTGTGCTCACGCTACCATCAGGTAGTGGTGGATATGTGGTCTACACTGATACATCAGGGTCCGGTTTGGGTTGTGTCCTCATGCAGTATGGAAACGTTGTGGCATACACCTCTCGACAGTTGAAGGAAACTAAAAGAAACTACCCGACGTATGATCTAGACTTGCAACAGTAATTTTTGCGCTAAAAATTTGGCATCATTATTTATATGGAGAGAAATTTAAGGTATTTACTGATCACAAAAGTCCCAAGTATATCTTCTCGCATAAGGAACTAAATATGAGACTTATGACATGCTTCAACTACTCGGGTTAAGGTGTAAATAAGGTCGTTGTGACCCAAACCGTGAGACTAAGTCAATCAAGAAAACAAAGACCACCAAACACGAAAAACAAGCTATCAAGCACAAATAGCGATCTTGCTAATTTATTTTACCTGGTATAGCCACCAGGGTTGAACTCAAGGAGCATGGAATGCGATGGGCTACGAAGTAGTCGGGAATCCAAAAAGCAAATATTTTTGGTAGATTTTAGGTTTTTTTAATTTTTTTTGGAGTTTTTAATGCAAGGGAAAGTATAAAAACACTCAAAAACTCATAAACAAACAATTATTTAGAACTTCAAAAATGCACAGAAGATTCAAATAAAAATATTTTTGGGTTTTTAAAATATTCAGATGTTTTTGTTAATTTTCTTGAATTTTTCTGATTCTTAGTTAATTTTCTAAAAATGAAACAAGACCAAAAAGACTAAACAATGTACAACTTGAATCTAAAGGCAAGTTAAAAATACTTAAAATGCCTATAAAATTCGAGCAGCAATTTTATGTAAAACTATAAACCAAAAGCTAACTACAAAAGAAGAAAACATTTTTTTTTTATTTTTTTCCGAATTTTTAATTACTTGTATAAGATTTTTAATGTTTTCAATTTTTATGGGTTTTAGACATGCAAATGCGACAAAAATTGAACTGAAGTAAAAGCAACTCAAAACAAATAATCAATATTTTTTTACATTTTTTAGAGAGTTTTTAATATTTTTAATTGATTTTTAAAATAAACAGTAGCCATTTTTGAGGTTTTTGAATTTTTAAAATACTAAATGGAAACAAAATGTAACAAAAAATTCATGAAACTTCTTACAACATGGCAGGAGCCATGTGATGAATCCACAATTCATCATCTTAATATCTTAATCTTAGCAAAATCCATGAGTAAAATCCCATATAAATGTCAATAAAATCAATAAACTAACAAAATGATTCTTGTAAATAAAACACACTAATTATTATATATTAAATTGTATAAAATAAATCAACACTAAAAAGTCGCAAAAATAATTATTATATATTATGTATCAAAATTTCACGATTTTTGGACAAAATTTGCTATTTATTTACTCGAAAATCAATGGCACAACATATAGGGACCTAAACGCAATGAAAACATGTTCCAGGGATTAAAGAATAACACGCATAGAAAGCATGAGGTCTTTTCTGCAATTTTTCCACAAATTTTAGCACATGTCCAATAATAACACGCGCAGTGGTATAAGTGCAAATACTAAAACATCAAAACATAACATCAATTAAGTCCAGGGTAGTACATGCAAATATCCCAAAAATACACGTGACGATGCACACGCAACCACAATGGAAGGACTAAACTGTAAATATCGAAAACTGTAGGGGCACAGATGCCAAATGGTCCACTGTGTACTTTTTATTTTAGAGACTAATCGATAAATAAAGTAAATGCAGGGGTAGTGGAGCAAATTACCTAGACGGCTCATGCGACTCACGTGGGGTGACAGGTGTCGTGCTCTGATTGGATGACAACCTACGGCTCTGGCGCTGACAGTTGGCGAATCCAACAACCTGAAGAAGAAGTGAATGTGGGGCGTACGTGGGCCGTTAGATGTCAGATCTAACGACCTGACAGGCGTAGAAGATGGACGTCTTTGATATGAACTGGCGAAAAGGTGAGATCCAACGGCTGAGGAGGGTACTGGAAGAACTCCGCCGGGGCGAAGTTTATCGGAGCACCGAGAAAGATCGGCGGCTCCAATGAATGATCGGACGGCGGCAACGTGATCGTGTGGCTCCTCCACGTCGGGTGAGGGGGTCAGATGGGATAACCACTTGTCGGATCTCCTGGAAGGTGGGCGTGACCTGGGATAGCTCCAGCGAAGCTGAACTAAGGTGATATGGGGTGTATCCATGCATGCTACGACCTGTGGGGTAAAGCTCCAGATCGGAGGAGTGCTCCAACCAAGGTTATTTGACCTAAATTAAAAGAAGGCGGCGACGAATGGAGATGGAGGGTTTCGCCAAAGAGGCGGAAGGAACCTAGCCTAATCTTGGCTCGGATAGCCAAGACTTGGGTGATCAGGTCGCGGGAGAAAGGTGATGGTGATCAGATGAGTCGAATGGGGCGGATAGATGTGGCTGATGAGGCTCCGACCGGTGGGTCGGAGCTGGCGGAGCAGTGGGTGAATGAATCAAAATAACTGGATCTAGGATTGAAATAAAAGCTACCTGAAGGTCCGAGCAGAATCCTAAGCATCAGGGGATGAAATCGGAGTGGGTCTTAGCCTCAACCTCGTTGCGGAAGGCGGGGGAGGCTCGTCGCGATGGAAGTCCGGCCACGAAGCTTGAGCGTCGGCGGCAACAGCTCTCTCCGATCTCCAAGGTACTCCTCTAGTTGCTGTCACCAAGGGGAAGGGGTTTAGGGTAGAAAGAGAATGTGTGGTGCGAGCTGCCGGTCTAGGGAAGCAAATAAAGATTTTATAGGTAGTCCCAGGTAGCTGGAAAGAATCAGAGCCCGCGCACGAACCGAGGAAGATACGTCCTTCCTTAGGGATCTGCGAGGATCTTGGATATGAGGGGAAGGAGAAGGCGGTGAAATCGGAGCAAAAGATGGCCAGATCCGAGTGGGATAAATAGGAGACGGTGAGGCAAAACCCAGATCCGGGCGAAGACAGGTCCGAGAGGGGGAGTTGACCAGGGTCAACAATCCTCCTGGACCAAACAAAAATTAGCCAGATCAAAATCATTTGTAAAATAATTTAAAAATAGAAAACGATTTTATTTTAAAAAATGTTCAACTATGAAAAATGTTTATTATTTTTCAAGCTATTTTTTGTGATTTTTTATTATTTTTATGAAAAATAAATTAAGGTATATACATTATATTACATTATATACATGTATAAAATACTTATGTATTTTTATTTTTATTTTCTTATTTTTGCATAAATACCCCAATTTTATATTTTATTTATTTATAACATAAAATTTGGAGTATAAAATAATTTTTATTTAAGTTTTATGAGTTATTTACAAGTGTATAATAAATAAGTTTATGATACATGTGTACATGTATTTTATACAAGGTGAGAGAGAATTTATTTTATTTTTATTTTATTTTTCTAATTTTTGTTTTATTTTTATAAATGTATACAAGGGATTGAAAACATATTTTTATTTTTATTTTTGTTAAACTAAATAAATAAATACATAAAGACGGGGATGTGTACAGGGAGGAGTGGACCTATCTCTCTACTTATTTTATTTGACGATCAGGTCTAGTCTGGACCCTCTCTTGGGTTCAGATCACTCAATATTTATTCTAAATATTTCCCTCTTTTTCTTTTATTCTTTATTCTTTTATTTTTGCACAGATACATGCTAATTATTAATATTTGACAAATGTATGCTTATCGATAATTTATTGTATTTACAACTATACACATGATATTTTGCCAAGATATTTAGCTAAAATAAAAGAACAAAGAGTGATGAATGGGGATTCAGACAAAGGCAATGGTTGGAGTTTTTATCAAACTATCATATTTTCATCGACTATCATCTAGGCAAGGCGAATGCAGTTGCCGATGTTCTTAGTAGGAAATATGAAGAGAAGCTCGTAAGTATGAAATTGCAATGACAACTAATGAAATTTTTAGAGGAATGGAACCCTTTTACTGAAAGAAAGACTAGAATTCTTATGTCTTTAATGAAGATCCACTCATCATTGGTAGAGAAGGTTATCTTGGCTCAGAAGGATGTCAATGACCTTCAAAAATTGATAATCGCTTCTAAAAAGAAGGATATGATTTCTCAATCAGGGTAGATGGAGCAGTGAGGTTTCGTAATAGACTTTGGGTTCCAGATAATGGTAAATTAAGATAAGAGATTCTTGAAGAGGCTCACAGATCTATGTATACCATTCACCCCAGTACAACAAACATGTATAAAGAATTACAATGAATTTTTTGGTGGCCAAAGATGAATAAGGACATTGAAAAATTTGTGTCGGTATGTCTTATTTGTCAACAAGTAAAGATTGAGCACTAGAAGCCTGCATGTCCTTTGCAATCACTAGAGATCCCCGAATGGAAATGGGAGTATATCACTATGGATTTTTTTCACCACATTGCCAAAGACAAATAAAGGTCTCTTTGATACATTTGGGTGATTGTTGATCGCTTAATAAAATTAGCAAATTTCTCACCCATCAGATTGGATCAATCCACAAAGAGCCTTACTGAAATGTATGTGAATGAGATAGTGAAATTGCATGGTGTTCCAGTATCGATCATGTCAGACAGAGACACGAGATATACCTCTCGGTTATGGAAAAACATGCAGGATGCTTTTGGTACAAGTTTGAAGTTTAGCACACGATTTCATCCTCAGCCCGATGGACAATCTGAAAGAACAATCCATACATTAGAAGAAATGTTGAGAGCTTGTACCCTAAACTTTGTTGGAAATTGGGATAGATATTTGCCTTTGGTTGAATTTGCTTATAATAATAGCTATCATGCAAGCATTAAGATGGTTCCTTTTGAAGCATTATACGGTCGACCTTGTAGATCCCCATTGTGCTGGAGCAATGTTGGGGGAAAATACATATTGGGATTTGAATTAGTCCAAGCTTGTATGAAGGGTGTGCAGGTAATTCGGAAGAGACTTTTAGCCGTTCAGAGTAAACAAAAGTCTTATGCTGATTGTCGAAGGCGGGAATTGAATTTTGAGGTAGGTGACCATGTGTTCTTAAAGATTTATCCTACCAATGGAGTACTGCGATTCGGCAAAAAGGGAAAATTGAGTCCTAGATATGTGAGACCTTTCGAAATAATAAAGAAAGTGGGAGATGTTGCATATCATGTTGCTCCTCTACCTCATTATTCCAAGCTACATGATGTTTTTCATATATCAATGTTAAGGAAGTATAATCCGATCCATCGCACGTGATCGAGCATGACGTACCAGACATTCAACCGAATTTGACATAGGAAGAAAGAGCAGTTCGTATCATAGACCATAAGAAGCATCAGTTGCGCCGTCGCATAGTTCCGATGGTCAAAGTACTTTGGCAGCACCATCAGAGGGAAGAAGCGACTTGGGAGTTGGAGCACGAAATGCATCAACACTATCCACATCTCTTTGGTAAGTGACTTTTTACAATATAAATTCCGATGATGAAATTTCTTTAAGGAGGGTAGATTGTAACGGATGGGTTTTTCTTAGGATAATAAGATAACTAAAATAAAAATTAAATCACATAACCACCCTCACATCACCCTTAAGATAATACAAGATAAGATGAAAAGCGATAAAATAACCAACAACCTAAGTTGGTTATTTCTTTGTCTCTTAATTAAGTCCAATTTATTATTAATAATAATCTCATGGATTGCACCTATAAATACCATGGGACTCCAATGACTTCCCCACACATTGCCTTTGGGAGAGAGAGTCTAGAGAGAGAAGTCGACGATGCCATGCTTTCGTCTTATCTTTTCCGAATTCAGCATCGACAACCCTCTCCGTCAACGTTGGAGTCTTGATCCGAAGAAATTGGAGGGGCAACGACGTCACCGACAACAGTCCAGATTGATGGAATCTTGGTCGACGAATTTCTTACGTCGACGATGTATGTGTCGAATACATAGGATTGTTAAGTGGTGTTTTGTGTCGATCCTTGGTTTAGAAATTATGGCTTATAGTTGTATATGTCGCACCCTTTAAGCTTTGTACCATGTAATATCGTTTCACATCGTAAACTGAAAGTAAGATTCATTGCTGATCGTGCACAAATATTCAGATCACTTGATATATTACTAAATGCATTAATGACCATAAGAGGTAATTACTGACATCCTTAGTTAGCATAGAAGAATACATATATCTGATTCTATATGCATTGATTTCGAGATTAAAGTGGACTGATGAAAATTGTTCATCAATTATGGACCAACCATTCTCAATAATTGTTAAACTAATATTTTAGTTTATGAGTGATTTCTGTTTAAATAGTATGGATGATATTAGGATCATTATTGTGTAAGTCCCATACATCAATTTGCTAACTATGATGAGGTTTATCTTGCTTCCGATTAAATAATCATTACATGGAGTATATGTTTCGATAGCATGAATAGAACATGAAGAAAAGCTTGAAGGTTATTTATGCATGTTAGCATTTATTTAACTAATTGTCTAAACATAATGTAAATTCTATATCGTGGGATATTGGTATTCATCAAACGTGAATGTGGGGGTCAATTAGCTTCATATTGCATCTGGTTTCCTCATTGTTAACGGATTCCTAACCTTATTTAATTCTACTTATTAATAAAAAGATATAATATTCATGTATATAATATACTGTTAGTTTGTGTATGATTCCATTGGAGTGATATGTTATAATGTACACCCGGATCTTAGGTTATACGAGGAATGTACAATATGCATTGTAATTCAAGTAACCATCTTATATAATGTCATACGAATTTAGTTCCATGATACTCGAGATTAATGATAAGATTTTGTTATTTATAGTTTGTAAATAACAAGGATAATAACAATATTGTTTTTAAGGTTTTACAAAGATATCAAGAATATTGACACAATACTGGTAAGCGGAGCTAAGTGCTACACATGACGGTGGGAGCCACCTTTAGAGTCCGTTTATCTGGGGCCTAAAGGGCTAAATCCTACCGGGGCGTGTGGAAAAAGATAAGTCTCTATAGTTGTAGCTACACTGTCATGTTATGTATTATTTATGAACCATTTGTGCCGGTGGTAAACCATCAAAGCCATCAAAGCTGTCTAAGAATTAACAATCAAGACCACTCTAAACATGAAAATGTCATGGGCATATGTGCAATATATGTTAATATTATGTGCATATATACAATTATGTTACTGTTATGGACATATGTTTAAGTTCTGTTAATGTTAAGTGCATGTGTGCAAGAGCATACGCGCAATTTTTGTTAAGGCAAAGGGCATGTGTGCAATTATGCTATTGATATGGGCATGCATGCAAATTTATGTTAAGGCTAAGGGCATGTATGCAATTATGCTAAGGTTATGGGCACACATGCAAATTTATGTTAAGGCTAAGGGCATGTGTGCAATTATGCTAATAATATGAGTATACATGTAAATTTATGTTAAGCTAAGTCATGTGTGCAATTATGTTAACGATATGGGCATATGTGCAATTTAAGTTAATGTTAAGGGTATACGTGTACTTATGTTAACATTGTGGACATACACGCAATATGACAAAACTTAAGGGCATATACGTTAGTATAGTATGCAACGCTTGGATATGCAAGAAATATACTATGTATGCATATTTAAATTAATTGATGACATCTATGATGATTTTTTACTTGTGTCAAGAAAAATAGTTTATAAAACATGGTAAGGATATAGAGAACCAAATTTATAAGTCTTTATTGATGGAATAATTACCGTTATGTTATGTATAGAATAGTTAGATGTGACTTGATTTCTACGCTAGCCGGCTTGACCTTAACTCGCACATACTGAGCGTTAAGCTCATAACATGTATTATTAATCTTTTTCAGTGAAACGTGAAGATTAAGTTATTTACGCTTCAAGGGAGACTTCACCATATTCAAATGTGGAATCGATATGGAACTACTACTGGGTTGTTTTGGAAGAACGCCCTTATGCCCACTGGAATAAGGAGATCATGGAGATGATTTCATCTAATTTATTTGTTCTTTTATTCTAAGTAAGAAACTCTTGGACTCATGTCCTTTTTAATAGTATGGAAGGAAGTTTTTTTATTCCATTCTTTACTGATCTTATGTTATGATCAATGCTATGAGTAACGAATCCGAAATAACCGCAGAGTTCTCGCTTCCGCATCATTCCAGGGTGATCGGGGTCTGTTACAATCTATCAAGAGGCCGAAGGGTGTTCTAGAAAATGTTGTCATTCTCATTAAGGGCATGATATTTACTTATGATTTTATTGTATTGCCCATGGAAACCTCCACCCTTGTGGAGAAGCCTCCAATCATCTTGGGATGGCCTTTCCCCGCCTCTGCGGGAGCCGTTATTGATAATGGATCAGGAGAGATTCACTTCCATTCTGATGTAGGTAGCGATGTGTTGATCACACACCCATTACTGACCAGAGATCTGCATCCCATGAGAATGTGCCTATGTTAGCCAGCCCCAAGGACTTTAACCATGATGATACCACTAGAGATTTTTGTTGTATGTTGGATGATACTAAGACCTGAGAATTCCTCTTCAAGGAGGAAGACTCAGAAAGCACAGACCTTAGAGTTCCCTCTTCCGGTACGTAGTGATGCATTGATGACATCCGTGGGATTAACACGACAGACACCCTAGAGCAGAAGGTAGACTATGAGACTAGATAGGATGGGCATGATTTGACTACTTCCACTGATGAGTCTGTTCCTATTCACCTTGATTTACATAAGTATGATAAGGCCGAATTTGATTTGATTTCTTTTATAAAGGAATTTGGGCCTTTTGATAAAGATGATGATCCAATAGAGGCTCTCCAGGCTGGAATTGATCTTACTTTTTCGGATAATGAATTCGAGCCTTTTTACTTTGATGTATGCGAGACTTCCCAGGCTGGACATGACCATACTACTTCCACTAATCGGTTTAGGCTTGCACATTCTGAAACTGCTGAGGATACATTCCTGGTCGATCCTGATCGACTTGTGTCTAATGATGACCTTAATATCGACCTACACCTTATCAGATCCATTCTTCAGCGGTCCTGCAAGAAGGTTCGCTTTCGACCTTCTTGACCTTTGTATATCCACTGCTTTTCTATATCCTTTCGTTTCACTCTTTCTTCTCTATTTTATCGTTCACCCCTTTTCCGTGTGTATATATGCTATACTTAGGATGTGCTTTATCCTAAGTATAGGGGGTGAAGGATTCGTATTGTTCATATGCGTACTGTTCATCACTCATGTTGTTGCCTATACTTAGGGATACTCTACCCTAAGTATGGGGGGGTGATGTTGTACATATCATGTTTCTTTGTATTTTCCATTGAGTCTGTACATTCTTTTCAACAGTTTTCCCTTTTGTACACTCTACTATACTTAGGATTACTTGATCCTAAGTATAGGGGGGATCACTGACTTCTCTTCTTTTTATCTTTTCTTTGAGTCATTGTAGCATAAGAGTCTTTTCACTTTTCTATACTTAGCACGAGTTATGTCTTCCTTTCTTGCTCTCTGATCACTATGAGGACATAGTTCGAGCTAAGTATAGGGGAGTATCATATATATTGTATATATACTTTAGACATAACTCATACTTTTAAGATAATTATTTTGGGGGATATGTATATACTTTTAAAAATCCACGTGTAAAAAAAACAACAAACAAAAAAACAACAAACAAAAAAATCTCTTGTAAGTACTTGTATATATTCTACTAACCCTTATCCTTTAAAAACAAACAAATAAATAAAACAAACAAAACCAAAAATCTATAAAAACCTGCAAAATTCAAAAAAAGAAAAACCTTGCTTTCACATCTGCATTTTTCTCCAAAGATCCATAAAAAGTTCAAAATTAGAAAATTATTTCAAAAAAATGTGTTCTTTTCACATGTACATCATTTTTAAAGAAAAAAGAAAAAAATTTATTTCTTTTCATTGTTCATATTTGCTTGCATTTGCATATGCCTTTTTCAGGATAGTATTAACATTTAAACTAAGTCTGGAATAAAATTGAAGAATGGACCTTAGTTGGACCTTAATCCACTTAATTTCATAGGAACCTTATAAAAAATGGAGTTAACACTTTTCAGGTACTAGTGACTCAATTCTGAGTCCATAAGACTTTGTTCACATGTCATCTTGAGTAGTCTAAGTAGAATATTTAACAACACATGCATGATTCTTTAAGATCGTGGCTTATCTTGGACAAAGCACTGTACACGTAGCTCTTCATAGATGAGGTAGTGAGGAGGCAGAATCTTTTGGCTTGGGGTAGTATACGAGGGTATTACATCTAGGCGAAACCGCTCATCTTCCTCTAAGGAAGGAAGTGAATCTCAACCTAGTCTAGCGATGTTGAGGTCTAAAGATAGGATGCTGTTGGGTTGCAATAATACTTCAAAAGAGGGATAGTCTACTGGCTCAAGAGGAAAAACTCCTTATGTACATGCTGCACCTTATATATACTTTCAAAAAAAGGTATGGAAAAATGCAGAATCTCCAAAATTGGACAGGCCTGATTGAAAAGTGAAATGCCTGGCGGAGTGTATATACAAGAATTTAAAAAATACAATAAGAGTTTCAAAGACAATTTTTTTGTAAGCTTGCAGCGGATGACTTGGCTACACTAGTCATGCATCCAAGGATAGGTAGCTACACTGGTTACTATCCATTCTTTTCTCAATCCCCTCTTCTTGAGCTGGTTGTACTTGAACTTAGAAGGGAATATGTTCACTCCTCGAGGAAAGAGTTTCTAGACTGGGGAACTATAGTTACCTTGTTGAGGGAGGCTGCTTCTTTGCTACTTTTGAGATGGGGAGCTATATCTCACTTACACCGTACAAGTAAAGATTCATAGTCACAAGAATTTGTGTATGTAGACTTGTTCTGACCTGACTATTGAGGTGACCTGAATACGAGTCTTATGGAACTTAGAGGTTGTTAGGTTTTAAATCCATCTCCCATTACGGTTCCGTCACACTAATAATCCAAAGGTCTGATAGAGCTCCAAACAACAATTTTATGAAGAAAAGTTAATACTCAATATTCTCCTAACTTCTTTATTTTTTCCTTCTTTTTTCTTCTATTCACTTATTCTTTCAAATAAGTGTTTGCTAAGGGACTAGCAAAGGTAAAGCATGGAGGGATGATGAATCTGCGATTCGTCATCTTTATTGATTTATTTTAGCTTAAAATCCCTTATAAAACACATGTACATAATACTAGCTTCATATTCTTACTAACTTGCATATGTATGTAAATATTGTATATTTGTATTTTATTTAACCTAAAATAAATAAATAGAGAAAGAAAGGAAAAATAAAGAAAAGAAAAGAAAAGAAGACAGTATATATGTAATAGATATAGGCTGACCCGAACCCTGAGAGAAGGTCAAGACTAAATTGATCGACCATAAATAAAGTAGGGGGAGATATGGTCCTTAATCAGAAAATCCAAAAAAAATGTGTTTTGTAAATACTTCTCACCTATTGTGTAAATATATATAAAACTAACACTATTTTGTTTGTATATAAATTAACCTTAAATAAAATAATTTTCAAAATAAAAGTTGTAAAAAATGTGGGCTAAATAATAAAAATAATTACACAAAGAAATCATGTATATAATAAAAGTAACCACAACATGAAAAAGCCATTAAGCGATAATTGAAGATTAATTCCGGCTCCATATGAACTCAGATTGAACAAAACTCACATTCCATTGTATTCTAAATTAAATTATCTTTAAAATGTCTATGATTTCATAATTTTTAGAGTTACGGTTGAAAAGTCAATTTTTTGGAGTCGTTTGTGCAATTTTGCCATTTATTTGTACATATTGCATTTGTAAATATTTGTAAATATTTTTACTAAATATTGAAAATAAAAATAATAATAAAATAAAATAAAATAAATTAATTTGTTTATTTATCCATGTAGATAATGTCATATTTGTATATAGCATTTGTATATAGTTAATTTTCTTAACTAACTAACACAAAAAATAAAAAAATTAACATTTAATTTTCCAATAAATAAAGTGATGAAAATACAAAAAATTAATTATTTTTTGTAAATATTTTTGATACTTATATTTTTATCTCTCTCATTTCATTTTTTCCTTATCTCTTTATCTCATTCCAAAATTTTGAACTTCTATCTCATTCTATCAATTAATAAGGCTCCTTCTCCGTCTTTTCAACTTGATCAATCTTTGGTGAGAGGAGCCCGATATCCGAGAGTCTTCTTGTCGCAGAAGGATGCCTAGCCTTCGAGTCGTCTTGTGACAGCGAGTCGGCCTTCATCGAGGTGGCCAAGGTCTTTTCCGCTCCTAAGGTGAGATACATTTTCTCTTGTTTATCATAAATTTATTTTCTTGCATTTGTTCTTCGTTGCCATTTTTTGTTCATATAGATCTTAAAATCCATCACACATTGATTCGCCACCAACTCGATTTTTCATCTCATTTTCTCGATCTCTACGTTCACGTTCTATCCTCCACGATCTTTCAACTCCGACCACGCACGATGGTCGGAGACTCGGATTCGATTCTTCAATTTCGCTGGATCCTCATCCGTTTTGATTATGGACTGAATTATCATGCTTGAGTCCTAATTTGTTGATAAATAAAATTTTAAAAAAAGAGTAAAAAATATTTATTCTTTTTGCTCCAACAGTGGTTTTGCATCGATAAACTAAAAAATAAATAATAAATAATAAATAAAGTAAAAAAGCTTTGACATTTCTATTTTGATCCACAAAAATAAAAAAAGAGCTTTTTTCATTTATTTCTGATTTACAAAAGAAAAAAATAAAACATAAACAAATAAATAAAAAATCAATGGCAGGTCCCCAGACCCGTGCGCGTCCACCGCGCGTCTCTGTGGCGTCGCCACTACCCCCTCCACCCAGAGCGGATATGCATCGCTCGTGCATGACTTTTCTAGCCTTGTACCATCGCCCTCGTGTCTGGACCCAACATTGCTAGATATGCCATCGTGGACGAGACCCCATTGCGCCATCTCCGCCTGGTGTGGAGGTGCTTCTACTGCACCCTCCGTTGTATTCCACTCATAGACACCTCCACCGCAAGGCTCGTCGTCTGATATCTCCAGTGGCACCTCCCTCACTGCAAACCAGGCTCCTGCCACTCGCGCGACCCGCACTAGCGCGTCCTGCGAACTTGGACAACCACCGCACCACCCGCAGCTGATGCACCCGCGCGCCACCCACCGCCATCTACGACTTGAGAGAAGAGGCGATGACGGCTTCCCTCCTTCTTGCACTATTGGAAAGAAACACATATAGGAATGAACCCTAGAGCATATTTTATTTTTGGGAAAATTGCGTGGAAGTCCCTAAAAGTTTCAGAAACCACAAAAAGTCCCTTGAAAGCATTCAAGCACGTGCATAACACGTTTTTCTTCGGTAATTATCGCTTTTGGCCATCTATTTTATTTTTTCATTTATTTGATGCACAAACATTGAACAAATTGCATTCTAGTCCTTTTATTCCAGACTTTATATTCTTTCTTTTTTATTAGAATAAATAGCATTTGTGCTTAATAAATTCTGCAAAAATTTGTGCTAACTCCTGTTTGGTTGATCTCTCTGTAGTAATTTTTGCATTGCATTTTGTCACTATTTAATATTATTAAAAAATCAAAACATGACATTTTTCTCTTTCTAGAATTCAAAAATTCATAAAAATGTGAATATTGTTCTAAAAATTCAAAAAAAAAGATTAATTTCCTTTCATTATCTTTTAATTTCTTCCCAAATTTCACGCATTAATTCTTTTTAAAACCCAAAAAATTGGAAAACATCAAAAATCTTATAAAAATCACAGACACATTTCAAAATCTTTAAAATATAAAAATATTTTCTCTGGATTTTTTGAGCATTTTTTATATAATTGAAAAATACAAAAAAAGTTTAGTATACGTAGTTCTTATTTTGTGCATATTGCTCCTTATTTTTGAAAATTAAAAAAAGAAAATTTAAAATCACTAAAAATTTGAAAATTAGAAAACAAAAAAAAGAAATAAAAATTAAAAAGAAAAAAATTCCACAAATCCAAGGATAGTTTGCCTTTGAGATTCTTGCTTTTTCTTTTAATTGATTTTTGTCGATTATTTGAATAACCCTCGGGAATCGTAGCCTCCTTGAGTTCGATCATGTCCGCTATACATGTAAATAAGTAGCAAAAATTTCCCTTGCTTCATTATTCACTTTTAGTTGATTTTGCAACTTGAGAAGAATATTTTTGTCACGAGATTTTTGGGGATAGCAACGACACATCCATCATTAATTATCAATCCTCGAGAATATCGTGCCAACAGTGAGTAATAATATTGCTCAATTTAAAGTGCTTAAACTTGATATCTTTAAGCCCTTGTTCATTTATCTCTAAATACTTTACCTTTACAACGTGGGCTATTTAAAATTTCCTACAACACACATAAGGATCACTGGACTTTAAACAAGTTATTGATGATATGTGTACAAGAGGAAAATAGGCTCAATCAAGAGAAGGTTGAAAGTGTCCCTTTGGTCACTTGTAAGAAAGGGAATAAATAGAAAAAGGAGGTAAAGCATCTAGAAAAGTAGCCGATTGAATATAAGAACGCAAAGTGATTCTTTTGCAAGAAACTTGGACATGTAAGAAAAGGAATGCATCAAGTTTAAGGAATATCTTGCCAAGGAAGGTATAAGTCGATATCATGTATGTCATGAATCTAATTTCATTAATGTTCCTTCTAATACTTAACTTTGGTACTTCAACCCATATTCATGCATGGCTTTCTGAGAACAAGGAGACCAATGAAAAATTAACAAAGCATATTTATGGGAAATCACATGTTTTCAAATGTAGAAGCAATAGGAATGCAACGACTTATTTTATAATATGGCTATGTTCTTGATTTGGAAAATGTTTTTTATGTACCCAAGTTCTCTAGAAATTTGATTTATATATTTAAACTTTGTAAACTTGGATAGAAATTTTTATTTGATGAAATGCTTTTCCAAATATTCATGAATGATAAGTTGATTGACACGGGTGAATTGGTGGATATTTTAATAAAAGGCATTTAGATTCATATTTTGAAAACAATCTTCTTATTTGCAATGTTGATGGTAAAAAGAGAAAATATAATAGTGACCAATCATCAATGTTAGGACATAAAAAATTAGGACAAAACTCCATAAAAAGAATCAAAAAGTTTGTGAATGATGGAGTAATTGATGCTTTTGATTTTACCGATTAAAATATTTATCTGGGATGTATTAAAGGTAAACATACCAACAAACATGCTAAAAACTCAAGGAGAGGTAGTAGTCTTTTTAGAAATCAAACATACTAACATATGCAATCCATTTCCTATAGGGTGTTTTGATGGCAAAAAAACACTTCATTAAATTTATTTAAGATTTCTCACATTATATGTGTTTTTTATCTTTTATTTGAAAAATCAGAGGCTTTAAATTCTTTTAAAAGTTATCAAATAAAGGTAGAGAGATAATAGAAAAGAATATTAACATTGTGACATCAGATAGAGGTAGTGAGTATTACGATAGGTGTAACACTCCCAAATCTTTAAGTAATATGTGAGATCGGATATCGCATGCTTGTGTGGTTCGGTGGCCACACAAAGAAGTCTATAGGACTTTGCCTTACCGTACAAACAACTGAGGATGGAGTTTACTACATAAGGGTCTGCTGGATGTGGGTTCCCCTCAGCACAACACAAGTGTATGATGAAACTTGACCGAGCGAAACAATAACAACCTACACAAGAGTGTGGGGGCCCATTAATGATGTGGCAAGATGGTATGGTGTGATTGTATGACAGATGGCATGGCATGCTGACAAAGCGGATGATGTGACATTGGTTGTAGAAGGCGAAGGGATTGCAAAGAAGATAAATAGCCAAGACATGTGAAGAGTCATCTCAGAAGATAAAGGATCTCCAGAGAAGATGAAGAGTCTATGCATTCACTGTACATGTAATAATGGTGTCCCTTCATATACCCCAAGCTTATGCATATAAGAATGCGTAGAGCTCCTCTGTAAACAACACACTTGAGAGTCTATTACTAATAAAAAAGAGAAGTTTAGTGCAATTGCTCTTGTATGCGTGAGTGCTTGTGTATTCGAGTATTCACATGGCACGGTGATTTGATGTGTCGATGTACATCTATACGCATAGGAAGTGTTGGTTAGCTTACAAGAAGCTAACGTCACACATGCTAGTCTAAAAAAATCGATGTTGATGTTTTACCCCTGTGACATTTCATATCAGAGCTTAGAGATGGAGCCCGAGATTAATGATCACATTGCTACCTTGGAGGAAATCGTGGTGGACATTTAGCCCACATTGGGTACTCATGCCCACAGCTTGGCTTATCTGGAGGACGAGGCATGCATGGGATGTGATGTGTCAATGGAGAGATTCTATGCTCAGTCGATGTAGTGAATGCTCTTGGGGAAAAGCTAGAGGAGCTAACTTGACTTCCTTGCCCCATTTTTAAAATAAGATATAATTATATATAATAATCTATAAGTAAAATGGGGTTTCCCCCTAGGGGAGAGAACTTGACTCCCCCGTCCCATTTTCCTAATTTTTTATTTTTTATTGAAAGATTCTTTGTGGATTTTAATAACTATATCTCTATATTATGTCATTGAAGTTTCGTGCGAAATAAAGACTCCTACGACCTCCATCTAGATGGGGTCGATTTCAACAATTCTATGAATGTTAAAAAAGGACTATCTGGATGGAGGTCGTACGAGTCTCTATTTCAGACGAACCTTAAAAGACATAATATAGGGATAAAGTGATGAATTTCCACAAATATATTTTTCAAAAAAAATAGGAAAAATGGGGCAAGGGGGGAGCCAAGTTAGCTCCTCCAAAGAGGCAACCCTGTTTTACCCAGAGAGATATTACAGATAATATATAATCATGAGTATATAATAGATAATACAGATAAGGGTTTTTTATTTAAGTAAAGATATAGTCAAAATAAAGAAAATAAGATGTTTTCTCTTTTAATGTTTTTCTCTATTTTTAGTAAATGTTTTATAGATTTTTTCTAATTTTTATAGATTTTTTAAGTTTTAAAATATATAAATAGTGGATAGATTAAATATTTAAGATTGCTTTGAGTTTAATTAATTTATATAAGTAAAAAATTAAGTCAAAACTATTTTTAATATATATTATATGTAACAATGAAAATTCAGAAACATAAAGTTATATTTTTGGATTTTTCTTAAACTTTTGATATTTTTATATGATTTTTAATATTTTGTGATTTTTATGCTTTATATTTTATATTTTTATTAATTTTTAGATACATGGTAGATATTAATATAATATATATAATATAGTTTTCTGGAATTTTTAGAGAAGTTTTATTTTTTTGGATTTTTAGATCTAAATAAGGAATAAAAGTATATTTATGTATTTTTAGAAAATTGGAAAAAGAATTAAAATGCCCCAATAAAATTTTTAGTAATTCAACATGGTATCAAGCACTTAACATGATTTCCTACAATTTTTAGAGTAATAAAAATAATTAATATGCATAAATTACAAGCAATAAAAGTTCCATAATTATAGAGACTTATTTGTAATTAATTAAAAACAAACTTTCATTTAATAATAAATGAAGAAAATATAGGGTAAAAAATACAATTTTAACCAAAAAACACCTCACATGGGGGACCATGTGAGGTGAGCTTGTAAGGACCTAAGTATTATTACAATAAAGTGTAGGGTCCAACATGTAATTTTTCTAAAATATTTTATACTTCATATAACCTAGCCATGGCCAGTCCTAATCCTAGAAATTGAAGAGGGTTGCGTGTTAGGTAGCCGACAACCAGCGTAAGAGAGATAAATTCCCAAATAGTGTTCTTTTAAGAACACTATTTAGGAATTTGTCTCGAAATCATTCAGATAAATTCCTAAATAGTGTCCTTTTAAGAACACTATTTAGGAATTTATCTTGAACCCGTTCAAATCTTTTAAACATGGATTTAAGCAAACAACTAGATTTCATAGGGGCGTTCCCTACTTGTGACACATTGCATCGCTCAAATTCAATGAGAAATTGGCAAGGGTCGCTACATCTTTGCCCGGATGTAGTTCAAAAGTTGTAAGGATTCTTGCATGGGGAACACATGCAAGTAAATAAACTAGTTCTGTTGCATCACCGCCTGAATGCAGTCAAAATTTACAAGAGTTCTCACATGATGGACACATGCGGGTAAAGAAGTTAGTCCAAAAGAGGTTGCACAGGAAGTTGCAGATAGATAGTTGGAATATTGGCACTTTGAATGAAAAATCGATAAAGATAGTTGATACCGAAGGAAAGAAGGATGTTTCATATATATGTCAACAAGATATAAAATGAGTTGGACAGAAAGCATGGGAGATCGAGAAGACTGGCTTTAAATATGGTATTCACGTAAAGATAAGGACAGAGACAATGTTGGAGTGGTTGTTCATAAGGATTTGAAGGATTGTGTAGTTGAGGTGTAAAGATCTGATTATCGGATTATTTTGCTAAAAGTGGTGCTCGAAGAAGAAATTCTGAATATCATCTCAGTTTATGAACCACAAATTAGTTCAGATGACATGATTAAACAAGCTTTTTGGGAGGATTTGGATAAAATTATGCAAGGAATCCCACAAAGAGAGATAATTTGCTTAGGTGGAGATCTTAATGGACATGTGGGAAATGATGCTTCAGGGTATGCTAGTGTTCACTAGGACATGGCTTTGGGGATAGAAATGAAGAGGGAAAAGTCATTCTGGATTTTGTAATGGCTTATGATCTTATCAATGCAAATACTCTCTTAAAGAAGAGGGAGGAGAATTTAATTACTTCTAAGAGTGGCTCGACTAGAACATAGATAGATTATTTTGCATTGAGAATAAGAGATCGGTTGTGTTGCAAAGATTACAAAGTAATCACAAGAGAGAGTTTGACCAACCAACATCGCTTATTAGTCATGGATGTGCAAATAAAAGGGCTAGTAAAGAAAATGAGGGTTTCCAAGATCACTAGAACTAGAGGGTGGAATCTGAAGGATATGGTTAGATCCTCAAGCGCATTACGTAAGCGTGAGCATCGTATCGAATACGACGAAGAACAACTAGTCGCACTAGTTGTTCTATGCAACGGAAAATAAAAAAATTTCATGCGACGAAACCACATGATCCATGAACACTTCTCGGATCTTTTCATTTAAACCACAAACAAGTAATAGGATTACGTCTTAAAGCGTGGTTGTGATCGGTCTCTAAGCAAAGAGACCTCCTGTCTCAAGTCCGATCCGACGGAGGAGACGCTTGTGAGCGCGGGGATGAACCGCGTGCTTCTCGCAATCCATGTTGATGATCCAAGCAACGGATCTCCTGATCTCGACACACGAGATCCGACGTCTTCTTCACGAGCAAGGCACGCCGAAGTATACGGAGATCCATGAGCAAACCATCGGGTAGCACAACGATGACGCTGCGGCGATGGAGAACCTCTCTAGGGCATCCATGGTGGACGGCCACATGAGAGGGAGAGAGAGAGTAGACGTGTAGAGAGAAAGAGAGAGAGAGAGAGAGCCTTATGTTCTCTTGTGTGTTGTGTGTTGTAAAGAAGAGCAAAGGGGTTCCCTTCTATTTATAATATTTTGGAATCCATGGATCTCAATCCATGGGCAACACAAATCCAATGGTTCTCATTGATTGTGTTTCTTTTAATGGCCAAGATTTGTGTTGGTAAAAACAACAGCAACTAATTTAATTGAGATTAAATATATATTGATAAATCAACATAATTTAATCCTCAAATTAAATCAACCAAATATGGAGATAATGGGAAAGAGAGAATGCCTCCTTCCATATACATGGAGTGGACGGCCTCCCTTTCCTAATAGGAATAGGTGGTCGTCCATCCTATGGAAGGAGCATCTCCAAATGTAATCTCCCTTGATTACATTATTCCATCTATCTTCAATTTTCTACAACAACAATTGTTGTAAATTATTCTACAAAATAATTCATAATTATTTTGTGAACATTGCAATCTTGCCATTGAAAAATTGTGAATCACATTCACAACCCAAAATAAAAATGTAAATTACATTTTCAATTTAATGTCCAATGTGAATCCAATTCACATCAACATTTAATTAACACATGTAAATTACAAATTGCTCTCTCTTATATATTATAAATCACATTTATAATATATATGACTAATATGGATATTTCTATCCACATTATTCATATCGATGATAATTAAATCACATTTAATCACACTACAAAAAAACGTATGTTTTGCTACAAATCAATACAACAGTATTAAAAAGTATTGCATATAGTTTACGCAACAATACGTGTATCATCATGAAAAGTTTTTCATAGCGCTATATTACCTTTTCAAAAGATCATTCGCAACGGTTGTACCACGTTTCATTTTAATTAATTCCCCGTTGCCAAAATTGCAAATAGAAAATCTCATTATTGTCGTTGCCAAATTTGCAAATAAAAAATCCATGACCGCTAAAAAAACCCGCCTGTCATTTTCCTTTCCCCGCTCATCCCAAATCCCTCGCCCACTAATATCACATACTCCTCCTTTCACGTAACAAATTCTCCCCACTTTCCTAAAACCCTTTTCCTCATCCTAGAGACGCTCCCTTTTCTTCTATCATCCCTCTGTCTTCTAAGAATCGCCATGTTGATCAGCCTCTGAAGAGAACGTGAAGAAGAAGCCGTGGATAACGATATCATCTTTTCAATATTTTGTGCAAAGCTGTCGACAAGGGTGATCAGGAGGAGAGATCGTGGGTCAAGATCTGTGTCAATATCAAGGATCACGCCAGATCTTAAGCCAAGGTAAGATTTCCTTTGAAATTTACCAAAGAATTTAGATATGTGAATCCATGGGTATTCGAATCCAAGGCTTACAGACCTCTAATAATTTTTAACCCAAGTGCCCTCGTTTTATATGTACTTATCAAGTTTTGTCTTAATCCGAAATATGTATGTAACTCATTAATCTTGAAAGATCAAATCAAAACATCCAACTCTATAAAAAATGATTTTGATATGACTGTATATACCATATTAAGATGACATTTCATAGGTTTATAAAACAATATACCTAAACACGATATATAAGGATAGATGTTTGAGATTAAATTTAAGAAACATCTACAACAATTAATCTGAATGTTGCATTGCTTACTATAAAAAGATAATGGAATGCGCCTACAATTCATAAATATATCGATTAATTAATCATATAATTTTAAATTTGAATAATTGATCCGTAATTAGTTGGTACTTAAAAGATCAAATATGTTCATCTATATTTACGTACATCTTAGTTCTTATTCTCATATATTAAAAGATCCGAGACATTCCCTGCAGAAGTTGTGAAAACAATATTAAAAGGATTATTTTTAATGAAAGTATTAATTACTTATTCAAAAATAATTTTACACCATATCATACTCCTTGATCTATATCATATTAAATTTTACTGGATAAAGCTATATGAAGTAAAAGAATGTTATAATTTGGCCCACTATTCTAGAGATTCACCTCAAGAAAATAGCATTTAGATGACCATCTCCATGGCCCTATGGTAATTTATAGATAGATTATGTTTATGTAGGCAAAGAGTTGTAAATTGTGAGTGCATATTTTAATCATAGTCATTTATTAACGCCTCGCTTAAAAAGTTAAAAGGGAAATCATGTTAATATACCATAATATTCGCAATCCTTGTATGACAAAAAATAAGGATTAGATTCATGTATAATTTCATAACACCACTTTAAGTCATTTTAATAGAATAGTTATTGTCTCAAATTTATTTGGTATCCATAAATCATGATAGATAGTGGCCTCTTCTACGGAAGAATTTTTCTTGAAACTTGATCATACAAGTCAATGCGTAATATTTTAGATATCTATCATTGTTTGTTTTTTCAAACTATTTTGAATTTGTATCCACTATGAATATTTTATTACAAGGTTAATTTATTTTAGGTGCTTTGGAAGTGGATGTTTTGGTGATGGATAAGACTTGGATATTTAAGCGTTGTGAAGATATTCAGGAATATGATAAAGGTGTATGCAATTTTTTGGATTGGGCATTTCATGATGATAGATCATCTTATAGATTTGGATCAAAAAAGGATTGGATATTTTGTCCTTGTAAGAAGTGTAAGAATATCAAGAAGAATGGACGCTTGGAAGTATACAACCATCTAATATTAAATGGTTGGTGGTCAAGATATATGGTTTGGGATGTTCATGGAGAAAATCAAGGAGAACCATCGAGACAAATTGTAAACAATGCAAATGAGTGTGATGATGGACAAGATGATATTATTAATATGTTGCATGATATAGGAGCTGCTCCTATGGATTATGAAAACAACACATCAGCAAACAAAGAAGCAGATAATCTCTACAAGACTTTAGTAGAAGCTGAAAAACCCATTGCTTTAGGACTGAAGATGTCTCGATTTAAGTTTTTATTGAAACTATTCAAGTTGAAAGTTAGACATCGCTCTACATCAAAAATGATGTCAGATGTACTCGACTTTATTAGGGAGTTGTTAGATGATCCTGCTGATTATCCTCGAAGTTGGTACGAGGCAAAAAAAAGTCTTCAAATGTTAGGGATGGATTATGAAAAAATAGACGCATGTCCAAATGATTGTGTTTTATTTTGGAATGAGAATAGCAAAGTAGAATATTGTCCCAAGTGCAATCATTCAAGATATAAGAATGGCAATGCTGATGCAAACAATAGCAAGAAGCGCAAGTCAGAAAAGATACTTCGCTACTTTCCATTGATTCCTAGATTAAAACGTTTATTCTTATCACCGAGAACAGCAAAATGGATGTCATGGCATGGTAATAGAAGGGAACACAATCCTAATGGTTTGATGCGCCACCCTGCTGATTCTGAAGAATGGAGTAGGTTTGATAATATCTATCCAGATTTTGCAAATGAGATTCGTAATATCAGACTTGGTCTTGCAAGTGACGGATTCAATCCATTTGGACATATGAATAATAATTATTCCATATGGCCAGTTGTTGTCCTCGTATATAATTTACCTCCATGGATGTGCATGAAGTCATCTTTTATGATGATGCCCTTACTTATACCTGGTGATAAAGGTCCGGGAAATGCAATTGATGTGTATCTTCAGCCATTGATGAGTGAATTGAAGTTGCTATGGAACACTGGAGTCGAAACATATGACGCACATAAAAACAATATGTTTTCAATGCGAGCTGCATTATTATGGACAATTAATGACTTTCCTGCTTATGCTAATTTATCAGGATGGAGTACAAAGGGATACAAGGCATGTCCCGTATGCATGAAAGAAACGCATAGCCTAAGGCTAGAAGAGAGTTCAAAGCAGTGCTATCTTGGACATCGTCGATTTCTTCCAGATGGTCATAGGTGGAGGGAGCGTCGATATAATAAAAGGTTCGATGGACAAAATGCTGGTGAATGTCTTAATCTCTCTAGCTTGCGCATAGATGGATATGAAATGTGGCATCAACAACAACAATTAACAGATTTACCAGTTGGTCGTCTTTTTAAACAACCAGGGAGTGGTTGTTGGAGGAAGAAAAGTATATTCTTTCAAGAATTACCTTACTGGAAGGATCTACAAATTAGACACAATTTAGATGTGATGCACATTGAGAAAAATATCATGGATAATATTTTTGGAATTCTAAATTTATCTGGTACTTCAAAAGATACCTTAAAAGCTAGAAGAGATCTCCAACAATTGGGTATAAGAAGTGATCTACAACCAAAGGATCTAGGCGATGGTAAATTTGATTTACCTATGGCAGACTACACATTATCCATTTCAAAACGTCAGTCAATATTAGAATTTTTTAAATCTATACGAGTTCCAGATGGGTATTCATCAAACATCTCAAAATGTGTGAATATAGCAGACAGAAAGATAAGTGGTCTAAAAAGTCATGATCATCATGTATGTATGCAGATTTTTATTCCATTAGCACTTCGTGGTATGCTGCCGTCTAATGTTCTTGACCCGTTGGTAGAAATGAGCCAATTTTTCAGAACCTTATGTTCTAAGGTTCTTGATCCTAAAATTTTGATACAGTGTGAAAGTGATATTGTTGAGACTTTATGTAAAATGGAGCAAATATTTCCTCCATCTTTCTTTGATGTGATGGTACACTTGACGGTTCATCTGGCAAATGAAGCAAGGATTGCTGGACCAGTACAGTATAGATGGATGTATCCTATTGAGAGATTTCTCAAGAAACTCAAAGATTATGTATTTAACAAAGCACATCCCGAAGGATCAATTGCAGAAGGATATCTCTTAGAAGAGTGCATGAACTTCTGTTCTATGTACATGGATAATGTAGATGATCAATTCAATCAAGTACAACGAAATCATGATGGTAATATGGAGTATAAATATGAAGGCATGTTTTCTATATTTTCCACATGTGGAAAGGCTATTAGTGGAACAGTTCGAAAGACGATGTCAGAAGAAGATATGAACTTAGCACACTACTATATATTAATGCAAATTGAGGAGCTTGATTGGTTCTTCATAGAGTACAAAGATTTATTTCCTTCACCAGTTCGCATGTCTTTTCATGTATCCAACTTCTTACAATGGTTTCGTATGAAAGTGAATGAATTAAAAGTAAATAAAGACAGTAAGTGGACGTCTGAATTAGGAATTTTGGCAGAGAGACCTTTTAGTTTTGTATATACACATTCTGGTTATATTGTGAATGGATACCGGTTCAGAATAAAGGCTTTAGATGCGACGAGAAAGACACAAATGAATGGGGTTATTGTTAAGTCTCAACTTCATTCTGGATTAGATGGCTATTATGGTGAAATTATTGAGATTGTTGAAATTAGTTTTACACATGAACTACATATTGTGTTGTTTAAGTGTGATTGGTTTGATGTATTCAACCGAGATAGTGGATTTATCAAAGACAAACATGGGTACATTAGCTTAAAGCAAAATCGTAGATTGGGGACAGATGAACCATTTGCACTTGCTAGTCAAGTTGAACAAGTTTTCTTTGTTCCTGATAATAATAGAAATGGTTGGATTATACCGATAAAGACAATACCCAGAGAGTATTATAATGTGCTAGAGAAAGAATCAATTTCTGATGATGAATATGATGATGAAGAAGCATATCAAGAAGATCTAAATGAATAAAACTACTATCCTAGATGATGAAACAAGATATGCAATGTAATGGTATGGATGTATTTCTTTTTAATATTTTTCAATACTATTATCTTCTTGTTACTGTAAATACAATGTCATACAGATGGCGTCACGACGAAGACTACCACAACGTCGTGTACATATTAGTACAGCAGAACTACATGCACCTCCTCATGAGTCAACATTATTTTCTCATAGATCTTCAATAACTACGCCATCCTCAACTGCATCACCTTTGCATATTTCACAGGTTTGTGTGAAACATCAAGAAAAAATAAAATGGTACCATTTTATTTACTCTTTAGATTCATTATTAGTTGTATTCTTTTAACTGAGTACTTAAAATATTAACACTTTGCAGGTGACGCCAAGATTGAGACCGATACATAACGATGTACTTGAGACTCGTGCATCAGAAAGTGAAGAAATTTCTTCTCAATCGAGGAGACATTCTCCCATATTGCGAACAGTGACACCATCACCAACTATATCACCTTCACATAACCCACAGGTTGATATGGAAACACAAAGTAACCATGAGCATGCGGTTCAACGAACTCGAGGAGCAGCACGTTGTGTTGCACTTGAACGTCTAGGGAAGGGAGAAACATACACTGTAAGGGTTGAGGCAGGCTATGCTGTTGGGCTTAACAGTGATTATTTTCACAGTCAATTGGGTGCACTTGCACGTGCTATTATACCAATCACAATACGAGATTTTAGAAGGGGTGTTACAAAAGAGATGAAGGACACTCTTCTAAAGAGACTGAAGGTACTAACTCTTTTTTTTTGTTCATCAAATAATATACAAGTATAATGAATAGCTTTATATAATATGAAATTTCAGGAATCATTCACTTGGGAGAGCTCTGCTAAAGTTGATAAGCTCATCATTCAACACGCTGGTGATTTGCATCGTCAATTTCGGTTTAAGCTAAAGAAGGATGTAAGTTGTTTTTACTTTTTTATTATTAACATAAATTATTTGTTATATGCTTACTAAATTGAATATTTTCTTCCATAGCACTTTGATGAGAAACTCCCTGTGTCACAAATACTTAAAAATGTACCTGAAGGTGTGCATCCAGATGAATGGCGTGATCTAGTTGATTATTGGACTTCTCCTGCATATAAGGTACAAAATAGATTAGATAGATTTGAAGCAAGTAATATATTTTAAAAATAACATATTCAAATGTTTATTTATAAGTATTTTTATTCTACTAAGTAATCATATAAGAAGTTATTATATATCTCTATTGCATTCTTGCCTACAGGCCATGTCAAAGAGAAACACAACAAATCGATCAAAGGGAGAAAATGTTACTCATCGCATGGGTAGAAAGAATATGCATCAACTGAGAACTAAGCTGGTAATATAAATATTTCAAGCTTTAAATATATCCAAGTTTGATTTCAGCATTTCTAAAAATTTAATATGAAATTGATTTCAGGAGAGAAATGGGATCGATAGTCATCGGACAAATCTATTCTTATATTCTAAGAGTCGAGAGGCATCTGATGGTTCCAGAGTATGGAGAGATACTACATATGAAAAACAATATGTATGTTATTTAAATCCTTGATGTAATTTTTATTTCAAAAGTTTTTTGTAATATATAGATTTAATATCATGAATTTTTTGATAGGAATCAATGATAAAGCTTCAGACTCCAGTTGAGGGACAAAGTCATTCTTCAGTACTCTCCCCAGATGCAGCATACCTACAAGTTACTGGGCCTGAACATCCAGGGCGTGTTCGTGGTGTTGGATGAGGCATCACACCTTCTCGTTACTATGCAGGAGATGATGTATCCATAAAGCATTTGGTTGAAAATCGTTTCAAACAAATTGAAGATATGGTGGAGAAACAAAACAAAACAATTACGATGTTGATGGACATGCTAAGCAAGCAGCAACATATAACATCTTCTTTGAGTTCTCCTTTAGGCAAAAGGAAAGGAGGAACACACGATGCGAGTGATGTTGACGAAAATGAGGGCGAGGATGAAGATGAAGATGCTTATTATTTGGATGAATAGTAGATTATCACTTTACTTTTCTTGGACTTTTTTTGCTTCCATTTTAATGTGATGTCTTTAGTTGTATTTTGTTTCTTTTTGAACTTATGATATATGGTGGAACTTGGAACTAGTTGATTCAGTTTTATTTCATTAAATAGATAATGTGTTCCATTTCATATACATGTATGTGATTTTATGATATACGTCTCATGCATATCGTATATGTGATGTGTTTATTAGTTACTCTTATTTATTTAGTAAAAAAATAATTATTATGAACAACAAGTACGATGTGATGGGGAACATATGCATATGTCGTCTATGTAAATTTTATAAATAAGATTTGAAAAGCTAGATGTCATTACAAAGTCATATTAAAATAGAAATAATAATGCTTTATAATACTATTTGTAACGGTATTTATACCATGACTATAATTTTTTTACAATTATATTATAAACGTTGAAAATAAGAATTTGCAACGGTTGATTTAATGTGTCGACCTACTTTTTTTTACAGTTTTTATACCGTTGTTAGAAAGATATTACAACGAATAAATAACTGTTGCAAAAAACATACATAATTGCAACGGTATTATCTTTCGCTACAGCCTTTTTTGTCACGGTATTATTACCGTAGCAAAAGAGATATTGCAACGGTATGGTACCTTTTTGCAATGGTATAATACCGTGGCTTGTTCTAAAGTATGTAGTAGTGTCATCTTAGATCTCTACTTTCATGTGCTCAAATAATATGAATCATATTGACATTATTTACATCTTTGATAATCAAATCACATTTAGTTATCTAAGATAGCTCTCTTTATAATCATAATAATTAAATCACATTTAATTATCCATTTTCTCAATGCTCGGATACTCATATCAACAATGAAATTATCCATGAACTCTTTCAAGGATAATGCGCTTTCTCTGCGAATACTTGGAGATAAGGATATGGCGATTGTGTTGTTCAACGTATAATGACTTGGATATTGAGATCATATCTCAAATCCAGATCACGCGCCTCCCATAGATGCTTGATTAAATCAAGACCGCAAATCTAATCTTCTCATTGCATATGAATCACATTCAGATCAATGTCCAACATTTGGACCAAGATCAGATTACTTCTCTACTAAGAGGAGTCACTAAAATCTAGACCCGTTTCATCACTCCCTAGGAATGGAAGCGTCATGGTTATACAATCGTTTATGATCACATCACCCTCAGGTATTCCCTATACATGTGCATCCTGCATACTGGAAGACTTAGAATAAACCTGAAGTATTAGATCAACTTTATACTGTCTACTTCAGGGTTCTATCAGTAAGTTTCTCATTCGATCATTGGGAGTTGGTATCGATCATATACTTTTCAAAAGCGTATATCATACCTAGGTCTTGATCATATACTTTGCAAAAGTATATATCAAACCTACAAATTCAGCCAAGCTTCCAAAGCGAGACGACCGTGTGCACAGAATTTGATTCTTCCCAATATCTCATGAGTGAGCTCATGCATTCCCGTTCAGTTAATGAATCTGTATGATCCCTTTGAGAGATCGTATTACTCATATGCCCTTATATGCACACCAACACGTCGGTGTATAGACCTTGGTTAGGTCATCAACCTATTGGTCTGCCAAATGTACATACTCAGACATATAGTAACACATCTGTCTCCGATCAGAGGATGCGTGCATGTATCGTGACAGCATACGATATAGTACTTTGGTTATCTCGATCTCGTTAAGTCAACTCTTTGACCTAACTAATCTGACACCTCCAAATCTCTGTTCCTATGCAGAGGACCTGCATCAAAAGGTCGATCAGATATCAACCAAAATGAGAAAGGATTGCCATCTCCTACTCAGGCTGGAGATCATCTCTTAACAATCATTTGACGGTGCTTGATGAGTCCTCTATCTAACTCATTAGATATTCATCGAAGCACCAGCTATGATTCAATAATTGAATCAACAGCTGTATGATCATTAAGATGGCCATGGTACATAACCCTAATTGTACTAAGGGACCTATTATGCAACCTATTTATTCTTCATTTCAGATCAGGGAATGATATGTATAATAACATTTATTGCATAATGGCTCACCATCGGCTCGCATGTCCAACAATCTCCCACTAGCCCAAAGAGCCATTAATGGGCTAATCATTTAAACCCGCACTCAAGTGACAATCATAGGCTATTTAGAAAATAGCTAGATAAGCTGATCAGTCACTCTGTTCCCGCGAGACTACACCAAGTCCTTTTACGACACTTGCATATCTCCTAGTAACAATGCTCGCATGCAATGCAAATGTTGCATCTTATGCAACCAATACTCAATCTAGTCAGTTATAGTGCCCTTGACACTATAGCTTAATAATTATCATAACCAGTATTTTCATAATCCTTATCAGAATACCCTTATTCCTGGAGATCTCTATCTCCTAAGGTATCTATAGTTAAGACCTTTTAGATCACTATCTATAAAGTCTTAAACTTTTGAAGATAAGACTTTGAGATCACTATCTCAAAAAATCTTGTCATCTATGAAGATTTTGTTATTACATCAATCAAGTGTTTTCTCGTAGGATTAGTAATAGTTTACTACTCCCACTACATGGCAGATATCTGGTTTTTGTACACATCTAGCATATACTCAGCTTCTCGTAACTAATGCACAAGTGCAAGCAGTTCTAGCATTTACTTCCTCAACTCTTTGAGGTGCTATCCCTTTAGATAGGTCAGTACCATATCTTAAGGGATGGAAGTCTTTCTTGGAATTTCTAGGAATAGAATATGTCCAAGGTGTACTACAAATGTGACATCCCAATATCCTCTTCTCATTGCTTCTGAACACCTTCAGAACTAAGATCCAAGAGGTATCCTTGAGATCATATCTCAAGTTATGGAACAACCAGATTATAGAACACTTATTATTATCCTTATATCATTTTAAATGATTCGGATATCAACTACATTTAGCACGATGAACACAAAGGCACTCCCATTAATCTTCACATGTCTCATCAAGATTCTACCTAAAATCATAACATTTATAATTTCATCAAATCTTATGGCCCAACTTCAAGAATCTTATTTGAGTCCATAGATGGATTCCTTAGCTTGCACACCTTGCTTTCCTCAACCATGAAGCCCTGGGGCTACTTCATGTGAATATCCTCATAGAGGTATTCATAGAGGAATGCAATCCTGACTTACATCTTGAGGATGCAATAGTCAAGTTGTGTAGCTAAGGTTAGAAATATTATGATGATTTTAAGCATGGTCACCTAAGAGAAAGTCTCATCGTAAGCAATGTCTTCTCTTCCGGTGTGTAGCTCATGGCTACGAATCGTGCTTTGAAGGTCTCTACATTCTCATCAGGTTCCCTCTTCTCCTGAAGATCCATTTACACCTTTACATGTCTTACCCATATAGGTGGATCCTCGAGGGTCCATATACAACACTTGTATATGAAGTCTACTTTAGACTTTATTGCTAAAATCCATCTTTCCATGTTATGATCCTCAGGAGTTTCATGACATGAAATCCAATCATTGTCAGACTTAACTGTCACATGGAGTACATCCTCAAACTCATTTGAAGAAGTATTAGCGTTTCATCTTTAATTGCCCTTTTAGTTTCCGATTTCAGGAGCCGCATTATCATCTCAAGATTCAATGAGTTCCTACACTTCATTTTTATCTTGATTCTCAAGAGACTCATCCTCTAAGAATCACATTCTCAGAGATGATATCTTTTAAGAATCTCAAGGTTATAAAATAGGTATCCAATACCATCCTTTATTTTCCTAATGAAGTAGCACTCTCTGGTGCTCAATTCCAGCTTACTTGCATGGAATCTTATTAAGGATATATAATGTAGTCTCTACTACATATATACCCGGAAACTAAGAGGAAATTATGCTAAAATTCATCATTGATCAAATCATGTCACACATGATCCAATTGTATCTCCCTATAACTCTATTGAGTTAAGGTATGTTAGGAGGATTGAGATAGAAATGATATTCATATCTCCATAAGGTATTCTTTGAATTTATCTAATAAGTACTGACTACCTAGATTAGATCAAATTCATTTAATCTTCCTTCAAACTTTGGTTCTAAATCAAAAAATGAAATCTTTGAACATTTCAAAGGTTTCTCAAGTGAAGAGAAGAAATATCATATCATACATAATCATCAACATATATCACATATCCATAATGTTTATTATGATATAGATGATCCACATACATCAATATGTATGAGATCCTGAATACTTTGACATCTTACGTCTTTCCCAAAGAAGGGTGTATTGGACATTTTACTTTGAATACAATATTCATAAATATGTAAGTTTTGAAATTTTAGACATTCTAAAGTTTCATATCTTACTAGTCCATTGATCAAATCAACAGACAAATGTCCGAGGTTTGATGCCAGATCATTATTAAATGATCTTCATTCTCCTATTGATCTTTTAAGGTTTTTAATTTTCAGTAATAGAAATCTTAATGAACCATTCATTAATTTTCTAATTTTGTGGAGTCCACTAGATGTTAGATTACTATATGAAATATATCCATCATAACTCTTTATGATAGTTCTATCTCAGAATTCATGTTTATTTCCAACATTTAGAAACAAACAATGTGTGTATTCTTATATCTAGGTCATAGAGACATTCTCTAAGACTGAGGGTTCTCCCACTGAAATTAACAAGTCTATCAATCCAACAGAGATTGTTGCAACAATTGCATCAATATCCATGTGGATAACTATAAACCTTAAGATCAAATTTTCCAGTCTTCTAAAATATATACAACATATTGCAAGTATTGTTAGAAGATTGAGATATAATTATTAGACTTTATCTTATCAAATAAGAAAGTTAATTTCAATGATTTATGTAGATTATTTTGATGCTCTATCCGAGTCCTTCTGTAAGGATTCTAGACAAACTTGATAGTCATACTATCAACACATTAACTCATTGCAGTATTGGCATTCTCCCAACTATCTGGATGTCATATGGAAGTCATAGAAGTAGGTCAACTCTTTGACTTTCCTTCTTACTTCGGTCCGACCCATGCTTCCACTACGCTTCCTTCATCTATAAACAACCATTGCTTAAGACTAAGGATCTCTTACGTTAAATTCAAAAGAATTCAATGTAAGAGCATTTCAACATTTATACATGCTTCATTAAATTCATATAATATGAATATTATGAAGCTTGATGAATGACTAGAGTATAGACAGTAGAACGATGACACTCATCGTATCTACATCTATCTAAACTCTTTAAACATTGGTTCAGGTAGGTATTCAAACCTTTTGAATACATCATCTCTTATAGAGCCACCATTCGGCATGATGCAGAGAACCATGTCATTCATGATTAAATGTTGAGAGCACATATGTATACCAAAATATCTTCTTAGATTTTGTAAAGATTATTTGACAATTACGATCATCATCGACATGTCACTTCCAAAGTACATCCGATGAGAGATCAAGACTATAGAGACATACAAACCCTAGGGTTGTAGTCCTATTATCTTTTTAATTGCCATTCCTCATTATTATGAGCAAACTTGTGCATTGCAACCACATACATTATGTGTTCAACTGCAAGTACAATATCTGGATCATGAGTCCAATCCACGATATTTTACTGGTTATTATTGAGTATATCATTGAGTGGGTTTTAATGAAGGATTATCTGAAATAAGAAATTTGCATAAGTGTATATATTTATATATATATATATATACATATTTTACTTTGATTTAGGAATTTTTATATGAAAGTTGTCTTGCCTTGTCAATATTGAAAGTTCATTCCCTTAATTACTTTCAATGTAAGAGATATACTTACCATTATATCTCAAGCAAGATCTGGGATCTCCTTCCTTATCTTTGTTGCATCCCAATAATATGAGAACCTACAACTCGGATAAAAAGAAGCGGGAACACATTCTGCCTTGCAAGTCCAACTTGCATCTCCCAATTCGATCTTTAACACCCGAGCCCACCACCACTAAGGCGATGTTGACCCGTCATTAATTGAACCAAACCGTCAACAGGAATACAACTCGCTATGCGCAATCCAATATCGCCCCAATAATATGAGGACCTGATATTGGGGTCACTACGCATACGTCCTTACTCTTTCGAGAAGCGAAGAGCCTGATCCAGATGCGCTTACATACATGAGCTGCCACTTCGGACAGACGTCTCCTATATACAATCCCTGGCGACGGAACCCTCCGCCTTGACGGGAGACCATGAATGTCACTTATGTGATCCTCCCCCTCATATTCAAATTCTAATTAATCATTATGAATCATATTCAATATGATATAATTCTTCCAAGGGAAATAACATCTCTATTCATAATAGAGTGTTTTAATTTTAATTAGATTCCAATTAATATCCAACAAACATTCTTTATTGTTACTTGAATCATGGTATTATCTCAAATACGTATTATTTCGAATTTTAATAATTAGAAATACGTCATGATTTCTTAAGCATTATACTAAACCTACCCGCTATCATGGCCAGTACCGATGAGAGTGGGATAGACCACATACGTTGCAACCTACTATCCCAATGCTCTCCGACTAGACACCATATCCAGCTCAGGAAAGGATCATGCAAAATAGATCATTTTGTACTTGAGATGATCATCGGTTCTTCAACCAAAATTATACCATATAAGAATAATAAACAATTTTGATTAACATTTTAATGAGATTTTCTAAATAAATCCCAAATCCTATTCAAGCAACAAGTTTGTTGGAATGTAGATCATGTAACCAATTAATGATCTAGATCACATCTAATCAATTATTGGTTAAGGCAATGTCATTTAAGGAAGTAATTATCATCAAATATTTTACAAATATTTATGCACAATTATTCCAGGAAATTAAACAATTTAGTTTCACCAATTGATTAAATGACAATCACTAGGTTCTTGATTAGGAAAGTATTTCCAGCAGTGACCCTCACTTACTAAAAATATTATATCTCAATCAATTTAAATCCAAATTAAGCAAAGTAAGTTCCTAAAGTTTGCTAATTTGATTTACAACAGAACCTAAGTTATTTGCACGCATTTCAAGGCGTATCAAATCAGCAATTAACTCTTTAATTACGTTGAGATTCGCAGTCCCCGAAACTGTGGATACATGTTCACTAAAATGAGCATAACTTGAGCAAATGGAATCAAAATCACGTAAACTCAGATCCTACAGTTTCCTTATTTAATGGGGAACAAAATCCTGTTATTATTTTCTGTTAAACAATTTAAACAGTGCCGAAAATAATCTCAAAATAGAGATGCGAAAATGAAATGCAAGAAAACTTTCGCAAATCCTAATGAACCCAAGTCATCCTCGGTTCATGGATCGTATCCAAAACCACCAACCTAAGGCTCTGATACCATTTGAAGGATATGGTTAGATTCTCAAGCGTATCACGGAAGCGTGAGCATCGTATCGAATATGACGAAGAACGACTAGTTGCACTAGTTGTTCTATGCAGTGGAAATTAAAAAAATTTCATGCGACGAAACCACATGATCCAAGAACACTTCTCGGATAATTTCGTCTAAAACACAAATAATTAATAGGGTTACCTCTTGAAGCGTGGTTGTGATCGAGTCTCTAAACGAAGAGACCTCCTGTCTCAAGTCCGATCCGACGGAGGAGATGCTTGCGAGCGCGGGGATGAACTGTGTGCTTCTCGCAATCTATGTTGATGATCCAAGCGACGGATCTCCTGATCTCGACACATGAGATTTGAATATTCTTCACGAGCAAGGCACATCGAAGTAGACAGAGATCCATGAGCAAACCATCGGGCAGCATAACGATGACGCTGCGGCGATGGAGAACCTCTCTAGGGCATCCATGGTGGACGGCCACATGAGAGGGGGAGAGAGAGAGTAGACGTGTAGAGATAAAGAGAGAGAGAGAGAGAGAGAGAGAGAGAGACTTATGTTCTCTTGTGTGTTGTAAAGAAGAGCAAAGGGATGCCTTCTATTTATAATATTTTGGGATCCATGGATTTCAATCCATGGGCAACACAAATCCAATGGCTCTCATTGATTGTGTTTCTTTTAATGGCCAAGATTTGTGTTTGTAAAACCAACAATAATTAATTTAATTGATATTAAATATATATTGATAAACCAACATAATTTAATCCTCAAATTAAATCAAACAAATATGGATATAATGGGAAAGAGAGAATGCCTCCTTCCATATACATGGAGTGGACGACCTCCCTTTCCTAATAGGAATAGGTCAATGTCCCTCCTATGGAAGGAGCATCTCCAAATGTAATCTCCCATGATTACATTATTCCATGTATCTTCAATTTATTACAACACCAATTGTTGTGAATTATTCTATAAAATAATTCATAATTATTTTGTGAACATTGCAATCTTGCCGTTGGAAAATTGTGAATCATATTCACAACCCAAAAAAAATGTAAACTGCATTTTCAGTTTAATGTCCAATGTGAATCCAATTTACATCATAATTTAATTAATAAATGTAAATTACAAAGTGATCTCTCTTATATATTATAAATCACATTTATAATATATATGACTAATAGGGATATTTCTATCCACATTATTCATATCGATGATAATTAAATCACATTTAATCATATTAGATCTCTATTTTCATGTGCTCAAATAATATGAATCATATTCACATTATTTACATCTTTGATAATCAAATCACATTTAATTATCTAAGATAGCTCTCTTTATAATCATAATAATTAAATAACATTTAATTATCCATTTTCTCAATGCTCGGATACTCATATCAACAATGAAATTATCCATGAACTCTTTCAAGGATAATGCACTTTCTCCGCGAATATTTGGAGATAAGAACATGGCGATTGTATTGTTCCACGTATAGTGACTTGGATATTGAGATCATATCTCAAATCCAGATCGTGGGCCTCCCATAGATGCTTGATTAAATACGACCGCAAATCTAATCTTCTCATTGCATATGAATCACATTCAGATCAATGTCCAACATTTGGACCAAGATCAGATTACTTCTCTACTGAGAGGAGTCACTAAAATCCAGACTCATTTCATCACTCTCTAGGAATGGAAGCGTCATGGTTATACAATCGTTTATGATCACAACACCCTCAAGTATTCCCAATACCTATACATCATGCATACTGGAAGACATAGAATAAATCTGAAGTATTAGATCAACTTTATACTGTCTACTTCAGGGTTCTATCAGTAAGTTTCTCATTCGATCATTGGGAGTTGGTATCGATCATACACTTTCCAAAAGCCTATATCATACCTAGGTCTTGATCATATACTTTCCAAAAGTATATATCAAACCTACAAATTCAGCCAAGCTTCCAAAGCGAGACGACCGTGCGCACGGAATTTGATTCTTCCCAATATCTCATGAGTGAGTTCATGCCTTCCGATTCAGTAAATGAACCTGTATGATCCCTTTGAGAGAACATATTACTCATATGCCCTTATATGCACACCAGCGCGCCGGTGTATACACCTTGGTTAGGTCATCAACCTATTGGTCTGCCAAATGTACATACTCAGACATATAGTAACACATTTGTCTCCGGTCAGAGGATGCGTGCATGTATCGTGACAGCATACGATATAGGACTTTGGTTATCTCGATCTCGTTAAGTCAACTCTTTGACCTAACTAATCTGACACCTCCGAATCTCTATTCCTATGCAGAGGACCTGCATCAAGAGGTCGGTCAGATATCAGCCTAAATGAGAAAGTATTGTCATCTCTTACTTAGGCTGGAGATCATCTCTTAACAATCATTTGACGGTGCTTGATGAGTCCTCAGTCTAACTCATTAAATATTCATCCAAATACAGCCTCTATGATTCAATAATTGAATCAACAGCTATATGATCATTAAGATTGTCATGGTACATAACCCTAATTGTACTAAGGGACCTATTATGCAAACTATTTATTCTTCATTTCATATCAAGGAATGATATGTGTAATAACATTCATTGCATAATGGCACGCCGTGGGCTCGCATGTCCAACAGAATCTGAAATTGAAGCAACTAAGCTTCAAAGAGAAGGTTTTAGAAGACTTATCTTGGGATTGTATGGAAGTGCAAATGAGATGTGGGAGGCAGTATCATCTTGTATCTGAAGGGTAGCCAAAGAGATACTAGGTGAGTCTAAGGGAGGAGCTCCGGGCGAAAAGGAGGCTTTTGTGGTGGAGTGAAGGAGTACAAGAGAAGCTTAAAATTAAAAGAGCTTGCTTTAAAGCTTTGTCTAAGGATAAAACAAATGAAACTATCACAAACTACACAATAAAGAAGAAGGAAGTAAAGAAGACGATAAGTGAAGTTAAGTCAAAAGCTTATGATGTTTTGTACAAAATCTCGACTCTAAGCAGGGATAGAAGGATATATTAAGGTTGGCTAAAGCAAGAGAAAGAAATACCAAAGATCTTTCTCAAGTGGAATGCACTAAGGATGAGGAAAGGTTACGTTCCTGTTTCTCAGAATTATATAGAGACTAGATGAAAGCAATACTTCCATAAGCTTTTCATTGGGGAAGGAAATAGAGAGATCATTTTGGGAAATCTAGCTAGTAGTGAAAGTTACTTGAATCGTGCATGCTATATAAGAATACAAAGGAAGGAAGTAGAGGAGGCTTTGAAGGTTATGAGACATGGAAAAGATGTATGACCTGATGACATTCCTATAAAAATTTGGAGAGTTTTAGGTGGGCGTGGTTTGACTTGTCTTACAAATTTATTCAATGATAATTGGAGAAAAAAAGAAAATACCTAAAGAATGAAGGAGAAGCATCATTGTGCCTTTTTATATGAACAAAGGAAACATTCAAAATTGTTCAAATTACAGAGGTATCAAGATGAATTTGGGGATGTCTGATCGAAAGAAGGTTGAGAAAAGTTTTCAAAGTAAAAGAAAACCAATTCAGATTCATGCCAGGTCATTCAACTATGGAAGCCATACACTTGTTTTGGAGAACAATGGAGATTTATACTATGATTTTTTGTTGATTTAGAGAAGGCTTAGGATTCTGTCCCATGGGAGATATTGTGGAGAGTTTTGGAGAAGAGACGAGTACATGTCCTATACATTAACCTCATAAAAGATATGTATGATATTGATTCATCTTGTGTAAGGATACAGTTTGGGAAGACTAACTATTTTGACATCAACATTGGCCTGCATCAAGGTTCAACTTTGAGACCATTCCTTTTTATTTTGATTATGGATGAGTTGACAAGTCACATTCATGATGAGATACCTTGGTGTATGTTACTTGCTGATGATATTATATTGATTGATGAGACTAGAGATGGAGTAAATGAGAATCTTGAGTTCTGGAGACATGCATTGGAGACTAAAGGATTTTGTATAAGTAGGGATAAGAATGAATATATGGAGTGTACTTTTGATATAAGCAATAATGAAGGAATCCAGGTTAAAATTGGCGATGATAACATTTAGAAGAGAGATTCATTTAGATACTTGGGGATCTACTTTGCAACATGATGGATAAATTAATGTAAATGTTACAAATTGAATAAATACAAGTTGGTTAAAGTGGAGAGGAGACTATACTATTCTCTGTGATAAGAAAATTCCTTTCAAAATCAAAGGAAAGTTTTACAAAGTAATTGTGAAACCTGTTATGCTCTATTGATATGAATGTTGGCTTATAAACCATAGACATGTGCAAAGAATGTCACTAGCAGAAATAAAAATGCTAAGGTGGATGTGTAAACACACATGTAAAGATTAGATTCGAAATGATGTCATCAGAAGGAAAGTTGGTGTATCTCCGATCGAGGATAAGATGTGAGAAAATCACTTAAGGTGGTTTGGTCATTTACAAAGGGGACCAACTAATGCACCGGTGAGAAGATGCGAGTTTTGGAATGTTGAGCTGGCTAAATGAGGGTGAGGAAGGGTGAAGAAGTGTTGGAATAAGACTATATGAAGGGATCTTTTTTTGGATTAAGCCCGAGAATGATCCAAGATAGATCTGAATGGAGGCTAAGAATCTATGTAGCCGACCCTACTTAATGTGGGAAAAGGCTTTGTTATTGTTGTTGATTTTATACTTCATATAATATTTATAATATTAAAATTAAAATATAAAAAGCAGAAGGGGTTGGATGCAATTTACCCCCATACGCATGTGAACCAATAGCACATGTGATTCCGCGTATTGATGAATGACCAATATTACAAGATATCGCTTCACTGATGAGTGGTAGAGAGACAATCTAGGTTGGATATGACAGTTGGTGTGGCCCGTAATTGAATGGATATTGTGCTATCTGGAAGAAAGTCAAGATCGGTGGTAGAGGAAGCCTATGGAGGAACTGATGAAGAACACAACCTGGACGAGATTCAATCTGATGTATCTCCTCACTCCAGGGTTCGTTGGTATTGCTGGGATGTGAAATCGGTTCCTTCTAGTGTTCTACAACTACTGAGGTGTTCAAGAATGTTCGGACCTCTTTGCTAGAGGCTTAGAGGTATGAGATAAAGCTCGACACCTGGAAGCTTTATGCAGGATGAGATTAACCCTAGATAAAGCACTTTGGAGTGCTAATCCGCACGAGAAGAAGGGGTGGATAAGGGCGATGGATCTCCGATGAAGGGTGGAAGGAGGATACCTGGGGACTCGATTCACGAGGAATCGACGGGATTTGGGGGCTTAAAAGGTGGAGAATGTGAAGGGAAAGGAGATGGTGGCATGACTGGGTTGGAATGGTGGAAGACAATTAGAGAACAGAGGCCAAAGCCTAGTGCTCTGACGAATGCTAAATCGAAAATCAAAGCTGAAACGATAACAAAACATGAAATAAAATGTGGAAGTAAAATGCTAAATAAAATGCGGAAAGAAATCTAACCTAACTTTGCCTCAACATGTAACGGGGCCCTAGAAGCGCCATCATTGGAGATAAGTTCTGACGAAGGGGAACCACATAACTACTCTCCCTCTCCATGTTACGAATTGACATGATTACACTCTTGTCACAAGGGTATACCTCCAGCCAAGATTCTATGTGGAGATGGTGTACTAAGATGCATCAAAAATCAAAATGGGATTGAGGTTTGATTATAAATAGAGGACTGTGGCGCTCCAAGAAATCATGTTTTTTGGTTGATACGATGTATGTGCAATGAAACTAATGATATAATGCTTCGAATAGGAGATTTTGTGAAAAAATGTAGAGTCATGGATCGGTGTATTGAAAAGGAAAAATCGACAAATATGGGTTGCTTGCATGCTCTAACATGTCGCAACCCAAGTAAAAGATAGTTGACCTAGGTTCAACGAGTGGGCACACCTGATTAGTCCACCTCGAATGTAACAAGACAAAAAAGCAATAGAAATGGAAATCAATTTAAAAATAATTATAAAATGATTTTATTTATAAAAAAATGATTATAATTTTATAAAATATTTTTCTATGTTTTTTATTTATTTTTTACCATTTTAATATTTACAAGTGTATACATATGTATATTTACCTATGTTTTATGTATTATATTTTTATTTTATATTTTATATGCTTAATATTAGATGTATATATTTTATATACTTATAATATTATTAAGGGTTAAATAGGGCCGCCCCATAGGATGAGCTAACTTAGTTCCCCTGTCCATTTTCCTATTTTCTATTTTTTGAAAATTTCTTTCGTAGAATTTCATCATTATATCCCTATGTTATATCATTCAAATTTCATGTGAAACAGAGTCTCCTACGGTCTCCATCCAGACAATCATTTCTTAACAGTAACAAAATTGCTAAAATCGACTCCATCTGGATGGAGGCCGTAGGAATCTCTATTTCACACAAAATGTGAATGACTTAATGTCGAGATATATTGATGAAAATTCAGGGAAGTAATTTTAAAAAAATAAAAATGGGAAAAATGGGGGTGGGGGAGGCAAATTAGCTCCCCCTATTGGGCAGCCACATTTAACTCTATTATTAAATACACATTTACATATTTTTATTTTATTTGTTTGTATAAATAATTACAGGTATATGCATTATATGTATAATATATCTATATATTATAAGATATTATTTATTTTAACATCTTTTTACATGTTTTTATTTAAGTTTACATTTGAAATATGTTTTATATATTATATACAATTATATAAATATAAAAGAGAAAAAAATATAAAGAATAAAATATATTAATTTTATATTTAAACACTCGGTACGATAATAACCAAAAAATCTGTGTTGACAGCGAAATCTCGGGGATAGAAATAAATGGTAATGTAATGTCGTTGCTATCCCTAAAAATCCCGTGACAAACAAACAATTTTTTTATTAACCTGTATAGTGGACAAGGTCGAACTCAGGGAGACTACAAATCCCGAGGGTTATTCAATTAATCGAAAATCAATTAAGAGAAAAACTTGAATCTCAAAGGATAACTATCCTTGGTTTTTGTGATTTTTTTATCTTTTTTAATTTTTAATTTTTTTATATCTATTTTTTTGTATTTTCTGATTTTCAAATTTTTAGTGATTTTGATTTTGCAATATTTTTTTCAAATAACGAACTATATGCACAAGCACAAGAAATATGCACACTAACTCCTATCTGTAATTTTCAATTATACCAAAAATGCTCAGAAAAACACAGAGAAAATATTTTTTGGGTTTTTAAGGTTTTGAAATATTTTTGGGAATTTTTTTATAGATTTTTCATATATTTTTGTATTTTCCTTAAAATCAAGCAATGAAAAAGAGCGAAATTTTGCACTGCCAGGAGTAATTTGCAACTTAAAAATATTTTAAGTGCCCAAAACTCATGACAATTATTTTTATAACAAAATAGAAGCAATTATCTACAATCAGGAACTGAAATCACTTATATATATAATTTTGTAGAATTTTTTGTTATTTTTATAAGATTTTTAGTATTTTTCAATTTTTTTGACTTTTATAAGGAATTAATGCATGAAATTTGCAAACAAAGTAAAATACAATTAAATAAAACAACTTTATTTTTTTTTGAATTTTCGGAGTTATTTTTCGAAAATTTATGAAATTTTGAATTTCAAACAAGGAAAATGATATGTTTTTAAATTTTAATACTAATAAATGAAATCAAAATGTAATGGAAATTTTATGCTAGATGGATAAGTACATCAGAGCATAGAATAATTTTCTCAGAATTTTTGAGCACTAAAAACTATTTATTTCAATGAAAATATCATGCAAATATAAAGTCTAGAATTGAGGACTAAAATGCAATTATTCAAAAGTTTGGAATGAATATAAATATAGATTAAAGACAGAGTTCAATCACAAATTACCTATATAGCATGTGTGGTGCACGTGACCTTCAATTCGGAGTAGGGCTTCTTTGAAATTTAGGAAACCTCCAGGGGGTTTAGATGCAATTTTCTCAATTTTTTTTAGAAACCCTAGGGTTTCTTCTTTGCTTGTTTTCATTCTCAAGCCAAGGCCATAGGCCGTCGCCCACCTCAGATCTGCGAAGGTCAATGGAGGCACGAGCACGAGGCGCTGGAGCGGGAGGCGGTCGTGCATCGGCGTCGGGGCGCCTGCACGTATACGGACTGCTGGGCGGACATGGGGCAGCGACTGCTGGAGAAGGGCGTGCAAGCAGGTGGCTTCAGAGGCGAAGGGGGAACGTGAGGAGCGGCTGGCACAAGCGATGGCGGCGCCGCCCGCTGTTGGGAGATAGCGGGCAGTGGGTGTCCCGCGCGCGGAAGGAGGCGCGACGAGGCGGTCATTACGCGCCATCGCGTGCGTCCGCACAGAGGATGGAGCACGGTGGCGTGTTTGCTGGCGTGGAGGGTGGCCCGCACATGGAAGGAGGCGCGACCTAGCGGTGGTTGCTAGCACGGAGGCGGGGCCGCAGCACGCGCCGGTTGAAGGCGTGGGCGGCGGAGGTGCACGGCGGTCGGCCCCCTACGGCTGGGGGGGCGACCGTGTTCTTTTTTTTCTTTATTTTTTTTGGAGATTGTAAACAAAATGATAAATAAAAAAATATTTTTAATACGAAAAACAGAAAATGAGATTTTTAAATTTTATTTATTTATTTGTCTTTTAGATTATCTTGCAAAACCAATGTTAGAGAGAACAAGAAAACAAATAAAATTTTTTACTATTTTCTTATTTATTTACAAATAGAAAAATGAACGAGGATCTGGCGGAAATGAAAGGAATCGAATCCGATTCTCCGACCACCGTGCGCGGTCGGAGTTGATAGATCATGGGAAGTAGAAATTGAATGCGGAGAGATCAAGAACGTGAGATGAAAAATCGAGTCGAAGAGGATCAAATCGTGATGAAATTAATGATATAAATAAAGAAATTGATGACAAAATAAAAGTACGATAAGTAAAACTACGATTAACCTAGATTAAAAAAATAAGAAAAATGTGGATCTCACCTTAGGAGCGGAAATGGACCGTGATCGCCTCGACGAAGGCCAACTCATTGTCACCAGATGGCTGGGAGGCTAGGCACTTTTCTCGACAAAATTTTCTCTCGGAGATCGGGCTTCTCTCTCTGAAGATTCATCAAATTAGAATGAGGGAAAAGGAGCCATATAAATAGAAAAGATAATGGAGATGAAATTTGAATTTTTAGCTTTTTGGATAAAGAGATAAAAGAGATGAAAATTGAAATGAGATAAGGATAAAAAGAGATAAAACTATTTACATAATTATCTAATTTTTAATATTTTCGTCACTTTATTTATTTGAAATAAAAAATGTTATTTTTTTTTATTTTTTTATGGTGGTTAATTAAAAATAGCAACTGTATACATATGCTATATACATATATGACATTATATACAAGGGTAAATGAGGAAACTGGCTTTTTTGAATTTTTTAATTAATAATACATTTTTTAATTTTTATTTTTAAACAATTAGTAAAAATATTCACAAATATATACAAATACAATATGTACAAAATACAGGGTAAAATTTCACAAAACCACCCAGAAAATCGACTTTTCAACCGTAACATCAAAAATTATGAAAATACAACCATTTAAAAGATAATTTAATTTAGAAACCAATGGAAGTAAGATTGTTTAAATTTGAGTTCATATGGAGCCAGAATTGGTCTTTCAATTAGTGCTTAGTGGCTTTTTGCAAGTGTGGTTGCTTTTATTCTGTACATAATTTAATTGAGAAATTATTTTTATTAATTCCATTTTTATTTACAACTTTGGTTTTGAAAGTTATTTCATTTGAGATCAATTAAGGCACAAATGAATTAGTGTCAGTTTTATATAGATATACACAAAATAAGTGAGAAGTATTTACAACAACACACAAACATTTTTTGGATTTTCTGCTTAAGGACCCTATCTACTCCTACTTTATTCCTGGTCGATGAGGTCAAGTCTTGACCTTCTCTCGGGGTTCAGGTCAGCCTTTAGACAGTCTTCCTTTTTTCTTTTCTTTATTTTTCCTTTATTTATTTATTTATTTTAGGTTAAAATTAGTAAGAGTGTACAATATTTACACACAGATGCAACTTAGTAAGAATATAGAGTTAGTGTTATATACAGGTATTTTATAAGGGATTTTAAGCTAAAATAAATGAATAAAGATGACAAATCACAGATTCATCATCCCCCTATGATTTACCTTTGCTAGTCTCTTAGCAAACACTTATTTGAAAGAATAAGTGAAGAAAAAGAAAGGGAAAATAAAGGAAGTAGGACAATATTGAGTATTAAACTCATCTTCATAAAATTGTAGTATAGAGCTCTGTCGGACCTTTGGATTATTAGCGTGTCAGAACTTCGGTGGGACTTAGAATTTTAAAATCGACAGCCTTTAAGTTCTACACATCATTATCACAGTTTCAGCTCAGGAGTCATTTTAGATCAATCCTCTTCCCAAAGCATACCCTATGAACATTGAACAATCGACTCATGTGTGTGAAAGGTTTTAGCTCTTCTCATCCAGAATGCTGGACTACCATGCAAATATCCTCTACAATAACTCATCCTCGGAGAGTCATGTATTTCCTTCTAAGGTCTGTTGCGCTGTGTTCACAATCAAATTGGGAGAGATGTTAGAAGAAAGAGAAAAAAACCGGAGGGTGGCCAGTGTAGTCACCTCTCCTTGTGAAGCTGGCCAGTGTAGCCGAGTCTCCACCAAGATCTACATGTTTTCTTGAAGCTTGGACCTTTTTGGTCAGATATTTATTTGGTAGTGGCTTCTTTGTATTTGGATTTTTGGTGGTTCTGCGTAGATCTTGTTGTGCCCCTACGGATATAGAATCTTTTTGTTTCCGTACATGTCTTGGGGTCTTAGAAAAAATTGCGCCTAGTCGTCCATCCCTTTTCCGAAGCATTATTTCAACTCGTACTCCGGTCTTTAGATTTCCACGCTACCAGAAAAGAAACTCACACAGTCTTCCAATATCTCGTCTGAGTTGAGCTAAGTGCATAGTGTGAGAGTACAAATTAATTCTCTATTCCAGAGTTATACCCAGAATGAAGAGACCATGTTATACACTGAATCAAACGCTGCACATTATCATGTGGAACTCAAAGAATTAAGATAAAGATCTGAAGCTTCTAAAATCCTATTTCTCGGTGAAGTTCCTCTAAGAACTAGGTGGATTAAGATCCAACTAAGCTCCATTCTTCAATTTTATTCCAGACAGTTTAAATGTCAATACTATCCTGAAAAATGCACATGCAAATGCAAGAAAATATGCACAATGCAAAGAGTTTTTTTGTGTTGTGTTTTTTTTTTAATTTTTTTGTTGGTTTTTTTGTTTTTTTAACACACGTGGATTTTACAAAATTATATACATATCCCTCCTAATAAACATATTTAAAAGTATGAGTTATGTCTAAAGTATATATACAATATATACGACAACCCCCTATACTTAGCTCGAACTATGTCCTCATAGTGATCAAAGAGTGACAAAGGAAGACATAACTCATGCTAAGTATTGAAAGGTGAAAAGACTCCTATGCTACAACGACTCAAAGAAAAGATAAAAAGAAGAGAAGTTGGTGATCCCCCCGTATACTTAGGATCAAGTAATCCTAAGTATAGTAGAATGTACAAAGGAGAAAACCAATGAAGAGAATGTATAGACTCAAAAAGACACAATATGAACAACATCACCCCCCTATACTTAGGGTAGAGTATCACTAAGTATAGGAAACAACAAGGGTGATAAACATGACGAATATGAACAACACGAATCCTTCACCCTCCTATACTTAGGATAAAGCACATCCTAAGTATATCATATATACACACAGAAAAGGGGTGAATGATCAAACGGGAGAAGAAATAGTGAAACGAAAGGATATACAAGAGGTAGTGAGCTTATGTATCAGTCGCAGAAGGTGGAATCAAAAGGTCATCATCTGATACCAAAGATATAGAATCCACGATGGACAAGAATGTATCATGATCTATATATGGCTTCAGCAACTGTCCGTTCACAACAAATGTTTGTGCGTCAGATGACAACCCAGATATGACAATACTCCCATTGTCACGCATAGCTCTCACGATGAACGGTCCTGACCACTTATTTTTCAATTTTCCTAGAAATAACTTCAACTTAGCATCAAATAACTAAACTTTCTGATCAGGGGAGAAAGTCTTCCTTCGAATGTGTTTATCATGCCAGCTCTTGACTTTCTCCTTATACATAAGTGAGTTATCATATGCAAAGTCTCAGAATTCCAGTAATTTGTTAAAATCCAACTTCATGTTCTTTCATGTCTTCTCATAATCTAAATTGCATACATGGAGTGCCCATAAAGATTTGTGAATTAATTCCACTAGCAGGTGGCAAGGTTTCCCATACATCAATCTGTAGGGAGACATACCCAAAGGAGATTTGTACGCCGTTCGATAAGCCCATAGAACTGAATCAAGCATCTGGGACCAGTTCTTTCTATCTGGACGTACAAGTTTTTACAATATTGTCTTGATCTCCCTATTTGAAATTTCTACGAAGCCATTAGTCTGTGGGTGGTAAGGAGACACAACTCTGTGCTTAATGGCATACTCCTTCACAAGCTTTTTTACCTCTGTTAATGAAATGGCTTCCCCATCTGAAATAAGTATTTTGAGAATACCAAACCATGCAATAATATGGTCCTTGAGAAAGGAACACACCGTACGACTATCTGCGACTCGGGTGGGGAAAGCCTCCATCCATCAACTAACATAATCCACGACGAGCATGATGTACTGAAACCCCTGACTGACAGGAAATGGGCCCATGAAGTCTATTCCCCAAGCATCAAAAACATCAGAAATATGTATGTATCTTAGACGCATGATATCTTTGGAACCAACAGTTCCTCCCATTTTCTGACAATCAGTACAACCCTAAACATACTCTATAGCATCCTTAAGCAATGTGGGCCATCATAGGCCACTCTGTAAAACCTTTTGTTGTCGTGCGTTTCCTTGAATGATGCCCACCAGATTCTAGTTTGTGACAATGCTCAAGTACACTAGTGTATTCCTCCTAAGGAATGCACCTTCTCCAAATACAATTCGCACCCTCACGAAATAGGTACAGATCCTCCCACTGGTAATAATGAATCTCTGACAGAAATCTGTCTACCTTGTACTTCGGCCAATCTTGTGGAACTTTCTTGGAGATAAGATAGTTCACAATATTAGCATACCATGGGAGTGAGTCCACAGACAGAATGGCCTCATCTGGAAAGGTTTCGGAAATAGGAATCAAGTTCTGCTCAGAGGTCTCTATATCTGTGATACGAGAAAGGTGATCTGCCACAATATTTTCACTCCAGGTTTATCTCGTATATCTAAATCAAATTCCTGGAGAAGAAGGATCCATCTGATAAGGCGTGGTTTGGCATCCTTCTTTGCCTACAAATATCATATGGTAGTGTGATCCGCGTACACAATAACGTGTGAACCGATGAGGTAAGATCTGAACTTTTCTAGTCCAAACACATCTGCTAACATCTCCTTCTCTATAACTATATAATTCCGTTGTGATTCATCTAGAGTCTTGCTAGCATGGTATATAGAAAAAGGTATACCATCCCTTCTCTATCCTAAAACAGCTCCAACTACGAAATCTGAGGCATCCGTCATGATCTCAAAAGGAAGAGACCAATCAGGTGGCTGTAAGTCAGGATCACTAATAACCATTTCTTTCATCTGATTAAATGCAAGGAGGACTTTCTCATCGACAACAAAATCATTCTCCTTACACAGAAGCTCAGTCAAAGGTCTGGCGATTTTGCTGAAATCCTTTATAAATCGCCTATAGAATCCTACGTGTCCCAAAAATGACCTCAACTGCTTCAAATTCTGCGGTGTCTCTAACTTGGAAATCACATCAATCTTAACCAGGTCAACCTCCATACCATGTTTGGAGATGACATGGCCCAATACAATCCCATTATTCACCATAAAGTGACTCTTCTCCCATGAGACCACTAGGTTTACCTCACAGCAACGTTGAAGAACTCGGTCCAAATGAGCAAGACATGTGTCAAAACTATCTCCGTAGATCGAGAAATCTTCTATGAAGACTTCAAGAAAATTACCCACCATGTTAGCAAAAACAGCTAACATACACCTTTGAAATGTAGCGGGGGCGTTACACAATCCAAAGGGCATCCGTCTAAAGGCGTAGGTGCCAAATGGACAAGTGAAAGTAGTTTTCTCCTTATCCTAAGGAGCGATAGCCACTTGATTGTATCCTAAGTACCCATACAAGAAGCAAAAGAACTCTTTCCCTGCCAACCTCTCAATAATCTGATCAATAAAAGGCAATGGAAAGTGATCCTTCTTGGTAGCTGAGTTCAGGCGTTAGTAATCTACACAAACACGCTATGAAGTAGGTACCCATGTCGGAATCTCCTCACCACGGTCATTCTTTACGATCGTAATCTTGGATTTCTTCGGGACCACATGTAAAGGGCTGACCCACTTGGAATCCGAAATGGGATATATAAAGACAACATAACACCATTTCTTGATCTCCTTCATGACAACCTCCCTTAGATTTGGATTTAGACGGCAATGACATTCACAGGAGGGTTTACAATAATCCTCTAGGTAGATATGATGCGAGCACAATGCTGGATTAATCCCATGGAGATCTAAGCCATTCCATCCTATGGCCTTACGGTTTCTCTCAAGAACCTCTAGCACACGAGATTCTTGTTCAGCGGTAAACTGTGAGCTGAGGATGACCAGAAATATTTGGGGGGACCCGCAAGGAAGGCATATTTCAACGTTGATGGTAAAACCTTGAGCTTGGGTGGGGTCTGAATCAGCTCTGTAATAACATCTGTTGTACTGGTAGACGGTATGTTATCTATGCTCTGTAGACTATCCACCTTGGCTACTGATAAACCTGAAAGTCGAGCGGTCGTGTATTCCACACAAGGTGGGAACACAGTCGATGTGTCGACCACTCAAGATCCGGATTTAGTCAGCAATTAACCCACAATATGAAATAAAAAAATGACAAGCAAAAGTAGAGTTAAAATTTCTTATAACTCTACATGAAATATGTATAGGTGTAAGTATGTAGAGGTCGAACTCAGGGAGCACACAGGATAGATCAAGCAAGTGCAAAAATGTGGATGTGATTAAGTATCTACAGATATGCAATTTTTTTGTGGGTTTTTAATTTTATATTTTTTTATTTCATTTTTAATTTTTGGTTTTGTATTTTGGTTTTTAATTTTCTGATTATATCTTTTTCTTTTTCTGTTTATATTTTATATTTTTATATTTTCTTTTTTAATAATAAAATATATACAATATAAGAGAAGAGAGGATAAAGTATTTATAAAAATAGGTAGAAATAGTCAAAAATCAGGAAATCAAGTATTTTTGGTCTTTTTATGATTTCATGATGTTTTTGTGATTTTTGGAGATTTTTCTAAATGTTTTGGTATTTTTAAAAGTGAAAATACAAGAAAACAACTAAGCTATGCTACTGGCCGAGACTAAAATGAGGATAAAAATTAGCAAACAGTATCCAAAATTCCTCAAATTCAGGGAATAAGATAAGGAAACTACAGAAACTTAGTTTGCACTTTTAGGATTTTTTCTAGAATTTTTTAGATTTTTATGAAGTTTTTAAGAGTTTTCTAATTTTTAAGGTTTTTGTTTTGCGATTTTTAATGACTTTTGGACTGACACTAAAATATGATAAAACAAACAAAATATAATTTTTTTGGAATTTTCAAAATATTTTTGTAATTTTTATGGATTTTCTAATGCAAACAGTGCTGAAAATGCATGTTTTTGATTTTTATTAAATATAAAAATGCAATAAAAATGCAATGCAAAAGTATGACATGAAAGAGCAAGCAAACAGGAGCTTAAACTAATTTTTGTGGATTTTTTAGCAAGTTATGGATGCATGAAATAAATAGAGACAACATCAAGAAACTACACTACTAGCAAGGGCATAAGTGCCAATAAGCAAACATTCAGGGGCCAAAGTGCAATTTTCACAAAAGTTCACCATAGATTGAACAAGTTCCGGGACAAAACACAAATATTAAGAACCGCGAGGGCATGCCTGCAAATAACCCAACCCCGTGCATGACTAGCACGCGCATGGGAAGGACCTAAGTGCAAAATACAAAACTCCCAGGGGCTGGTATGCAATTTACCCAAAAATATTACTCTTAATGTTAAAAATCCTAGACTGAAACGAAATAAGCAAACCTGCGAGGGGTCCTCTGCAAAATACCTTGCTCCTCACGTGTACTAGTCACATGAGGTGACGTGGTCGAGGACCTGTTTGCAATAATGGAAAGTCCGGGGGCTTGACTGTAATTATTACAAAAATATTTAAACAACAGATGAAAGTTTTATTACTAAATAATAAATACAAAAATAGCCAAGGTTAACAGTGCAAAATACCCAAGCTAAAGGGGCTCGTGCACGATCCGACGGTTGAGGGCTCCTCACTTGCCACGTGGCGAGCCCTCGCTGCACGATGACGCTTCGCTCGGACGGCCTTGATTAGAAGATCCCCGCATATCTGACGGTGGAGAGTGGGATTAATCGGACGGACGACGTGCTCCTGGAGCTGCTGCCCGATCCAACGATGGAGAGGCGCGGAGGAAGAACGAAGAGGAACACCGGCGAGGCGAACTTCCTCGAGCCTGACCTCCGTGCTCCGGTGATCTAAAGTGCTCAAAATGGGGCTGCAAGCTCCTGGGAGCTTCCTCTAGATGCTGGCGGGCACAAAAAGCCTCGGTGATGGCCGAGGTTTGCTGGAGATGACGGCGGAGCTGGAGGGGCTTCGGGCGTCTCCGGCGAATGCCAAAATGGCCCCCAGGTGTTCGTTAAGGTCCAAGTACCTGCAAGAAAAAGTGAGAGAGTCCAGGGCAAAATGCCTGGACTCTGCGGAGGCTAAATGCCGGTGAAAGGTGGCACGAAGGTGATCGGCCGGAGGTGCACTCTGGCGAGGTATGCGTGGAGTGTGATTCGACAGATGAAAATGGATGATTCGTGGGGGGGTTTGATCCTAAGATTACGAGGAAGAAAAAGCAAAAGAAATAAAGGGAAAAAGAACTACCTCGATGGTCGGAGCCAGAGGGTAATTCCTCAACGCCGACGAGAATGGCGGAGGTGATTGGAGATGTCTCGGACCTCCTTCGCCTTGGCTGACGACACCAGGGTGGAGCTGTCACCTCCAGGATCCGGTGGAGCTCGAAAGGGACGAAGAGAGGTGGACCAAAGGGACTCGAAATTCAAATGAAAGTCGGGGGTGCACTATAAAGGGTTTGACCATGAGGTTCTGGTGAACCAAAGATCGAGGTATATCGGGCGACGCAATGATCCAATCCTCGAGATAAACGTTGGGCGAGTAGGCCTGATGATCGAGGAGAAAAAGTTGTGAAGAGTGCAACCTAAAAGGATGCAAGAAGAGGCCTTGAAAAATCGTCCAATACGACCGAAAACCAAGGTCTGACAGAGGCACTTGGGGGAGGACGACCAGTTGACCGAGGTCAACTGGGGCTGGCACCTAGTTGGTCCACGTGGACCAACTAGGAAAAATCCCTGGAAAATGCCTTGTAAAATCGTTTAAAAATAAAAAATGATTTTATTAATTTTTGATATTAAACGAAAAATATTTATTATTTTACAAATTATTTTATGAATTTTAATTATTTTTAGGAGGTATAAAAATGTAAGTTACCTTTTATAGCCTTTATAGGTATATATATCTATGTATTTTATTTTTTTTATTTTTATTTTGTACATTTAATTTTATTATTTTTGTTTATCATTTTATATATTTATAAAGTATTTTTATACACTTAAATATATTTTTATTTTATTTTTCTGATATATTTTGTACACTTAATAAAATAGGAGTATGAATTACATAGGTATATATATTGGTATTATACCTAGGTGTAGTATAGACAAGTATTTTATTTTGTGTTTTATGTGTGTTTTATTCCTGTTTTAATATAACTATGTATTATAAATAATATTTGCAAGATTATAAAAATATAAAATTGCAAAAATAATAAATAATAAATAAAATGAATATTTTAATCTGTACAAGTATACTAGTGGGGTCCAAAACTCAACTTTCAAACATTAACTCTGAAAAAAATGAAACCAACTTCATTAAATAGATTATTTTAAGCTATAAGTTTTTATTTGCATGATACAGGTCTGGGAAGTTGGGATTCTGGAATCTTATTCAGATCATAACTTTTTATCTATACATTATTTTTGAGTGAAATCAATTTTGTATTTTTATTTATTTAATTATCTACGACTTTCATGTACAAAGTTTCTTTATTTGAAGTAGAAAAAGTAGAAACAAAAATAGGTCCCAAAATGAATAAAGAATGAATTAAATAAAAGGATATTTAGATTGTATTTTAACCCTTATCTCCCCCTACTTTGTTCCTTGTCGACCTATTCATCAAGATGCCTAGGTCTCGGGGTTTCCGGTCATAAAGTATTTACAATATTTTATTCGTTTTCTTTTATTTTATTTATTCTATAATTTTGGCTTTAATTACAGTATTTTATACACTATTTACATGCACATGCATGGATGTTAAGATGCTGGAATTAAGGGTATTTACACGCATTTGCCAAGGTTTTTGATGCCAAAATGATAGAATAAAGATGATGAAATGTGGCTTCATCAGCTACTGACGGCTCAACAAATAGAATATTTGATAGATCTGTAATGAATGATCTCTGCTTAGAAAGGAAGGGCTCATTAGGATGTTCAATATTCTTATCAATTAACGGCTCCGATGTCTCAGCAATAATCTCAGAAAGATGTCTCTCATCTGTGCATAAATCAGGTAATTAAACGAATTGCTCAGATATCTGGACCTTAGAATTCTGCTCAAATTGCTCATCGGTAACTATCTCAATTGGACCACCAAGGGAAATCATGTCGATTGTGCTTTCCAGAGAGTCCTTTTGGGGAAGGAACTCCTGGGTATCTATAAAATCCGTGAAAAGAACTGTCTCTCTGAATTCAGCAAGAAAATCACAGTCATCTGGCTCTAATATAACTTTCTATGTATCATCTATTGCTAGTGGCGGTGATGGTCTAGGATCAGAAATCATCTCAATTTTCACCTTGTCACTACGAGAGTGAAAGATGATCTCTCCAGTACATAATCAACTCCTGCTTCGGTCGTTCGAAGGAACGGTCGACCTAGTATGATCGGGGTATGGAGTAACAGTGCAGGTGTGTCCATATCCATAACAACAAAATCAACAGGGAATTTCATTCCATGCACCGTTACAATAACGTCCTCTAAAATGCCTCGTGGCCTCTTAATCGATCTATCAGCAAACTGAAGGATCATTCTGGTTGAGGCCCTAACTGGAATTCAGTTAATAAAGAGGAAGGCATGAGATTAATGGAGGAACCACTATCGAGAAGAGTACGATCAAATTCTTGATCAAAGATATGCCAACGGATGTGAGGTGCTCCCTTGTCTTTCTTTTTAGGCAGAAGGTTACTGATGGCATGAACTGTGGCCATGGTCAAGATGTGTTTCTCTGTTTCCTTTCGTCTATTCTTCCTTGGTTGACGCTTTTGGGTACATGTCTCTTTCATTCCCTTTTTTACTGTAGACATGTATTCCATGGCCTTAAGGAGTGGCATCTTTAAAAAGATGTTCTGTAAGATCTCAACCAGTCTAGGATTAGATAGTGCTATTTTTAATTTTTGAATTTAAGAAACATGCAAACGTTCATTTCCTTTATTCAAAGTAGAATCACCATGTACAAGAGAACAACTAGAATCAGTCTGTACAGTGCTGTCTAATCTAGGTGAAGGAAAAACAAAATCTAAAATAGAACGGGATGCTGCTACTGTTGAAGAGGAAGAATCTGCGACTGGTATATTCTCCCTTGCCGATGGTGATCTGCATCTTCCTGGTGAAGGTGGTGGTGAAGGCGGTAAAACTCCATATGTGGGTGCTGCTATACTGGGCCTCTCGACTGCTCGTGAAGGAGATGATGTAGAAGATGATGCTCTCTCAGTGGTTTGATTTTGTAACCCCAACTGGTGTGTATACGACCGCAAACTCCTACCACTCCTGAGATGAATGGCGTCAGATAAACATGTAAAATCAAGGGACATACCTGTCTCGGAGGTGGGTGGGCTTTTAGCTACATGCTCCTTGCATCTGAAATTGTTGGGGTTGGCTTCGACCTGTGCTGGAATTAGTGTCTTGCTGGTGGTCAGGTCATCGAACCGATGAGTCAGTTCATTCATGTTCTTCATAAGCAATGCAAGTCGGTCCAGTGCTGGATTGACTGAAGGGGCCTCAGGTTGCTCATTGACTGGCTATCATTGAGAGTGATAGTGCGGAGGCTGTTGGTAACCTTACGGATTCTGGTAATGAGGAGGAGGGGAAAGGATATTGTCCATAATATGCAGTCTGCTGTTGGTTAGGCTGAGGGAAATACATGGACGGCTGTTGTGGCTGGCCTTGTCTCCAGTTTTGGAACTGAGGTAGAGACTGATAATGAGGCTGAAACTGTTGGTGCTGGTACTCGTACTGTTGCTGTCTGCCTCCCTAAAGCTGGTGGGTGGGTCTCTGACCCTACTGTGAACCCAACTGGCCTCGTCCTGACAAACAAGGCTAATTTCACTCACGGTCGAACCAGATACCACTCACCTCCTTAATGATAGGCGGAGGTGGAAACTGCTGCTCAGGAATGTAGGCTACTTCTTGCTGGTACGGAACTATCTGATGTGCATGCTACTGAGCTTGATCATGTGTCTCCACGTAGTAGACATGCTTAACTGTAGATGGTCTTCTGCTATTCTACTAGGAAGAAGGAGTCTGCTCCCTAGTAGAGGGGTCAGTTGCTGCATTCATACTGTGGAATGCACTGATCGTACTCACAACAAGTTCCAGGTACTTTGTTATCTCATCCATCTTATCCAAATTCTTTGTCCTCTGCTCGATCACATGAAGCTTATCAAGTTCCTTAGATCGTTTCTCAAAAATGTCCGCTTTGGATAAGTGGTTTCCAATGATGGCTAGGTCTGTGCTATCCACCTTACCCACTTCTTGTGTTGCCGTCATTTTGACATCCTTGTGGGGTACTGCAGGGGCGGTGACGGGGTGCTTCTGAAAGCACATGAAGAAGAAATAGCTGTTGAACTTTCTGCCATCTCCTTAAAAATTTGATAAAGGACATACTCATCCTTGTTGAAGTGGATTCCCCCACAAGTGGCATCTACCAGCTTCTGATTCTCAATGCTTAAACCCCCAAATAAATTTTGTACAAGGCTGGTCTTTGGAATATCATGATGGGGGCATCTCTCTGTCAGATCTTTGAATCGTTCCCACGCCTTGTGAATAGGCTCTTGGGGCATCTGCGAGAAATTAGCAATCAAGGATCGCATTTGGTTGAGGCATCCAAGTGGATAATACTTGTTTAGAAATGCAGATCTCAACTCTTCCCAAGTAGTGACAACCTTCTCCAAGTGATTTAATCAATACAAAGCTTTACCCATCAGACTGAATGGAAAGGCGGTCATCTGCACTACCTCTAATGGGACATTTGGGTAGTGTATTGTTCCACAAATACGATCGAACTGCTGGAGGTGTATATAAGGTTCTTCATTAATATTTCCATGGAATATTGGGAGAAGAGGTAAAATAGTAGGCTTAAGTTCAAAATGCCCATGAACCGCAGGGATTTGTATCTAAGAATTTGTCTGTCCTACCCCTGGATTATAAGCATATTTTAGTTTAGGATTAGACCTAGGTTCTATGTGAGGTTCTTCTCCCCCATTCCCACCTCCAGGATTTCTGTTATCCCCCTCTCTCATGTATTCTCTTTCTTATCTCATATCGAGAATCATATCTCTCAATGCGGCCTGAAAATTAGCCTGATCTGTTAATTGTGCTTGAATTGATTGAATGAAGGCTAACATGGTATTGTTGATCTCGCTCCGTTCCGACATGGTTCCCTTTCCCTTTGGTGGCATTAATTTTCCAGCTTATGACTCTGAAAATGTATGTGCCACTTGATTAGTGCTCAGAATTGATGGAGTCTCAAATATTAATTTGAGATTAAAGCCAATCTCAAATAGTGGATTCATGGATGTTGTGATTGTGAAGTGGGGAAAGAGGAATATTCGTGAAGTGAGTCTCCCCAAATAGAAGGTGAACGGCTCGGAGCGTAGAATGAGTTCGCGAAGTCCGAACGAGAAATCCTCCGGTCTGACATCTTCGAAATCAATAGGCAGGATGCAAGAGCATGAATGTCAATGCAAGAGTGAAAGTGAATGAAGGCGCAAACTGCGCAGAAGGATCTTTAACACTAACAAGCAAACACAATACAAACCCTTAGTTCACCAACTGAACTCAATGTGAAGATTGTGAAGGTTCGGTCAATTATCTTGTCAATTTTAGAGTTTGGTGATAATACAATATATCAGAGCGGTTAAAGCGAGCTGTTAGGAACCCACTTCCCTCAGGAGACTAGCCTAATCCCAAAGTTAGATCTTTCTCAGCCAGTATGAATTACGAACCGTTTACCGGCTACCCGATCAATTCAATCTGTTAAGCCCGCTTTACCGGCTACCAGAGAGATCCTCACTGGAGAATGACTAACCCAAGATAGTAGTCTGAAAAGAGTTCGGATGTGGCTCTATCCTAGTGTGCGGGTCGCTCTCTCGCTACATACAAACCAAACAATGAGGGGGTTACTCTCCCCAAAACAATGATTTTTCCTTGTCTTTATTTTAGGGTCGAGTTTTCTTTTGCAGTCCCATATTTTAGGCATTTGTCACTTGGTTAAAATATTTTCAAAGAGTCGCCTATCGAATGTCCAATTTTCTTTTTAACTTATGTGAGTGAAAACAAGGAAGGAGATCGGAAATGTCAATGCGCGATTAAAAACGATGATGCATGCAGGGGTTAGAGATGTGTATCTTGTTGCCAGCACTCTACGTACAAGTGATCTACACAGAATTTAAATACAGAAAAGTACACTAACCTATATGATGCAAGTGAATCGTCCTATATGATAACTTCTATTAACGTGCAAAAACAAGTTAATTTGACTAAGTCCAAATTACGCTTTACTCTATAGGTACAGAAATTCTTGTTTAGGTGTTTGGACCAAATTAATTACCTGGCTCAAGCAAATTAATTAAAGCAAGAGGTAGCTCATGAAATCCGTGGGAAACAAAGAAAAATAAGGCGATGAAAATAAAACCGGTGAGGTCCTCGAAGTGCACCGGCACTTGGTGAAACAGACCCCGCAACAAATGAATATCCGTTTTACAAGGTTCAAATGCTAGAAAAATCTCTCTCTCTCTCTCTCTCTCTCTCTCTCTTTCTTCGTCTCCTTCAATTCTTCTTCTCCTCTTCTCATGCTATCCTGCAGCTTGGTGAAGAATCAAGCCGTCTCCACGTCGCTTGGGTGCTTCGGCTCTCTTAGGATCGCCTCCTTCGCTCCGCGGGCCCTCGCAAGAAAAAGAAAAGAGAATTTGTAAGAAACACAATTATCAAATATGAGAAAATGAAATGAATGCAGTGGATATAAAAATGAAGTAAATGGTAAAAATGTAAACAGATATTTACAACCAAGAATAGCAGGTCAAAAGAGAAACCTGACTACCCTCGTCGTGCCTCCCCAGCAATGACGCCATTTTGTTGACGGTGAAATCTCGGGGACAGAAATAAATGGTAAAGTAATGTCATTGCTATACACAAAAATCCTGTGACAAATAAATAGTTTCTTTTATTGCTACTTATTAAACTGTATAGCAGACAGGGTCGAACTCAGGGAGGCTACAAATCCCAATGGTTATTCAATTAATCGAAAATCAATTAAGAGAAAAACACGAATCTCAAAGGATAACTATCCTTGGTTTTTATGATTTTTTATCTTTTTTAATTTTTTATTTCTATTTTTTTGTATTTTCTGATTTTCAAATTTTTAGTGATTTTGATTTTGCAATATTTTTTTCAAATAACGAACTATATGCACAAGCACAAGAAATATGTACACCAACTCTTTTTTGTAATTTTCAATTATACCAAAAATGCTCAGAAAAATCCAGAGAAAATATTTTGTGGATTTTAAAAGTTTTTAAATATTTTTTGGGAATTTTTGTGGAATTTTCAGATATTTTTGTATTTTTCTAAAAATTAAGTAGTGAGAAAATACGAAATTATGCACCGCCTGAAGTTATTTGAATTTTAAAAATATTTTAATGCCCAAAACTCTTGACACTTATTTTTAGACAAAATAGAAGCAATTATCTACAAACAGGAACAGAAATCACTATTTTTAGATTTTTATAGAATTTTCTTTGATTTTTATAAGATTTTTAGTATTTTTCATTTTTTTGAGTTTTATAAGGAATTAATGCGTGCAATTTGCAAACAAAGTAAAAGACAATGAAATAAAATTACCCTAATTTGTTTTGGTATTTTCAAAGTTATTTCGAATTTTATGAATTTTTAAATTTTAAATAGGGAAAAATGACAAATTTTTGATTTTTTTAATAATAATAAATGGAATCAAAATGCAATGGAAATTTTATGCTAGATGGATAAGTACATCAGGAGCATAGCATAACTTTCTCAGAATTTGTGAGCAATAAAAACTATTTATTTCAACGAAAATATCATGCAAATATAAAGTCTGGAATTGAGGACTAAAATGTAATTATTCAAAAGTTTTAGACTGAATATAAATATAAATAAAAGACAGAGTTCAATCACACATTACCCAGATAGCATGTGCGGTGCACGTGACCTTCAATTCGGAGCAAGGCTTATTTGAAATTTCGGAAACCTCTAAGGGCTTTAGATGCAAGTTTCTTAATTTTTTAGAAGCCCTAGGATTTCTTCTTTGCTTGTATTAGTTCTCAAGCCAAGGGCATAGGCCGCCACCCACCTCAGATCTGCGGAGGTCGATGGAGGCGCGGGCACGCGTCGCTGGAGTTGGAGGCGGTCGCGCAACGGTGTCGGGGCGCCTGCACGCGGATGAACTGCTGGGCGGACACAGGGCAGCGACTGCTAGAGAAGGGTGCGTAAGCAACTAGCTTCAGAGGCGGAGGGGGAACGTAAGGCGCGGATGGCATGTGCGATGGCAGCGCTACTCATTACTGGGAGATAGAGAAGGAGGCGCGACCGGGCAGTGGTTGCGTGTCGCCGCGTGCGTCCGCGCGGAGGATGGCGCACAACAGCGTGTTTGCTGGAGCGGAGGGTGGCCCGCACGCGGAAGGAGGCGTGACCTGGCGGTGGTTGCTGGTGCAGAGGCGGAGCCGTGGCGCGCGCCGGTTGGAGGCGCGGGCGGTGGTGGTGCACGGCGGTCGGCCTCCTGCGGCTGGGGGGGCGGGCGATCGTGTTCTTTTTTTTTTATTTTTTTGGAGATTGTAAACAGAATGGTAAATTTAAAAAAATGTTTTTTTAAAATTTGAAAAATAGAAAATGAGATTTTTTAAATTTTATTTATTTCTTTATTTGCTTTTTAGATTATCCTGTAAAACCAATGTTAGAGAGAACAAGAAAACAAATGATTTTTTTATTATTTTCTTATTTATTTACAAATAGAAAAATGAAAGAGGATCCGACGGAAATGAAAGGAATCGAATCCGATTCTCCAACCACCATGCGTAGTCGGAGTTGATAAATCGTGGGAGGTAGAAATTGAATGCGGAGAGATCAAGAACGTGAGATGAAAAAATCGAGTCGAAGCGGATCAAATCGTGATGAAATTAATGAACTAAATAAAGAAATTGACGATGAAATAAAATGCGAGAAATAAAACTACGATTAACCTAGATAAAAAAATAAGAAAATGGGGATCTCACCTTAGGAGCGGAAAAGGACTGTGATCGCCTCGACGAAGGCCGACTCGCTGTCACCGGATGGCTTGGAGGCTAGGCACTTTTCTCTATGAAATTTTCTCTCAAAGATCGGGCTCCCCTCTCTAAAGATTGATCAAGTTGGAATGAGGGAAAAGGATACATATAAATAGAAAAGATAATGGAGATGGAATTTGAATTTTTGGCTTTTTGGATAAAGAGATAAGAGAGATGAAAATTGAAATGAGATAAGGATAAAGAGAGAAAAACTATTTACAAAATTATCTGATTTTTTTAATTTTTCGTCACTTTTTTATTTGAAATAAAAATGTTATTTTTTTTATTTTTTATGGTGGTTAATTAAAAATAGCAACTATATACGTATGTTATATACATATATGACATTATATACAAGAGTAAATGAGGAAACTAGCTTTTTTTTAATTTTTTTAATTAATATTTTTTTATTTTTAAACAATTAGTAAAAATATTCACAAATATATACAAAAACAATATGTACAAAATACATGGTAAAATTGCACAAACCACCCCAGAAAACTGACTTTTCAACTGTAACTCCAAAAATTATGAAAATATAACCATTTTAAAGATAATTTAATTTAAAAACCAATGGAAGTGAGATTGTTTCAATTTGAGTTCATATGGAGCTGGAATTGGTCTTTCAATTAGTGCTTAGTGACTTTTTCCAATTGTGGTTGCTTTTATTCTGTACATAATTTAATTATGCAATTATTTTTATTAATTAGAACATATTTTTATTTACAACTTTGGTTTTGAAAGTTATTTTATTTGAGGTCAATCAGGGCAAAAATAAATTAGTATCAGTTTTATACTGATATACACAGAATAAGTGAGAAGTACTTACAACAACACATGTACATTTTTTGGATTTTCTGCTTAAGGACCCTATCTCCACCTACTTTATTCCAGATCGATCAGGTCAAGTCTTGACCTTCTCTCGGGGTTCGGGTCAACATGTAGACAGTCTTCCTTTTTTTCTTTTCATTATTTTTCCTTTCTTTCTTTCTTTGTTTATTTTAGGTTAAAATTAATAAGAAGCGTACAATATTTACATACAGATGCAAGTTAGTAAGAATATGGAGTTAGTGTTATATGCAGGTGTTTTATAAGGGATTTTAGGCTAAAATAAATGAATTAAGAAGATGAATCACATATTCATCAACCGGCTCTTGTATATTAACTATATTTTTAATGAAACCACTCCTTGGATAGATAATTTGATTTGGATTACAATGGAAGTGATTTTGGTGAATTTTGAGCTCATATGGAGTAGATATTGATATGTGAAATTCGGTTTACAATTTTTTCATCTGTGTATACAAGTTACACAATGCATTATTTTTAATGGCAATTATTTTTATAACTTTCTACATATCAATATGTACAAGTTTCATGTTGAACACTTTCTTATTTGAGTGTGTATGTAAATAATAAAATAGAGTAAAAATAACTATTTTTAGTGTATAGAATTAGGGTTTTATGTACAGTATAATAGCCCTTATCTCCTCCTACTTTATTTCTTATCGACTTAGTCAATAATGTCTTGATCTCAGGCTTGAGGGTCACAATATATTTGATACTTCATTTAAATTTTCTTTTCTTTATTCTTTTATTTTAAATTTAACTATATCTAATTATACATTAATTACATATGAATGATGAATGTTAATTTATACAAGTTAGTTGTATTTATAGGTATTTTGATAGGGATTTAAATACAAAATAGTGAATAAAGGTAGATGAATGGTTATTCATCACATAATAAAATCATTGTTCCTCAACCACAAGGTAATCTGTTAGTTGAAGCAAAGAGAATCCTCCACTTCCCAATTATCCAATTGAAACAACCAAATATTCAACAAGGTGTTGTTACAACTAGATCTAGTAGGGGTAGCAAAATCTACAATCTCTTCAGATTTTGTGACATACTTATAAGAATGTGAATACGACATGGGAATTTCAGAGGACTAAATATCATTTTCACAATATATGAGTGGAATTAATTCTAGTAAATGGTATAATTCCATAACGGAGGAGATGGATTCTATATGTGTACCAAGTATGTGACTTGTTAAGCTACCCAAAGGAGAGAAATCTATTAATTGCAATTGGGTCTTTAAAACAAAGAAGGATTCATTAGGCACCATTGGGAGTTATAAGACCAGACTCGTGGCTAAATGTTTCATTCAAAAAGATACATTGACTACCATGAAACTTTTGCTTCAGTATCTCGAAAGGACTCATTACGGATTATCATGGCATTAATAAATTATTTTGATTAAGAGTTACACCAAATGGATGTGAAAATGATCTTTCTTAATGGAGACTTGGAAGAGCATGTTTAAATGCGACAACTTAAGGGTTTTATTTCATATAATGACACATATTTGGTTTAAAACAAGCATCTCGTCAATGGTACATTAAGTTCAACAATGTAAAATTTCATTTGATTTATTGAAACATTGTTGATAATTGTATATGTCTTAAGACGAATGGCAGTAAATATACTTTTCTAGTCCTATATGTAGATGATATCGTGCTTGCTTGTAATGACCATGGGATGTTGCGAGCAATGAAGATGTTTCTTTTTAATAATTTTGAAATGAAAGACAATGAAGATATTAAATATATCATCGACATTGAAATTCATAGAGACAGATCTTAAAGACTACTTGGAGTGATGACACAGGTGATGATGGTGATGATATAATAAGATGGAGGAGCCCCTAATTGGATGACTGAATGATGGTACTCTACTAGCAGCGGTGGGATTAAGTTGATGAGGAAAGGATGGGTATAACACTTGGGTTCAGTTCGATTAGATTAACTCAATGGAGTGGTTGAGTTAATGAATGAAAATAATGGAGGGGCCTATGCATATACATAATTCACTATATGTGATTCTACATATAACTTAGAATTATCTAGGGTTCAACATATATTTTTGCAGGTATAGATGGCCATAGATATAAAAATCCTTAATTCTCTTCATATTAGTTTAAAAAATTGAGAAGAAATTTGTCCCAGAAAAAACATGATAATATCGTAATAATCTAAGCTCTATTCTAATGAATATGAGTATACTTGGACAATATGATATTTGCAAAACGAGAATAACTACTTAAAATAATTTCTTGTACATGTAAATAAGAAACACATTTCATTCCAAAAGAATTGGACAAAATCATTAGTACACTTGTATAAAATAGTGTATTCGCTTGTATAAAATAGTATGTTAAGATATTAACGAAGTTCTTTTGATTTACACTATATTTTGATGCTGCTACTTTGCGGAAAATGTGTTAGCAAACCTTCACGTTAATCATAACAGTAATAACAACGAAATTGACTAAATGGGATATTGAATGTAAGTGGGTGTCACTCTATGGGTGCATAATCTGAAATAAAATACAAATACTATTCGCCTGGAAGGATAAGAATACGCGTTTAAGAAGCTAATTACATAAATTACGTAGAGATTGATGGGAGTCGGGCAACAAGTTGCACCATCAATCCCTTTTGGATGACAAAATTAATTCTTCGAAATACAATATCCATAGACATGGGGACCATAACATTGATATGCATAATTTTTTGGACCCTTTTAAGGACCTTTACTACTTCAGTTGCCAAGAAACCAAAAGTGTCAAAACTGAATGGGATGAAAACATGTTGATTGTCAATACAAGTCTTCTCATGTTTGACAACTTTAGCTGAGGCAACTTTCTGTGCAGTGCATCCTGCAATGAAATCCTCTTTTATCGGACCAACTAATGAAGAAACTCCTGTTAAATTAACACATGCATTCTTTCCTCCAGCCCATCTAAAAATTAAGACATCTGCTGGTCTGAGTATGAATCTTCCATGTTGTCGGCTAGTCAAAAAATTCACAGGTGCTTCTTTCTTTAAAGAAACTCCAACGTTCTTGCGTACATCATGGATGACATCCCTGACAAGATCATGTCTATATTTTAAACATGTGAGTTCACGGTAATGAACCACATGCTCTCCAAAGGCATTCACGTAAGCTTTATGGCATATTGGACGTGGTTCATCAGCTAGGAATAGAGGAATCATCAGCCGATACCTAAAAATAGTACGATAAGAATAAGATAAATAAGGATATGTAAGGGTGAAATAAAGATAGAAATCATAATAGAATAAGTTAGAATATGAGTAGAGAGATGTATGTAAGAAGCAGCCACACGAGAAAGAAGATAAAACGAGATGAGAATAACATCATTTTTCTTGAGACTATTCCCCAAACGAAAAAACCCTAAAGGCACCGTTCGGCAAAGGGGTTAAACTCTCCTTTGAGGAATTTACCCCCTTAACCCACCCTCCCTCTCTCTCATATGAGCCCCACTTTATTTCTTTTTTTTTAAAAAAAATTAAATCAAATCTCCATCATCAATTCCATCAAAAAATAACATACTATACCATCATAACTACTCCACTTCTACTCACTTTTCCAAACTTCAATACAATCACATCACAATAATTACTCATTTTTTCAAACCCCAATACAATCATATCACCACAAACTCACCCTCAGTTTAACCCTCTATCCAAACATCAAAACACAAAAACGGGTTATCCTCTACCAATTTAACCTACCCTAACCCGCGTACCAAACGCACCCTAAGGGTGGGTTTGGTATGCGGTTACCTCAGGGTAAACTAGTAGGGGGTAAGCCATTTTTATGTTTTGATGTTTGGATAGAGGGTAAACTGGGGGTGGGTTTGTTGTGATATGATTGTATTGAAGTTACGAAAAGTGAGCAATTATTGTGATAGTTGTATTGGAGTTTGAAAAATTATGAAGTCGAGTCATTTATATTTTTTAGTTGATATGATGGTATAATATATTATTTTTTTGAAGTATATAAAAGAAAAATGATTTATTTAATATATTAAAAAGGAGAAGAAAAATGAAACCCACATGAAAGAGAAATTTTTTTTATAGAGGTAAACCCCCAAAGAAGGGTTTAACCTCCAAGCTGAACATGGACTTAAAATCACCTTCTCCAAAGTGTGCAACGGAAATGAGGGCCACATCTTTCCAATTGATTCTAAAGAATCAAGAGTGTAGGACAAAACAATGCCTACACTTTTCCCTGTGTTTGGAGGACATGATAATCGAGGAAACCTGGTTAATCTCTCCTGTTACCTTTACCTGTACTTCCTCGTTCCATTATTACGGGCATCTGATGCTTTGGTCCATCATTGCCTACTAATTTTGATCGTCATTTCGTTATCGGTCTATTCCACCACTATTTTCAATGTGAACGGCGTCTTTTCATTGTGACTTTGATTAATGCGTTTCCATCGCACACAACTTCCCTAACTCACACATGGTTCTATTTCTCCGGCTAAATTACACAAAAAATCGCAACTGTTCGTCAATTTCCGATTAGAGGTCCTATTTGTCAAATATAACAAAGACGAGTTTGAACTTGCAATATTACTGTTTAACGTCATTATAATAATGTCACATAAACTTATGAAGGCATGTGTTTGAGATAAAAAAATCAGGCATCTTTTTCTTACATTTGAAAAATAAGATTCTTAGTTGAAAATTATAGTTTTTACGTAACAATTTTTACTTAATTTTAAAGGGGTTATATAGGAATTGATGGGAGATGGACAACAACCTGCGCAACAAGTCTCTTTTGGATGACAAGGAATCATAACATTGCTATGCATAATTTTTTAGACCATCTTGACGAGCTCAACAACTTCACTTGACAAGAACCCAAATGTATCAAAACGAAAGCGGGTGAATACATGTTGATTGTCCATAGAAGCCTTCTCATGCTTAATTACTTTAGCTGAGGTAGCTTTTTGTGCAGTCTATCCCGCAATAAAATCACTTCTTATATGACTCACCAATGGAGAAACTACAGTCAAATCAATATATGCATGTTTCCCTCCAGCCCATCTAAATATCAAAATTTGCTGGTCTAAATGTCGATCTCCCCTCCTGTGGACCCGTCAAAAAATTCACAAGTGCTTCTTTCTTTGAAGCAACCCCTGCATGTCTGAGAACGTTATAAAGAACATCCCTAACAAAATAATGCTTATATTTAAAACCTGGCAGTTCGTGACAATGAACGACACATTCCCCAAAGTCGTTTTAACATGATTTGTGGCATACTGGACAAGCCTCATCTACTGGAAATAGAGGAATCATGAGGCAATACTTAAAAATAGTACAGTACTCAATGAGTGACATATGCATTGTAAGTCCCTCAATAGGAATGGCACGAAGAAAATCTTGAGCATGTTCAGCTTGCAAACATCGGAAAATTGCTTTTTGTCTAGCAGCCATGTCAAACTCAACTTTCATTTCTTTTACGATTTTGCTAAAAAAAGAATTTGCCAAAGCATTCTGAGCTTTAGGGCGGACGGTATCCTTATTAGCACAATACGTAAGATCAAGACACGTAGGCCTTGCAAAGCATTTAGAAAATCAGGATCCATACCATGTATCTCACTGTCTCATAAAATGTGATCTTGGAGCATCTAAGATTGAGCTCTAGAGGTCACAAAAGCATACAAAGAAGTCTCAATAGCCGAGTGCAGACCTAATCCACCGTGTCTGATTAGTAACAACGTCATGCCATTGAAGGTCACCAAAGAAAGGGTCTCCACAAACCACAATATCCCCAATAACTCCACGTAAATCTTTTTCAAACCACGTAACAACACGCTCCATGTATGGGGGTTGGCACGTCCTCAAATCGAACATGAGCTTGCCAGTACCCATACAAGATCGTAATAAAATTAGCTCACTTTATGAATTATTCAACTGAGGAAGTAAATGCATTAGACCGACAGCTTTGATGGCCTCATCACAACCAGGTCTTCAACAAAGTCTTTATCCCTGCTTACTGCTCCCCCAAGTAACTTCAGGCCTAACTTCAGCCTCCCAATATCCATTAGAAACAACCCTTTGCGGATCTTATGACCATCACATGAAGGTCATAAAAGCTCTATTTTTTTATATTCAGAATAAGCTCCATCTCGAGACCCCTGCGTTGAATAAGTTCAAGTGCCTTGGTCACCTCTAATGTATCTCCAATGATAGTCCCATCATCAAGATACCAAGCATGGAGAAATAGTTACAATTGTCTCTGATCTCAGGAATAAGTGGGTGCAATACTAGAGAAAAAAGTAGACCTAAAGGATCACCTTGCTGTACTCCTGTGGAAGACCGCTTATGATTGTCTCCAATATATAATCTGGCAGCTTGAACACATAGAAATTCTTTCCATGAAGAGATAAAAGCGCATCTCCTCCTAATTTCACCGAGCATCATCGATCTATCTGTCAAAATGAAAGCATTAGACAAATCTACCGTAATCATAGAGAGAAATCCGTCCCCGTGAAGTTTGCTCAAAAGACGGTTGGTGCTTTGCAAGATGCATTCCACTCCTCCAGATACACCAATCTCAAATTGAAACTCGTTGAGATACTAATTATAGTTGAATTTTTTAAAATTTGCATGTCTGTACAATTCCATTTAATATAATAGTAAAAATAATTCGTGTGTAGTAATTAAGCTTTCAATTAATATCGGGACCACAATACACATCACGAGTTTATGCTGCAAATTCAGCTTACGCATTACCTACCATATTCGAGGTCTTTCTTTTCTTTCCTCGTTTTTTTAACGATGGCCATGGAACGAAATTAGGAAGCTCGTTCCACTGCGCGCCACGTGTCCCTAAGACAACTAGGTCTGTTCGACTGGAGCTCATGTGGACTGTCGGTGGCATCAATGTCAGTGGCGGAAGTTCTTCAGACAATGCCATATTATCCCCATCTTGCCAGCATCATCAATCATATTTATTTAGTTAGGTCCCTAAAAATAACTCTTGATGAATAAAAAAAAGAAAAACCAAAGTTCTCGTGGTATCAGGACGTACAAATGCGCGTCCCTTATACGGCCGCAGGCACTTGTCAAATACCGTGAGATCTTTTATACGGGCTTCAATTTGCAAGTATTTACCATACTGCCACATACTCGTGGGCGCTTGCGAGAGCGAACCGTCGGCAGATGGCATCATCGTTATTTTGTCCCTGTTCCAAGACGGGTTCAATAAAGGGGGCACCGACAGAATCATATATTTACCCGAGCGGACGTTTATGCCCCCTACACAAAACCTTAATTCTCAACGAATCCTCGTAAATTCGCAGATACCTGCTATTTACCCGGAGCCCTCGTTGGGGTAAAAAGGGAGAGATCTGTGGTCCACTTCCCATCTAAGGTCCCCCGTTGACCGCAAACAATTGATTACCATCATTAGCCCCCCACTAATAGCGTTTTAGCCTTTTCGGCCATATGGCCCAAGAGCGTAGGACCCGATCGCCACCTGTCTCCCATCAATTCCTAGCAACGTCCATGGTCCCATTACCTGTGCCCTTAATTCGCAATACATCTCCTGTGATACCTTGATTAGTCGCTACGGGTTAACTTGAGACGAGATTTTTTTCACCCGAAGCTGCGGCATTTTTCACCATTTGTCGGTTGGTCGCATTTCCCACTTTTTTTTTCCGTTTTTAACGTCGTCTGATAAAGTATTCCCGTCATATCTCCTCCCAATCTGTGTGCCAAAGGGAAATGGAATAATTGGAGTTTTTTATATATAAAATATACTATTTATATAAGTATATCCCGACCTTGTCCTCGAGATTACATTATTCGATACCCACCTTCCACCTCCTTCCTCCTCCCCCGCTTTTCCCTCTCAATTTCGTCCACAAAAGCTCCAACTTCGACCACATTTATTACCCATAGCTCAGTTAGCTCGACAGCAGGTATGCTACGTAGTAGGAAGCCCCCTGCACTGAATCCCATAAACGAGGGTCCATCACCGGCAGCCATCGCCAAGAAATTCGCCGCCGTGGATGTGGGGGAGAGGCGCGCCTCTCCCCTTAATCCCACCGAGGAGGTGGACGTTTGGGAGGTCCGTCCCGGCGGTATGCTCGTCCAGAAGCGTGATCCCGACAGGGATCCTGCCGTGGTCGCGCCGCCGCTGCCGATACGCGTACGCGTCAAATACGGCACTGCTTACCATGAGATCCGCATAAGCCCGCAAGCGTCGTTCGGCGAGCTGAAGAAGCTGCTGTCGGCAGAGACTGGGTTGCATCCGGAGGGACAGAAGCTGCTCTTCAAAGACAAGGAGAGGGAGTCCACTGCCTTCCTCGACATGTCCGGCGTGCGTGACCGGTCGAAGATTGTGCTAGTGGAGGATCCCTCCGGCCAGGCGAGGAAGGCCCTGGAGCTGAGGAAGAATGCCAAGATGGAGAAGGCCGCCAAGACTGTCCACCAGATCAGCCGCGAAGTCGACAAGCTCGCTGGCCAGGTACGTATCCCCGGCAAGATACTTAATTTCTGCTTTCTTGCTTCTGTATATGACCACTTATCCTTCCTGGACAGGTCTCGACTCTGGAGTCTCTGGTATCCAAGGGCAAGAAGGTGGCGGACAACGACGTCGTGGCGCTCACCGAGCAGCTTATGAACCAGATCCTGAGGCTGGATGCAGTAACTGCCGTGGGAGAAACCAAAATGCAGAGGAGGATCCAGGTATTTTTACCCTGTTTGTATCGAATCTGAACTTTATCAAGGAATATTAATCTCGACAACTTGTTATATATTTCTCGTATGGACACAGGTGAAGAGAGTGCAGAAGTACGTTGAGACATTGGATGTGCTCAAGGTGAAGAATGCGCAAATTGTCACCAATCAATTGCAGCAGCAGAAACCGTCGCAGCCGCATACAGTTGTGACAACAAAATGGGAACCGTTCGATCTGCTCTCATCAGCACCATCTGCTTCCACCATCCCCCCTTCAGCGCCCCCGTCTGCAGCAGCAGTGGCTGCTCCTCCTCCCCCACCGCCGGTGAAGTTCAATTGGGAGCTGTTTTGATATGTTTATGTACATGAAAATGACCATGGTAAAGGCTTTGCTCTGTGTGATATAGTATTTGATTGGTTCCAAAACTTCCCATCTGTATCTATAAGTCCTCCCGTCTCCTCTGTTCTTCATCTCCCTTGTCTCGATTTTTTTTGTGTAACTAAGATTTTTCATCCTACCCAATGTTCAAGATCCGCGAGGAACAAGGGAAGGAGAGACACACAGAGGAATAGATTATAAATCTCAGTTGGTATGATGTTATTATTATACAATATATGTGTGGCAGATTTAATTTCATTTATAGGATTGTCAGAACCTGCCTTCTTCCCTTCCTTTTTCCTCTCTTTAATTGGACGCCTTAGTTAATTACAAGCAATTTTTGGTAATAGGGATTGTGCTGATTGTGTGGTTGCACGCTAGAAGATCTGATGGTTGCTTAAGAGTTACGGTAAAGGTGTGGGGCAGTTTTGTGATTGCAAACTTTGTTGTTATACTAACCACCACTGGGGAAATATAATGTGATTTTCTTGGTAGGAAGCGCTTCGTGTATTGTAATGAAGGAGATGATTGGAACTTGCCCTGTTCTTCTTTTGCTGCTGCCGATTGTCGTCGTCGTGAAAGGTTTGTTGGATGGTTTTTCTACCCTGTAGATTAACACTGTATTCGCTTGGAATATATCACTTTGGTGTAATTCTTCTTAAGAACAGAAAATTCAAAAAAATCTAAATTAAGCAGTACGGAATTAATAATACCTGCAGCCTATAGGTCAGCGCAGACTTTTCATCCTTTTTGGTGGTTTTAAGGTTTTTTATTGTGGAGATCATGGTAGAGTTGTTGAGAGTTGCATTCTTGACTCCTTGTATAAGATTAAAGAATATGCCCTGAGAGAGTAAGTATGTGTGACTTTAAATAGTATTGGAAGTTCACAAAAATGGCCATAGAAAATTGTAACACAAAGTATACATATGTATGTTAAAGCATAACATGATAAGAATGCATGGATAACTCAATTCCAATCTAGATGAGATTACTCCTCCTAAGTACCTCCCAAGTACCCCTAAGATTTGAGATTTCATTCCCTGTCATTCTTAGGGAATGTTCTTTTCTTTAGCATTTGTTAATTCCCCGGCCATTGCAATAACTGTATCAACCTAGGGATGTAAACTGCCAAACAGTATATCTTCATCCATTTTAATTATGAATACGTATACAAACTCAAATATTGACAATTATATTTAAATACATACACATGAAATGGATGCCAATAAAATACATATGATAGAAGAATATAAATCAGGTTAAATATACATGTAAGATTACTTCTCATGAAATAAATAAGATAAATATACTTATTTTAAAAATAATTACATCATCCATGAATAAAAATAAAATTATTACCATTGTTAAAATGAATGTATTTCCGCATGGAGGCTTTCTTCCTCCCCACGGTCTAATCATTCTAGAACTACTGCTTTTACTAAGTTGACATCTTTTCCTCTACTTCCTTTTGACCCGCGCCCAATAAAAGCATGGATGTATAAACTATTTCAATGTACCGAGTAACTAGTCACAAGGTCCAGGGCGTCATAGACGAGGTCTCAATAGGTGTAATCAGGCATGAGATTATAGGTTCATAGCCTTATCGAAGTTGACAAACTTAAGGACGTGCGGAAAGCCAGGAATCATCTCGTACCAGATTTTCAAGTAGGATGAGTGTCATTTCCCTCAGTCATAGTCTTACTATAATGTGCGGTCTAATTCATTTTAAAATAGATACATATACATATATTCAAATATGTATAAAATGGACATGATAGCTAATCGGAGACAGAAGTATACAAATATATTGGTATAAAAGATATCTTGATGGACAAAGATACAATATATTCATTTCAAAATGGTTATACAAAATTTGGTAATAAATAAAGTTAGAACTATATAGATATTGATTTAGAAATTTAAGAATATCAAGGTAGTAATATATACATTTATATACATATTGCAAGTATTATACACACGTAAGGAAAATGGAGCTTGCACCTATGTGTATGTAACTTTCCTACTCCCTTTTTCCTCTCAATTTTATTGAGGCGAATCCTTGGGAGATTTAAATCACAATATATCATTGTGACATTATCTAGATTTCAATGTATTTCAAGATTTCTAACTTATCCATTAAAATAATCAAATTTTAATGCTCTCAGAAGGGCTGAACTCGACCCCTAATGATAGACATATTAAGAATGAACGTTTTAGACGAATTTGAAAAAATATATTCCACTTAATATTCTAAGTAAATCTTTTAAGGATCATTTTAAAAAATCAAAAATTTGAGGAGAAAAAAAACATGCCTAGGAAATTTACCTTGATTGAGGAGAAAATGGGCAGCTAGTGTCCACCGTTAGTTTTTGTATAATGGTCTGGATTGGAATAAAATCCTATGGAATATAGTTTTTGTACTACATCAATAGTTTGGATTGCAATAAAATCCCATGGATATGTGACGATAGGGCTTCCATTCAGCCACATTTCGTAATTTCCCCCTTTCTTTTACCCCGAATCTTGCCATTCCTCGCCCAACTTGACCTCCATGGTTCGGCTGGGTTGTGCAAGGTGGCAAATGCTCCCTGTGCTCCTCCTTCATTTTCAAGCTCTCGATCGACGCATCATGAACATTTCCTTCTAGGGCAAGGTGGTGACGAACCATCTTGGTGGTTCCACCCTTGTTCTAACGTCCTCAACTGGCCGGCCATCCAACTGCACCTCCTTCATCCTCCTTGGTTGCACATGACAATAACCTCATCGGCAGCTCCGTCCTCATTCTTAATCTTGCGACACCTTGACCCTTCTTACCGCGAGGATGATGGCTTCGGTATGTAATAAAATACAAGCTTCAGTAAGTAATATATATTCAAGCTTCAATAATATATATATATATATATATCTAAGCTTAATTATGTAGTATCATAGGTAACTTATATAAAGTTACAAGTACTAATTAAAGTTAATTATTAAATTACTTCCTTTACTTAAAACTGATTCAAAGTTACTGATGGCAATACAAAAGTTACTGTTGCATTTAGTATTACTGAGATAAAGTGTTACTGGTGCGTTCAATATTATTGATATAAAGTATTACTGATGGCAATATGAAAGTCGTCGATGCATTCAGTTACTGATGGCAATATATATATATATATATATATATATATATATATATATATATATATATGAAAGTTACTAATCATCGGATTACGATCTAATGTTTGAGATTAGGGTCTCATCTCTAATGGGCATAAGGCCCATAGGATAAGACTTGTATGTGTGTGTGTGTATAGTGAGAGAGAGAGAAGTGTTAGGATAAGACTTGTATGTGTGTGTGTATAGTGAGAGAGAGAAGTCTTATATACACATATAAGACTTGTATGTGTGTAAATAGTATTAGAAGTTCAAAAAAATCACCATACAAAATTGTAACACAAAGTATACATATGTTTGTTAGAGCATAACAAGATAGGAAGGCACGGATAACTTAATTCCAATCTAATTGAGATTATCCCTCCTTAGTACCTCCCAAGTACTTCAAGATTTGAGATTTCATTCCTTGCCAATCTTAGGGAATGCTCTTTTCTTTAGCATTTGTTATATCCTCAGCCATTGCTCTAACTATATCAACCTAGGAATGGAAACTGCCAAACAATATATCTTAGTCCATTTAAAATATGAATACATATACAAATTCAAATATTGAGGATTGTATTTAAATACAAACATATGAAATGGATGCCAATAAAAAATATATGATAGAAGAATATAAATCAGGTTTTACTAAGTTGAAATCTTTTCTATACCTCTATTTGACTCGTGCACAATAAAAGCATGGATGTATAAACTATTTCAAAGTACCAAGTAACAAGTGACAAGGCCCAGTGTCTCATAGGAGGCAATAGGCATAATCATACATGAGATTATAGGTTCAGAGCCTTATCGAAGTTGACAAGCTTAAGTGCCCGTGGAATGCCCGAGAGTTATCTTTCACGAAATTTTCAAGTAGAATGAGTTCCATCTCCCTCAGTCGTCTTCACCTATAACATGCAGCCTAATTCATTTTAAAATAGATACAAATATATTCAAATATGTATAAAATGGACATGATAGCTGATTGGAGACGGAAGTATACAAATATATTGGTATAAAAGATATCTGGATGGACAAAGATACAATATATGGTAGTAAATAAATTTAGAACTATACGGATATTGATTTATAAATTTAAGTATATCAAAGTAGTAATATATGCATTTATATACGTATGCATGTATCACACACACACAAGGAAAATGGAGCCTTCACCCATGTGTATGTAACTTTCCTACACATGCTCCTTTTCCCCTCAATTTTATTGAAGTGAATTCCTTGGGAGATTTAGATCACAATATATCATCGTGATGTTTAGGATTAGTTTAATTGAAAATTTTAATCGTGTGTCTATTTATGTCTTTATGCAAACAAACATCCTCTTCGTAGAGTGTAGATATGAGAGAGAGAGGAGATAAAGTATGAGACATAAGGGGAGGGGGTGTGTGTATGCATTGAGGATGGTGGTTAGTTGGTGGAGCATGTTATATATATAATTCAAACAAATGATGAAATTTAATTATACGTTAACTATTTATTTTAAATTATATTAATTAATCGCAAATTCCAAGTGTACGTAATTAATAGTACTATTCAATTATATTTTAAAGTACTTAATTATAAATTTTGAAATGATGAAGGATCCGTTTAGTCAGGAAGTGTAAATATCCTACTCTAATGAATAAACACCAATGGCTTAATTTTTTAGATCTATAAAAAACACCAATGGTTTAATGTAGAATTCTATTATGATAAATATAAAGTCATATTTTAAAAATTCAAATTTAATTCTTTTGGTCTATAAGTAAACGGCAATGGTTTAATTTCGTAAGGAGCAGGTATCGAGTGCCCTAGAGAGGTCGATACAACATTGGACGAGTCAGATGTGTCGGATACCGTAGACCCTCCAAGATCAGCCATGTGGTACCCTAGTCCTTGCGAAATGTGGACCCAATAGACAATCATATTAGGAACAAAAGAGAGAGAGAGAGAGAGAGAGAGAGAAACAAGGAAAAATATTTGCACAAAAACGATGATCAAAACAAAGATCCAATCATGGACACTAGAAAACATATGTGCGTGGATATGAATTTAGTTTTATGCGTGATTAGCCGAATTGCAATCCAAAGTGTGGTGTTCGACAAACACCGAGGGTGTGTTTGGTACATGGGTTGGGGGGGTTAAACCGGTAGAGGGTAGCCTATTTTTATGCTTTAGTGTTTGGATAGTGAGTTAAACTGTGGATGGGTTTGTTGTGGGTTTGTTGTGATATGATTGTATTGAAGTTTGAAAAAGTGAGTAGTTATTGTGATGTAATTGTATTAAAGTTTGGAAAAGTGAGTAAAAGTAGAGTAGTTTATATTTTTATATGATATGATAGTGTAATATATTATTTTTTGATGGAATTGATGAAAGAGATTTGAATTATTTAATGTATTGAAAATGATAAAATGTGGGACCCACATGAGAGAGAGAGAGAAAATGGGGTAAGGGAGGTAAATTCCCTAAAGCCCCACTACCCGAACGAGTCCCAATAATTCTTTTGTGATAATTTTATTATCACATTAACTTCTTGTTAATTTGACTAATTGTATCACATTAACTTGTAGTTAGGTATATAATAACGTTAAAATACTAAAAACTTATTATTAAATCCCACAAAATCATTCACACACAGTGCATCCCTCCACATCAGGTTGTGTGTGGCCCTACACACTGGGAGGCGTGTGAAAATTGAGATTTGGCGAGGGTCATACAATTTCATAAGGTGAAACCGTAGTCAGTGTATTGACCGCTCAAGAAATCCCAATTAATCAACAATTAATCCACGAATAAATCAAATAATGAAATAAAAGTATGGAGTAAAAATTTATTTTATTTAACTCTATAAAAGATGTGTATAGTGCAGGTAGTGTAGAGTGTTCAACACAAGAAGCAAATTAGTAGATCGAGCAATTAAATACAAAATTGATGTTCTTCTTGTATATGTTGTTTTTGTGTGAGTTCTTAATTGTATAATTTTTTATATGTTTGCTTTTGTATTTAGTTTAAATTTAATATTTTTGTATTTTCTTTTTATATATTTAGATTTTTAATTCTTTTCTTTTTAAATAATATTGGATATATACGACTATATATACAATAATACATAATAGAATTATAAAAACTAATACAAATACTTAAAATACATGAAATAAAGTATTTTTGGAGTTTAAATATTTTTACAATTTTTCTGTTTTTCAGTGAATTTGTCAAATTTTTATGTATTTTTAAAGTAAAAAATACCTCAGATCCGGGATTTAATAAATACCCGAAATTGAAATGAAGATGAAAAATAACAAATGATGTCCAAAACTCTTCAAATCAATTTTAATGTATAGATAATAATACAAGGAAATTTATAAGATAGAAAATAATATTTTAGGATTTTTAGGTATTTTAGTCTTTTATATTAGATTTTAGTGCTTTTTGATTTTTATGAATTTTCCTTTTCTATTTTAGGCCTTTTCATTTCTGGAGTTAGAAAATAAATAGAGAAACACAAAATATACTTTTTGGAACTTTTCAAAGAATGTTTTATATATTTTTTGATATTTTATAAGCTAAATAAGGAATAATTGTGCTCGTTTTTTAGATTATAGATAAAAGTTCTAAATTGCAAAAATAAAAATGTGGCATCAAAGTGTATGCAATCAGGAACCTACACCTATTTTTGGTGATTTTTGGATAATAAATGATAATTTCAATAAATAGAACAAACACAAAAAAAATACTGAACTAGCAAGGCAAATATATAATTAAAATAAAACTTAGGGGCCTTACTATAATTTTCACAAAAGTATATAACTGGATTAAAATTTCTTAGGCCAAAATGAAATAGAAGAAATCACAAGGGCATGCCTGTAAAATGTCCACCTCACGTGGGACGACACTAGTATGGACTCGATAGCAAATAGGAAAAATGTCTAGGTATGATAGCCCCTGCTAACTAGAGGGTTTGAAATTAGATGGGCGTCGATCCCTTTCGAAATAGAAAGACGTCATTATAAGGGTTCGGTTATAATTGAGTATTCATTGGAAATAGAATCAAGCTAAAGTCTTGAAGAAATTTCTAAATGAGGGATTTAGCCAGATGCCAGCCATCTTGCCTCTTCCTTGGGGGAGTCAGAGGGGGGGGGGAGTTTGCACCTACTAAGGTGAAGTCAGGGTCTTTTGAAAGATAAAAAACGATTGCCAAGGCCCTATTATATATTAGGGGGGGCTTTCCCAATCGGTAGGCAATGTGGCTTACCAGTGACAGCTGCCCCAAAGGTGGAAGCAGCAGCTACATGCCGTAGTCCATGTAAGCCAGTTAAAGCCTGATCATGCGGACCCTAGAAGAATCTCAGGAATGTGCCTACACGAGCACCTCCAAACATCCGGATGGGTGGGTGTATTGATAAAGAGGTCAGATGGGCGAGGTGGTTGGGGGCCTTTTTACAATCTTTACACAAATAAATATAGGTAGGTTAAAGTTTCTTGATTAATTATTAAATACAAAAGTTAGCTGGTTAAGGAATGCAAAATACTCAACTAAAGGCGCAGATGGACGGCAATGGTTTTGTCACTTATACACATGTCCTCCTCAAGAGCGGCGATGACGCTTTGGCTTGAACAGACGAGATCAGTTCTTCAGGGAAGATCAACAACAAGGGCGTAATGATCCATATATAAACTAAGGGGGGGGCTTCTTGATGAATCTCGTATTCATCATGCTAAAAGTCAATTAATAAACTCCTTGCTTAAATAATCCAATAAAAATCACCTATAATTCATTCATTTTATCTTGTACTATATTGTATATAATCTATATTTAATTAACTTATAATTAGTGTATAAAACTACTATTATTAAATTTACCCCTAAAATTAGGTTGATTAATTGTCTATAAGTTCCTAACCTTTAAAAAGACTAAAAACTACAAAAATTATCAAAAGCACACATGACAATTATCAAAAGCACAAAACAAAGACAATTATCAAAAACACACAAAACTTAATACTTTTTGTATAAATGACCTCTTTTAACTTTTTGTCCAACATGAAACTTGTAGATTTCATCAAGATCTACAAGTTTAATGTTTTAACTTTTTCCTAATTTTACGTCTAACTATTCCTTTTTGATATTTCTTTGTTTTTATTTCTTATTTTCTGGTGCAGTCACGCAACGTGCTCTGGAGCTACCATGTGGCTGCCTCCTCCTTCCGCCACCCATCAGCGCTCCTAGCTGTTGATCTTAGCCTCCATCACAGTCATTGATCTCTGCCTTCATCTCCAGCCATTGGATCTGATCCTGGTCAGATCACCATCGTCCGCCTCTGCTCCAATCCAAGCCACACGATCCCACTGGTATCCCACGGTCCCTCTCACGCCACATCACCCAATCTCCCCTCACCCTTGGATCAAACCCATCTCTCCATCATAACCGCTCTGTACAGCTTATCCCTCATCCATAGGATCAGATCCCTAATCTAATCTCCACCCTTTGCCCGTGATTCCATCCTAGCCTTTGGATTGTGAGATCCAACGGCTAGGACTTCATCCCCTACCTCCTAATGCCCCCCTCCCCAGCTGTTAAACTGTGCGAGACCTGCCGCCCCTTTCCATTTTCACTCTGCTCTCCGATGCCCCCCTCACTCCATAAAACCCCACCACATTGCCTTAGCTCTACCATCCTCGTGCTAACTTTAATACCCCTCCATCACTCCTCCAATCAAACCTACAACTGCTCAAAACATCCCCTGTCACCACCTAAACGACCGCCATCACTACCTATAAACCCCTCGCCTCCATCCTCCTCTAAACTCGTCCACAATTTAACGACCTAAACCCTAGACCCTCTCCTCTTCCCTGAGACAAACATAGGTGGACGATTGGCCTTCATGGTCTCTTGGCCAAGTGTCGACCCATGGTCAACCCCGACCGTGCTGCGGCGGATCCGCCACCATTGAGCTCCTCAAAGCGGCTTCCTAAATTAGAGTGATGACCGGAGGCTCTCATGGAGCCTCAGCCTAAGCTGCTGTCTCCACCAACCTCCTTGCTCCGGCCAGGTAATTTTCCTCATTTTTTCTTGATCATTCTCCTAATTTTTTCATCACCTACACCCATCTTTGTCCCCATCTGATCACCTCTGTATCTCGACCACACCACCCTCATACTCACCAACGCTTCCGCACATGTCATCCCTTCTCCAGAACCCCTCCCCACTCCGATCCACTTCCTCCATCGTCCCTAGCGGAGGAAAATTTAGGACAATGCTCCCGTCACCTCCACGACCATCATTCCACTTCACATCACTCAGGCACTTCACAAATGCATGCTTCGACTATACTAACACATGCAGGTACTTCCTTAGTTCAATGGTTGGACTTTTGCTACCATCATTGATCAAGTCCTTCGCCTCAGGTGGGCATGCATGGAAAGCCACTTCCAGCTTCCCTTGCCCCTCCGTCGATCCACAACCATCTTCGTGATATGGTTATGAAGGTATCCGGACCAATTGTGTGCTCAAAGGAGCTCAGAAGAGCTCTGGCGATCCCGTTGGAGCTCCATCTACTCCGTCGCTCCTCCGTCTATGACGAAGAGCAGGTGCCGTTGGATGAAGCCTCTCGACGGCCATCCAATGATCGAAGTTGTGCCACATCGACCAACACTGAAGTGAGAGTCTCGAGTCACCCGAACCACCCCCGAGCCATCATATCCCGACACATACCTTCCAAAGCTGTGCTATCTCCGAGCATGGCCCCATGCGTGCCATGCACGAGCGGGCGCTGGGTAAATTGCAGGTCAATCGCCGGGACTTTCCAGAATGACGAAGAGATCCAGGCATGCGTACCTCACTTGTGTACGTGGAGTATTTACATGGTGTCCCTCACAAGTTTCAGAAATTGTATTATTGTCCTTGCGAGTAAAGGAAAAATTACACAATACCCCTGTTGGGTTTTGTTTATTGCAAATAGGTCATTCAGGGACCTATTTGTGATTATTTATCCTTTTATTTCTCACATTTTTATTGCATTCCCTTGCACTGTTTTATTCATATCTTGAACATCGTAAGTCCAATTTGCATGATTTCAATGTCGTTTTGTTCCTTGTTTCATCATCTATTTCATGACATGTTTAATTTTCTCATCTGACACCATTTTAAATGAAATGAATTTTAATGTTAGATGATGTCTTTGCTCTATATGACTTTGCCCTTAATAGATGACTGCTTATATTTTTGTGCTCAATTCGACTTTGATTTCAAACTATACTTCGTTTCTCATTTATGTAATCTTTCTAGGGCATATCTGTAATAATCATTTACATACATAACCCTTGCATTTTTCTCATGCATCATCTAATTGCACTACATTGCATGAAGGCCTGCAATTGAGAAATTATTCACACACACTTTTAATTGACAAAATTCGATAAATAGATAGGGTAGCTCATGTCCTTGTGTTCAACCTTGGTAGACTTACCAAGTATAAATACTCCATAACATTCAAAGGATTGTTGTTTTTGCTGATCGATTGCCTCCTATACTACTATAATTTACGATTATTAAAGAGGCAGATTTCGTTCATTAAATGGTGCCATTGATAGGGACATAAATCACCTTTATTATTTGTTGAACTTTGATTTATTTCTGTGTTGAATGTTTTAAAAATTTATATATCTTCTCTTCATGCATTATTTTTTCATCATTTCTGCTGATTAATTTCCTTACTATTTTTCTAACATTTCTCTTTTGTGACTTGGCTCATAAAGATAGAGGATGTTTGATCTCCATGGAGGCGTGGAGTTGGGAGCTCCCGTAGAGGATTTTTAAAATATCTTGTAAAAATATTTTCTTAAAAATTGATGGATTAACTTATTGTAAATACCTTTAAAAAAGCTCCTTAAAAATTTGAAAAATTAAAAACCTTTCTTTGATAGATACTTTGAGCACTAGGTTGAATAACTACTTTCAGTGAGGGAACTTCGGTCTCCCTTAGCAGAGTGGGTGGTTTAGAGGACACTGTATATGGCTCCGTCCTTAAGGAACATGGGTCCGTCTAATGGCCTGTACTTACACCCATACTGGTTGAGAGTAGATGCAACTATTCATTTGAGTCTGGGTCAGTCATAGTCTCTCAAGAGAATTAAAAAAATTAAAATCCATAAAAATATACAAAAATAAAAAAATTCACTAACCAAGGAGTTGGTGCATTCCTGACACATTTACATTCATTCAAGGCTTGAGAATTTTGAGGACACTTTATTTCTGTGATCTTGAGAGTCTGAGTTAGCATGCCTTAGACATTAGATTTTTGAACTTAATAATCCACACTTCCCTAGTTTGAAATATTTGAGCGCTATATTGAACTCTTCATCTCTACCTTCAAAAGAATATGATCAACACTTCACTTTCACAATTACATGATTGATGAGATGAGTTGAGTTATCACTTGAGGAACTAGGACTAGAGATTTGAGTTTAGACTCAATCTAATGATGTTCGAGGATGGGATAAATTAATGAAGGATTCAAGAAACCTAAGTGTCAACAAAACCTTAGCCACTATGTGAACAAGTTCATATGATATCTCTTTGATATTTACCTATGTGCTAGGGTGTGATGAAACTAAGTTTAATTGTTGATCAGTGTGCGAAAACTTTGGTAAAAGCAGTGGAGCTAGCCAACAAATGAAAAGAAAAGAAAGAAATGTCCAAAGAAAAGCTCTATCCTCCAAAGTCAATTATAAATGAGCTTCCACCAATGGCGAGCGCTCCCAAACGTTTTCAAAGTGTCCACTTGGACCAAGCGCTAATTAAGTCCAAGGAGTCAGATTGACACCAAAAAAGGGCTCTGTATTGTAAATGCTACAAGTCTGGATGTTGAAGGTATCTTAGATACTAAAAAATGACACACCCAGTGTCCTCCCAGAAAACAAGTGCAGACGACTCCAAATCTCTTGACGGACACACTGATCAACAAGCTAAAAATCTACACGTGTTGAGTAAAAAGGCAATCAAGAGGTCCCTTGTTCTAGTGTGAGGGAGAGAAAAATAGAGACAATCCTATGCCCTCCATCATTTGGCCATCGACATACACTTTCAAGTCTGACAAACTTATAAGACGGTTGACTGAAGCAAGAATAGATTTATTCTTGTGTTGAGGATGAGGTCTAGAGGAGAGTCTCCAGGACTGGAACTTCGAGTGATGCCTCGACTTGACTCTCATGAAATGCATTACACTAAATTTCATATCCTTATATTATATGTACAAAATGAGAGTCTGATAATTAGAGAAGTTGGATACCTTCTGACTAGAGCATGGTTAAACTTGGAATTTTAGGATTACTTAAATTGAGGGTCTTTGAAAAAAAACGAGCCTTGAATCTTTCACATGCACTGTCAGGAATTAATCCAACTCTTTCATTCTTTATATGCTCGAGGACGTTAAGTATAGGGGTATCATGAATCTCGTATTCATCGTGCTAAAAATATATTATGAAACTCCTTGCTTAAATAATCTAATAAAAATCACCTATAATTCATTCATTTTTTGTATATATTGTATATAATATGTATTTAACCCCCTAAAAAATAGGTTGATTAATTATCTATAAGTTCCTAACCCTTAAAAAGACTAAAAACCACAAAAAATATCAAAAGCCCAAAAATCGGTGTTTTTAACCCCTTAAAACCCCCCAAAATTACTTTTTGTACAAATGACCTCTTTTGACTTTTTGTCCAACATGAAACTTATCGATCTCATCGAGATCTAAACCTTTAATGTTTTGACTTTTTCCTAATTTCGCCTCTAACTATTTCTTTTTAATTTTTCTTTGTTTTTATTTCTAATTATCTGGTGCAGCAACGTGGCGCTCTCTGGAGCCACCACACAACCGCCTCCTCCTTCTGCCACCTGTCAGCCCTCCTAGCCATTGATCTCCGCCTCCATCACAATTGTTGATCTCCGCCTTCATCTCCAGCCATTGGATCTGATCCTGGTCAAATCACCATCGCTCGCCTCTGCTCCAATCCCAGCCACATGGTCCCACTGTATCATGCGGTCTCCCTCACGCCACTTTACCCGATCTCCCCTCACCCTTGGATAAAACCCATCTCTCCATCATAATTTCTCGTTACCGCCTATCCCACATCCGTAGGATCAGATCCCTAATCTAATCTCAACCCTTCGCCCGTGTTTCCATACTAGTTGTTGGATCGTGAGATCCAACTGCTAGAACTTTGTCCCCTACCTCCTAACGCCCCCCTCCCTAGCTGTTACACCATGCGAGACCTGCTGCCCATTTCAATTTTGACGCTGCTCTCCAGTGACCTCCTCACTCCATAACTCCCCCACCACATTGCCCTTAGCTCCGCCATCCTCACGCAAACTTAAATACCCCTCCGTCACTCCTCCAATCAAACCTACAACCGTACAAAACACCCCCCACCACCACCTAAACGGCCGCCATCACCACCTATAAAAGCCTCGCCTCCAGTCTCCTCTTAACTCGTCCACCATTCAACGGCCTAAACCCTAACCCCTCTCCCCCTCCTTGTGATAGACGGAGGTGGACGAGGGGCCTTCATGGTCTCCTGGCCAGGTGCCGACCCATGGTCAACCCCGACCTTGCTGTGGCGGCTCCGCCACCGTTGAGATCCTTAGAGTGGCTGCCCGAGTTAGAGCGACGACCGGAGGCTCTCATGGAGCCTCAGCCCAAGCCGCTTCCTCCACCAACCTCCTTGCTCCGGTCAGATATTTTTCCTCATTTTTCTGGAGTATTCTCCTAATTTTTCCATCACCTACACCCACCTTCGTCCCCATCCGATCACCTCCGTATCTCGACCACACCACCCTCATACTCGCCAATGCCTCCGCTCTTGTCATCCCTTCTTCAGATCCCCTCCCCACTTTGATCCACTTCCTCTGTCGTCCATGATGGAGGAGACTTCATGCCAATGCTCCTGTCACCTCCACAACCACCATTCCACCTCACAACACTTAGGCACTTCACGATTGCAAGCTTCGGCTATACTAATGTGTGCATGTACTTCCTTGCTTCGATGGCCAGAATTCTGCCACCATCTCTAATTAAGTCCTTCATCTCCGGTGGCCTTATAAGGACAGCCACTTCCAGCTTCCCTTATCTCTCCGTAGATTGACCACCATCTTTGTGAGATGGTCACGAAGGTCTCTGAACCAATTGCGTGCTCATAGGAGCTCAGAGGAGCTCTGGCAACACAGTCGGAGCTCTATCTACTCAATCGCTTCTCCACCGATGATGAAGAGCAGGTGCCGTTGGATGGTGCCTATCGACGACCATCCAATGATCAAAGTTGTGCCATTTCGACCAGCACCGAAGTGAGAGGATCGAGTCATACAAACCACCCCCGAGTCATCAGGGCTAGATACGTGCCTTCCAAAGCTGCAGTATCTCTGAGCCTGGCCCCGCACATGCCATGCATGTACGGGCGCTGGGTAAATTGCATGTCAATCCCCGAGACTTTCCATAATGATAAAGATATTTGCCTGGAGTATTAACATGGTAGCCCTTACAAGTTTCAGAAATTGCATAGTGGTCCTTATATGTAAAGGAAAAATTACACAGCACCTCTGCCATTTTTGTTTATTGCAAATAGGTCCCTCCACGGACCTATTTGTGATTATGTATCCTTTTATTTCTCGCATTTTTATTGTATTCATGCCCTTACACTCTTGTATTCATATCTTGAGCATCATAATTCCAATTTGCATGATTTTAGTGTCGTTTTGTTCCTAGTTTCATCATCTATTTCATGGCATGCTTAATTTTCTCATCTGACACCATTTTAAATGAAATGATTTTAATGTTAGATGATGTCCTTGCTCTATATAACTTTTCCCTTAATAGATGACTGCTTATATTTTTGTGCTCAATTCGACTCTGATTTCAAACCATCTTCTGGTTCTTACTTATGTAATTTGTCTAGGACATATTTGTCATTTGCATACATAACCTTGCATTTAATCATTCATTTTTCTAATGCATCATCTTATAATTGCGTAAAAATCAACTAAAAATTACGTGCATCATATAATTGCCCTACTAACGTGTCTGAAAATACGTTGTTTAAAAATGTATGTCGCGTATTATCGTTCGCTTAAAAATATGTCGTTCGTTGTAGGCGGCAATCTGAATCGGTCAAGAAAATAACCACAATTATTTAGAAAATTTTTAATCGCGTGGTTTTATGTTTATTTTACTTGGGCAAGTCCCAAGGTCGAATACAAGGAGGCAAAGGAACAATCCAGAATTATGTCTATCAAAATTCATGTACGGTTTTCGAGGCGGTCTTTTTCTTTGTAATTTTTTAATGCAATAACGTATGCAATATGCAATTTTAGCCTATTTTAGGGACTAAAATGTAAATTGCGCTCAAACGATGTCCGCAAAATATGAAACTTGTCCAAAATGATAATCATGATGAAATGAATACACAATAATTTTTTTGGATTTTTTGTATGCAAGATGATTTATTTTATGAATTTTTGAATGAAAACAAAGTGAATTTCAATATTTAATTATAATAAATACTGAACCTAACTATTTTCAAGGGATAAAATTATCCAAGATCTATCACTAGGTGATGGATCTCAGAAAAATCCTAAACCTCGAAAATACTAGTTTCAATACCTATTAAAAATCAAATACTGAAATATACAAAATGATTTTTATTTGGCAAACTATGCATGCAAATGCAATTCTTTTTGGGCACAAAGTTAACGACAATTAATTCTACAATCAATGATTTTTCGGGAACTTTTAGAGCAACAGTTAATCAATTATAAATTTCAAGGCGTAAGATGGGTAAAATATGCATTTTTTGCAAAACATTTAATTATTAATTAACCATAGATCACAAAAATATCAAACACATGCCACGATGTAGAGAATTACGTGCAGAACAAAATGTTATTTTTAGATGAATAAAGTAGTATAACAGAGCTATCCAAAACAACAAGGATAGACAGCAATATAACTACAATTACAATAAATAAAATTAATATGAAAATTCAGTACGGGACCAAGGTGTAATTACAGAGAGAACCGGGGGAGGAGATGCAAAATTTCCAAGGGGTCACGTGCGGGGCTCGTAACCCTTGGTTGGCCGGGGCAGGTACGTGAATATGGAAATGACCGAGGGCATCTTTACAATTTACCCATGCGATCACGCGCAACGCACATGACCCGTGGGGATGATGACGTTCCCTCAAGTGCACGTGCCTCGCATGTGTGCGGCGGTCTCAGGCTTCGTGACCGGCCAGTGAGGGGCGGAGTGGTGGCCTACGCGTGCTGCAGGGCCAGCAGAGTGGCTGGTGGCTCACGGTGGAGCAGCAGAAGGGGGAGTCGGAGCTGGAGGCACTTCTGGCAGATAGAGACGTCAGTAGGAGGGGCAGAATGATTGATGGAGGCTGGTAGAGAGGCTTCGGCCATCCTCTGGCCGACACACGACCAAGGGGATGGTGGAGCAGAGGCGCTCCTCTGGTGAAGCATTGAAGGTGAAGGTGGACGTTGGCGTTGGAGGAGTCGACCGGAGAAGAAGTTGACGCGAAGATGGTGGTGAAGTTATTGAAAGTGGAAGTCAGAGGTAGGCATAGTCATTGGTCGTAGGCTCAACGGTGATAAGCGACAGAGCAAGGCAGCAATGCGTGGCGGGCTATCTGTGACGACGTCGAGGGTCGGATCTCATCGCGAGAAGGTGGAGGAGGGGTCTGTCACCCCGGCTCCCCGACCTACGGTGCAATCGGCGGATGATCTGAGGACGGGGCATCACTGAGATTTAAATAGGGCTGGGGATCTTGGCCGGAGAAGGAATGTAGATGAGCGAGATATGATTGGGTTCGATTGGTGAGGAAGGCCATCGCGGGATGGAGATGTGGTGAGATGCATGTGGTTGGACTAGGATTCGATGGGGCCGGTGATCGGGAGCGAGATGGGTGGTGAAATCATCAGGCGACAGCGGAGGTGATTTAGGAAAGGTGGGTAGGAAGGAGGAGGTCCCTGGGCCGTCCGATTGGCCGATGATCGGAGGGTCTAGATGGGGCCATGTGGCGTCGAAAGAAGGTGCAGGTGGTGCACATGCGTGGCACGTGTGCAAGGAGGCATGTGCTACGCACGTGCATGGCCTTTAATTTTTTTTATAAAAACAAATATATATAAACTTGAAAAATGGCTGACACGTGTCAGCACTAGGGGTTTCCACGTGTCAGCACCACAAAATTCAGAAAATAAATTCTTTGTAAAATCCAAAATAAATAGCAAACAACCTCGGATCGAAAAAGTTTCTTCAAAATTGCTCGTCTCGATGAGATCTACAACTTTCATGAAGACATCAAAATCAAAATTGATCAATTACACAAAGTGATATTTTTGGGGTATCCCATGTACATAGAATACCTTGATTTTTTTGGTTTTATAATTTTTTGTCATTTTTAAACCAGATAAAAAATCCAGAAAAAATATGATGAAATCAAAGATAAATAATTACACATTAATCTATTATTTTGGATTTTTATTAATTAAGCAAAATAAGGAATAAATTACGATACGAAAAGGACCAATTTTGTACAAACAATTAGTGAAGACTCAGACTTAATTTGTTTCTTTGATTTCAAGCTCAGTTTAGATTTGGATTTTTAAATATTTTAATAAAAATTTTATCAAAGAATACAAATGAAAAAGAAATAAGCTAAAATAGGTTAATATATACATAAAATAATAGGTCAAAAACCGCTAAAATATAAAATGTACAAAAGAGGCCCAAAATCCAACTTTCACATATGAGCTCCGATTCATTTGAACTTGGTCTTGTTTTGAAGGTAATTGAAAGTAAATTAGTTCAAAAGTGAATAAGATTAAAACGGACACTTGTTGAGGCAGATATGAGGGTTTTAGTCTGGAAATCCTGAAACTAGGGTTTGGTTTTTTGGTCCACTTATTTGGGCTAATGATTTTTTTTGTAATTTTTTTATATATTCTTGTTAGTGATATGTATATAGTGGAGGTGGTTTTGTGTTATTCATAGTTAGCATTAATAAGTTAAAAATCCGAGAAGTTAGGCTATTTACATGTCAATTTTAGTTTGGATTTTTGGCTTCTTATTTGTGCAAAAATAAGTGATAAAATGCACTTCTTATTAAAACATGCATGAATGCTAATTATGCCGAATAAATGCAGAAATAATGATGATTTTGAGGGATTTGAGCTTAATTAATGAGATTTAGAATGATGAATTTGAGATTCATCATCCCCCTATACTTAAACCATGCTCGTCCCTGAGCATAAAAAAGAAATGCCATGAGGTGAAATGAGATTAGTTTCCATTATAAGACCATGAGCTGAAGGTGAAAATGAAACTAGACTCGAGCTTTGGATTAATAGTTTGACAGAACTTCTGTGAGACAGAGAATTTTAAAATCAACATCCTTCAAGTTCTACACATCATTGTCACAAGTTTGGCTCAGAAGTCATCTTAGATCAATCCTCTTCCTAAAGCATACCCTATGAATATTGAACAATCGACTCATGTGTGTGAAAGGTTTTAGCTCTTCCCATCCAGAATGTCGGACTACCATGCAAACCTCCTCTCCAGTAACTCGTCCTCGGGGAGTCATGTATTTCCTTCTATGGTCTGTCGCGTTGTGTTCACAATCGAATTGGGAGAGAAGTTAGAAGAAGGAGAAAAGAACTAGAGGGTGGCCAGTGTAGTCACCTCTCCTTGTGAAGCTGGCTAGTGCAGCCGAGCCTCCACCAAGATCTGTAGGTTTTCTTGAAGCTTGGACCTTTTTGGTCAGATATTTATTTGGTAGTGGCTTCTTTGTATTTGGATTTTTGGTGGTTCTGCTTGGATCTTGTTGTGCCCCTATGGATATAGAATCTTTTTGTTTCTGTACATTTTTGGGGTCTTAGAAAAACATATGCCCATCCGTCCATCCCTTTTCCGAAGCTTTATTTCAACCCGTACTCCGGTCTTTAGATTTCCACGCTACCGAAAAAGAAACTCACACAGTCTTCCAACATCTCATCTGAGTTGAGCTAAGTGCATAGTGTGAGAGTACAAATTAATTCCTTATTCCAGAGTTGTACCCAAAATTAAGAGACCAAGTTAGACACTAAGAGTCAAATGCTGCACATTGTCATGTGGAACTCAAAGAATTAAGTTAAAGACCTGAAGTTTCTAAAATCCTAGTTCTCGGTGAAGTTCCTATGAAAATTAGATGGGTTAAGGTCAAGTCCAGACCACTCTCGATTTCTGCTCATAACTCGACTCAGAATCCAAAGACTTTTCACATATGTAAATGAAATGTTGGATAAAGTGTAGGCGTGTGAAATGTAGGCACATTTTTTTCCTTTTTGTGATTTGTTTGCAAGGAATTTTGTTTTTTTATGCAAAAATTGAATAATAAGCCACTTTTTTCTTTTCAAAAATTTTAGGTTGGGCACAATCAGTGTTAGTAACAAAGCATTTGTTGTTGTTGTTTTTTTGTGTTTTTTTTGTTTTTTTTCAAATTAATTACCAAACCGTAAATACATATAGACTTACACAAAAGTACGAGATATGGGTAAAATATATACATAGTATATATACATACCCCCTATACTTAGCGAGTGCTGTGTCATTAGAGCACAAGAAGCGTAAAGAAGACATAGCTCGGGCTAAGCGTAAGAGAGTGAAAGAACAATATACATTAGTCTGCCCCCCTATATTTAGGCTGTGAACAGTCTAAGTATAGAATAAGAGCGAAGATTAGGTGGTTGGGATACGTGAATGAGGAGAGTATATACAGATGGACATCGATTCCCCCAATACTTAGGCTCTGGTCAGCCTAAGTATAGAAGAAGGATGGAAATGGAGTGATCATGAGATGGGAAGGATGATAAATACAGATGGCATCGGTCCCCCCCTATACTTAGGACTTAGCCTAAGTAGAGGAAGAAGCTGTACAAGGAGACCGATGTGGTCGGGAGGGAGGATATTTAGCCGATGATTAAGGCAGTTTTCGACTGATATTTTTGTGATCCTGCGGCGGGAGATCGTAATGACAAGATGGAGATGAAGCATATGATTCCCAACTATTACCAGTGTTATCCTCAGAAAAATCGTAAAGGATAGTAGATGAAGCATATGAGTCAGATGAAAGGTAACCATCATCAGAGTTATCCTCATAGGAATAGTATTTGAAAGTGGACACACTCCAGGTTTTCTTGTCTTTTTGTTTCTTCAGTTGTTTTCTCAAGATTCGTTCATTCTTGGGATCAAGCAGTTTGTCCTCGGATGAATACTCGGAAGCACCGGTCTCAGTCAGCTCATAAGAAATAATTCCAGTGTACTTGATGAAGGCAGGAGCATCAGCTTTGAATGAATAATAGTGAGGAACGGGAGTTGTCCAACGGGAATTGATGTTTGGATCCTTGCGAAGATATGGTTTTAGAACTGCCGAGCAAACCTCACTCATGTAGATTATCTTTTCCGGACCTAATGAGGGATCATCAACAGATTCCTCTTCCGGAAGGTCAAAGGTGACTTTCTTTTGTTTCGTGAAGGTGTCGGTCCACTTGAGTATCCAGATGAATAACCACTGGAATTCTTCTCTTTGGTCGGTGTTCGGCTTGCATGTTTGTTCTTAGTCTTCTTAATGCTGGTGCGCTCTTGATTTGGGATGATTTGGTCAAGGTATTCAGAGAACGTTGCTCCAGGGTGCGACCATGCATATGTCTTAGGATTATATAAGAAACATTCGTCTATTTTGAGATCCGCAGGAATTGAAATATTGGGAAGAGTCTCTACATGTCCGTTCTCAATTGAGTTGATGTTGGAGCATTCCTGTGTCGAGTTAATGTGATCCATGTAGTTAGAATATGTTGACCCAAGGTGCAACCATGCATAAGTCTCCGGATCATATAATTCATATACGTGATTTTCCATGGTAAGCGCAACTGGGAATTGAGTAGGGGGAGATTCTCTAAACCAATAATATCATCAACAACCAATATCTCAGGTGTAGCAGCAGAATAGGGCTCTTCTATCACTTCATGGTTATGGTTGTCGGGGACTTCATGGGTTGCCTCCGAAAATCATGGTTCCTCAAAGACCTGGTCAGATCGTAGTGCTTCCAATGTTGTGAAATTGATTTCCCGAGTCTCACAATCAATAATTGCCTTAGCCAACGCTAAGAATGGCTTTCCGAGAATAATTGGAGACTGGGTGAATTCTCCTTGATGCTCAATATCAATGACCCTGAATTCTACTTTTAGCGGAGCACCTTGGAATGTCATGATGATAGAAATGATTCCTCTCGACCGCTTTATTGATTGGTCAGCCAATTGAACAATCTCTCGTATCTTTTTGATCAGTCCGAGTATGAGATCGTGAAATATAGAGGTCAGGAGGATATTGATCGGTGAATCATCATCAATCTGAGTATGGGTAAAAATTGTGTCCTTGATTATGCAGTCAAATCTGGGCAACCGCTTCATTCTACGGCTCTTAGTTTTTCTCCTCAACACTAAGGATGAGGCCATTGATAAAATATATCTTTTAGTCTTTGTTCTAATCCTGCCCGACTTTTTGATCGTTAATTTGTCTATTACAAATCCTTTAAGGTCGAGGAAGTGTTCAATGGCATTTATAAAGGGAAGTTCAAAAATCAACCTTTTCTCCAGTGCTTCCCGTAAAGCAGGATCCAAACTCTTCAGGTCTTCTTTAGATTCAATTTTTATGTACTTTTCGGGATTTTCGATTTAGTGGGTGTTTTTGAATATTTCAATTTTTTGGTATTTCCTGTGTGGTGTGGTGATGTGGTGTCTTCCGTAGATGAGAAGGGGCTTTGATGTTCCGAGAAGGAGTCAGATGCATAGTCATGTCTAGGGGAATAATAAGCAGAAGTGCCGCTGTCAGAATCGTTCCTAGGTTTCTGAATATCCTCAAAATTGTCAACCTGAGATCCAATCTTTTCATCATTCATTTTTATGTCTGAGCTCCCAAAAAGTGAAATTAGTCGGTCGACAAATTTTTGAAATCTATCCTCCATTAATTCTAATCTTTTATTTATCCTCGAAATATCATTCTCAAAATTCTGTTCATGATCAATCATGGAAGCAGTCGGTGTGTGTTCTTTTTTTTGAATTTTTTATCCGATCATTTTCTCTTCAATTTTCTTATATGAGCTCGGAGGAGATTCTCTTTGAATATCCAATATATCATTGTTATTTTCTGAAAATTTCTCCTCAAAAATTATGGAAGGAGGCTGCTCAGTGGAAAGATTTTGCAGGAATGTGTAGGTCTCATACTCTACATGCCATGACTCAGGCATGCAATGCTGATTGGAGTAGAGTCTACTTCCTTGGTCAAGATTGATCATATCCTCGAATAATGGAGTCATACAGGGTATATATGTGTCAATATCATTAGTTTGGTCCTCTGTATGTATAGGTTGATCGAATGAGTGGTAATCGGGTTGGTTAATAGGGATCTGATCGTCGTTGTCAATCCAACTCTGATGACCATTAAGTGTGATTCTCTCCATCCGGGTTTGGTTTCTTTTCCAGTCATGAGACTCAAAAGTAATTTGATCTTGAAATGGTTCATTTATTTCAGTGAGAAATCGAGAATAAGATTGGTTCAGTCCATGATGGAAATTGGTCATTCAAGTAGAATTGTTTGGAATTTAATGCGGGAATCAGATTCATCTACGGGTGAAAGTTTCCCGCAAATGTTGGAGGATTATTGAAAGAAGAGGGTTTAGTTGATTTCGGCCAAACCGAGACAAATTCATTTTCATAGTAGAGATTGGATGGGTGCTCAGACCATTGTCCTGTGTTTGTTAAAGGAGGTTGATGATGATGATGAGTCGTCATTGTTGATCTCGGTGTGATTGCATGGGATAGTCAAAAGAAATTTTATCAAATGTGCGACTTTTGATCTTCGAAATCGGTTCACGCATACCAATGCAAACACAAATCAAACCCCGGGTTCACCAACTCACACAATGAAGCCGTAGGAGTTCGACAATTATCTTTTCAATTTTAAGTTGGCAATAAATCAATCCTGGAAAATAATTAGTGAGCTATTAGGTGCCGAAGATTTTCTTGAAGACTGTCCTGAATTGCTACGACTAGTTGCTCCTACTTTCAGCCAGTACGGGAGTAAGTACGGACCGTAAAACAGCTACCCATGTTACTTGAGGACGAAGCCTTACGCAGTGTCCTCTAAACCACCCACTCTGCTAAGGAAATCCGGACCATTTACCAGCTACCCGTTAGATCCTCACTGAGAAGTACCTAATCGTTTTTGGTAGAATCAGTAGTCAATATGAAAATCATGGCTTGGCTCTTATCTAGTGTGAATCCCTCTCCTCGCTGTAAGATAAAAGCATACAATGTGGGGGTTGCTCTCCTGCAAGAATTCTTGATTTTATGGGTTATTAAAATCGGCTAGATTTAGCAGTCCTAATTTTAGTTAGGGGATCACTGAAAAATTAAGTGAGCATAAATACATGTCCACCATCCAGTCCCAATTTACTTTTAAAATTATGTGATAAAACAAGAGGGAGAAATTCGAGAAAAGCCGATGCACACGAAAACAATGATGTATGCTCAATTAGAAGACTTACAGTGAATCCTCGCAATCTCCATGTGGGATGCAATACAGGAATTGAAAATTTTATTCTATATGAATGCAAGCCGATGAAAAACCACACCTAGCAGAAAGTTTTATTAGCGGGAAGAATTGAGTTGAATTTGACTAAATTGAACGATCTACTGCACGTCTCAATTAAGTGAAGTGTGGTCTTAGATTATACGAGCACAATCAAAAATTAAAATGCTTTAAAAGCTGTATGTGCAGGTCTATCCTAAGCGCTACTCAAGTCGGGCCCTACCCTCACCGGAGAGTGAAACAAGCCACGACACACCACAGAAAAAGTTAGAGGTCTTGTTACATACACGAGAGTCCAAACAGATACTGCTAGAAATGAGCAATTAATTACATAAATTAAAGTCGCAGAAAATAAAATCCTAGACTCTACGCTCTCTCACGACTCAACTCGATCTTAATTTAATTACGGCTTTTTTGGAAGTCGGTGAAGATGCTTCGGTTTTTTTTGAAAAATCGCTCCATGTACGTCGGGTACCTCACAAGAAAAATAAGAGAGAAAATGTAAGAGAGTGACTCAAGAAAAAATAATAAAAATAAACAAGAAAATAAATGCTAAAATAAATGGAATTTACCGTGAAAAATTCGAGGATCTGACTACCCGAATACGGAAAACCGAACAAAAATTTTTTAGACAAAAAACTAAGGTGTTTGCCTCCCCGGCAACGACACCATCTAACGAGTCCGAAAACGTGCTGATTAAAAATATAGGTCGTATATTATCGTTCTCTTAAAAATATGTCGTTCCTTGTTGGCGGCGATCGGAATCGGTCAAGAAAATAACCACAATTATTTAGTCAGTTTTAATCATGTGGTTTTATGTTTATTTTACTTGAGCAAGTTCCAAGGTCGAACACAAGGAGGCAAAGGAACAAACTAGAATTATGTCTATCAAAATTCGTGCACGATTTTCGAGGCGGTCTTTTTTTTTGTAATTTTTCAATCAATAAAGGATGCAATATGCAATTTTGGCCTAATAATTACGCTGAAACGATATCCGAAAAATATGAAACTTGGCCAAAATGATAATAATGATGAAATGAATGCACAATATTTTTTATTGAATTTTTGTATGCAAGATGAATTTTTTATGAATTTTTAATGCAAATAAAGTGAATTTCAATATTTAATTATAATAAATCCTAAACCTAATTATTTTCAAAGGATAAAATTATCCAAGATCTATCACTAGGTGATGGATCTCAGAAAAATCCTAAACCTTGAAAATACTAGTTTCAATACTTATTAAAAATCAAACACTAAAATATACAAAATAACTTTTATTTGGAAAAATATGCATGTAAATGCAATTCTTTTTAAGCACAACGTTGACCACAATTAATTCTACAATGAATGATTTTTCAGGGATTTTTAGAGCAACGGTTAATCAATTATAAATTTCAAAGCACAAGATGGGCAAAATATACAATTTTTCGCAAAACAATTAATTATTAATTAACCATAGATCACAAAAATATCAAACACATGCCACGATGTAGAGAATTAAATGCGTCACAAAATGCTATTTTTGGATGAATAAAATAGTGCAACGTAACTATCCAAAACAATGGGGAAAGACAAGGGTATAACTACAATTACAATAAATAAAATTAATATAAAATGTAGTAGGGGACCTAGGTGTAATTATCGAGAGATCTGGGGGAGCAATTGCAAAATTTCCAAGGGCTCACGTGCGGGGCTCGTGACCCTTGGTCGGTGGGGGCAGATGCGTGAATATGGAAATGGTCGGGGGTTTCTTCATAATTTACCCACGTGGTCACGTGCGGAGCACGTGACCCGTGGGGATGATGATGTTCCCCTGGGCGCAGGTGCCTCATACATGCACGGGGGTCTCAGGATTCGTGCCCAGCTGGGGAGGGGCGAAGTGATGGCCTACGAGTGTTGCGGGGCCGGCGGAGTGGCTGGTGGCTAATGACGGAGCAGCAGAAGGGGGAGTCAAAGCTGGAGGCACTTCTGGCAGAAAGAGACATCGACAGGAGGGGCAGAGTGGTTGATGGAGGCTGGCGGAGAGGCTTCGGCCGTCCTCTGGCCGACACACGACCAAGGGGACGGTGGAGCGGAGGCGCTCCTCTGGTGAAGTGTTGAAGGTGAAGGTGGACGTTGGCGTTGGCGGAGTCGATCAGAGAAGAAGTTGATGTGAAGGTGGTGGTGAAGTTGATGAAGGTGGAAGTCGGAGGTAGGTGTAGTCATTGGTCATAGGCTCAATGACGACGAGCGCTGGAGCAAGGCAGCAGCGCGTGGCGGGCTATCTTTGACAATGTCGAGGGACGGATCTCGCTGCGAGAAGGTGGAGGAGTGGTTTGTCACCCCGGCTCCCCGGCCTACAGTGCAATCGGCGGATGATCTGAGGACGTGGCGGTGCTAAGGTTTAAATAGGGTTGGGGAACTTGGCCGGAGAAGGAAATTGGATCGACGAGGAGATCTGATTGGGTTCGATTGGTGACGAAGGAGATCGCGGGATGGAGATGTGGCGAGATGCACAGGGTTGGACTGGGATTCGATGGGTCCGGTGATCGGGAGTGAGATGGGCGACAAAAATATCGGGCAGCAGCGGAGGTGATTTGGGAAAGGAGGGGAGAAAGGAGGAGGTCCCTGCGCCGTCCGATCGGCCGAAGATCGGAGGGCCCAAATGGGGCCACGTGGTGTCGAAAGAAGGTGAAGGTGGTGCACGTGCGTGGGGAGGCACGTGCTACGAACATGCATGGCTTTTAAATTTTTTTTATAAAAACAAATATATAAAAACTCAAAAATGGCTGCCACGTGTCACCACCAGGGGCTGCCACGTGTCAGCACCACAAAATTCAGAAAATAAATAATTTATAAAATCCAAAATAAACAGCAAACGACCTGGGATTGAAAAAGTTTCTTCAAAATTTCTCGTTTCGATGAGATCTACAACTTTCATGAAGACATCAAAATCAAAATCGATCAATTACACAAAGTGATATTTTTGGGGTATCCCATGTACATAGAATACCTTGATTTTTTTGGTTTTATATTTTTTTGTCATTTTTAAACCAGATAAAAATCCGGAAAAATATGATAAAATCAAAGATAAATAATTACACATTCATCTACTTTTTTTGGGTTTTTATTAATTAATCAAAAGAAGGATAAATTAAAATTGAAAAGGACCAATTTTGTACAGACAATTAGTGAAGACTCAGACTCAATTTGTTTCTTTGATTTCAAGTTCAGTTTGGATTTAGATTTTTATGCATTTTAATAAAACTTTTATCAAAAAAGACAAATGAAAAAGAAATAAGCTAAAATAGGTTAATTATATACATAAAATAATAGGTCAAAAACCGTTAAAATACAAAATGTACAAAAGAGGCCCAAAATCCAACTTTCACATATGAGCTCCGATTCATTTGAACTTGGTCTTGTTTTGAAGGTACTTGAATGCACATTAGTTCAAAAGTGAATAGGGTTACAACGGACACTGGATGAGGCAGATAAAAGGGTTTTAGTCCGGAAATCCTGAAACTAGGGTTTGGATTTTGGTCCATTTATTTGGGTCAATGATTTTTTTTGTAATTTTTTATTTATTCTTGTTAGTGATATGTACACAGTGGAGGTAGTTTTGTGTTATTCGGAGTTAGCACGAATGAGTTAAAAATCCGGGAAGTTAGGCTATTTACAGGTCAATTTTAGTTTGGATTTTTGGCTTCTTATTTGTGCAAAAATAAGTGATAAAATGCACTTCTTATTAAAACATACATGAATTCTAATTATGCTATAAATGCAGAAATGCTGATGATTTTGAGGGATTTGAGCTTAATTAATGAGATTTAGAGTAATGAATGTGAGTTTCATAAGATTCATAAACTACGTATGGATGAAGACCTGAATTGAGAAATTATTCACACACACTTTGAATTGACAAAATTCGATAAATAGATAGAGTAGCTCGTGTTCCTGTGTTCAACCTTGGTAGACTTGTCAAGTATAACTACTCCACAACATTCAAAGCGTTGTGGTTTTTGATGATAGAAATTTTTCTCCTATACTACTACAATTTACGATTATTAAAGAGGTAGATTTTACGTTCATCACTTCTTATCATACGGTGGAGGGTAAATCGGGAAGAATAGGGAGGAAGCTTTGGCGAGCTTCCTCCGGCAAGATGTCCCTCCTCCATTACGCAATGCTACTTCAAAGAAGCATGGGCGCCTTCGGTAGGTGTCCTCTATCTTATGAATGCCTCAAAACATCGCAACGATGGCTGGAGTTCTCCCTCGAGGACGACGGAACAGAGGCGCTCCAGGTTCCTGTGATGAAATCCAAAAAAGGCTCAAGTATAGTGACACGTACATTAGGGGGTCAAACTTAGGGAACAACAAAGAATAGATAATCGAAATTGAAGAAAAGACCATAAATGATTTTAGGCTTTGTAAGGTATTTATATTTTTCTAGTTTTTTATTTAATTAATTATTTTGGAATTTTCGTTTTTAATTTTTTTAGAATTTTTATTTTATAATTTTTATTTCCTTTTTGTATTTTTTGATAATAATTGATAATGATAATAAAAGTATAAATAAATATATATATGGATGGCTTTTATATTATAAATATAGTTATAAATACTTGAAATTATCAAAATTAATTATTTTTAGATTTTTTATGTTTTTCTATTTTAGTAGTTTTCTTTTGATTTTTACTATTTTTTGTATTTTTAATTGAATAAATGAGATAAACTATTGAATAAGATAAATAACCTGAATTGTTATAGAAATTAAAAAATCAAAATACCTCCAAAATTTTCAATATATTTTTAATTGATAATAAATAGTATAAAAATTAAGAAAAGAAAAAGAAGCATTTTTGGGATTTTTGAGTTTTTTCAATGATTTTTATGCAGATTTTGGAGATTTTTAATTTTAGTGTTTTTCTTTTTCTGTTTTTAGGGATTTTGGTCTCTAGGTTCAAAATACAGTAATAAATGAAATCTAGTTTTTTTATAAATTTTCAAAACATTTTCACAATTTTTTGTATTGTTGAATGCAAATAGGGACAAATAGCTTAGTTTGGATTTTTAATAAATAGAAGATAACCTTAAAATACCTAACCAAAAATACATGTGAAATATGTATATATTAGGCATTTATAATATTTTTCTATGTATTTTTATGGCATGGAGCTATTTTTAATAACATAAAATCTATTAAAAGAAAATGCCTACTAGACAAGACATTGAGGTAAATATTTATAGTTCATGTATTAAATCTGAACACCAAAACGAAATGTAGGGACAAAGCTGCAAAATTTCCCAAAATATCCAATATTTTATACCCAAAGGTGTATATTTGCAATTTAATACGAAATAAGAAACCATATGCTATTTTTGTAGAAAAATACGACACTATTAACTCAAAAACCAGGACTAAATCAAAATACAAAAAACCTAAGGGCTTAAGTGCAAAATGTCCAATCCCTCACGTGAACATAGGAACATAAAGTGATGTGGCTTGGACCTACGTGTAAATAAAGTTAGTACAGGAAGTGAAGTGTAATTTTTACAAAATATTGAAAATACAAATAAAAGTTTATGAACCGATAAAAAAATACAAAAATGAGGGTGAAGTATGCAAAATACCCCCACGAGCGTGACCAACTGGGTAGATGCTTCACTTATCTACATGGTAGAGTCTAGACGACTGATGACACTTTGGTTGCAATAGCTAATATTAGATCCTAGGGAGGAGATCCGACAGTGGAGGCTCGCTTGATCAAACGATCACTGCTAAATCTAGCATGTGCACTTGATTGAATGACTATGAGGCTGGGGGAAGAACAGGGATGAACTGAGTCTTCTCGAGTTTTGATTGGTTGATCCTCGCTACTCTAATGGTTTCATGCACTACAGAATGGTCGGGGAGATGCCTAGAAGCATCCCAGACTAGCTGGAAGGTGTATATGGCTCCAAGAACTGCTGGAGTGCTTTATAGAGGTCGATGAAGAAGAGGGACTCCATGTGCCTTTCTTGGAGATCAAAATCGACCCGCAAGGGTCCTTTGGCCCTACAAGACCTGCAGAAAAGTTATGTGTACCAAAACAAAGATCTGGGGGTTGTGATAGGTCGAGATGAGAGAGTATGAACAATGGCGGAGCTCTCCGACGATACGACAGAAGAAAAGAGTTGGTTTCCTGATCTGAGCAAGATCAAGAGGGGTGAACGTGTGTAGGGTGATGAGAAATGATAGGTCAATGTGTGGGAGGTGTATGCAAAGGTGGAGGTTTGTCGAGTGACGAGTCACAAGTATGCCCCTGCTTTAATTTGATGTCAATTATCGTTTAAATTTGTTGTTTCGTTGTAGGTGGGAACTCGGAATCAGTCAAGAAGATAACCACATTTAATTTATTCAAATTTTAATCGGTGTGGTTTTATGTTTATTTTACTTGTCTAAGTCCCAAGGTCGAACTCAAGGAGGTAAAGGAACAACCTAGAATTTTGTCTATCAAAGTTTGTGTACAATTTTCAAGGTGGTATTTTTTGTATTTTTAATGCAATTTGAAATGCAAAATGCAAATGGGGCCAATTTTAGGGACTAAAATATAATTTTCAATCCTAAACCTTACGAGGTGCAATACCTATCAAAAATTAAAGATTAAAATATGCAAAATGATTTTTATAGAGCAAACCATGTTTGCAAATGCAATTCTATTACGATATGATGTTAAATACAATTAATCCTATAATTTACGATTTTTTGACAATTTTTAGAGCTATGATTAATTACATATGTATTTTGAAGCATAAGATGGACAAAATATGCAATTTTATACATGAACGTTAATTAATAATTAACCACAAGCAATAAAATATGAGTATGCCACAATGTAGAGTATTAGTTGTAGAACATCATGCTAATTTTTAAATAATAAAAAGATGCAATAATGTAGCTCAAATTACAGAGAAAAGTCATTGGTTTGACTGCAAATACAATAATAAAATAGCTAAAGAATACAATAGAAGGGCTAAAAAGTGATTACCAGGCCCAATGAGGTCTTCTCTGCAAAAGATTCAGCCACCCTGCATGTGCGTATCATGTGGACGGGGGTGGTTCTGAAACAAGAGGACCTCTGGGGGGCTTTTGTGTAAAAGTTCCCTCTCGTCAGGGGCCACGCATGCGGTGAGGGCATTTGGTATTCTGCCCTATGGTGGAGTGGCGAAGGCGGAGTTCCTCCGTAGCGGGCATTTCTTCTGGCTGTTGGTAGTGGCGTGGTAGTATCGTAACAGGCGACGATGGATAAGAAGCTGAAATGGCGAAGGCAGTGAAGGACTCCCCGGTGTCAATGGAGCGGTTGTGTAGGAGGAGATGGAGCTGAAGTTGATGTAGATGGTCGTTGTGTTGGAGGGAGCCTGTTGGATGCCTCCTGGAAGATGTTCGTCACTGGCGCGAGGCGCAACAGATGTAGCTCCCAAATGTCAAAGACGATACTGCTCTTGGCCACTGCGATGTGTAGGCGGGTGGCGGTCGAAAGGTAGCTCAGCCTCAAGGTGCTGGTGTCGAAGAGCTGAAGGATATTGAGTATCCTTAAGCGCATCACGGAAGCGTGTCGATCGCATCGTATGCAATCAGAGCAACTAGTCATAGTAGATGCTAGATGCAGCGGAAATTAAATTTTTTAAAACTTAAAGATGAAACCACATGATTACGAGAACACTTCTCAGATCGTTTCATCAAACCACAAAGTATAAGGAATACCTCTTAGAGCGTGGTTGTGATCGCGAGATCCCAAAGTAGAGATCCTCGTGTCTCATGTCCGATCCACGAAGAACGCATTCGCGAGCACGATGATGAGTCGCGTCCGTCCCGCAATCCTCGATGAAGATCCAAGCAGTGGATCCCTTGATTTCATAAAACGAAATCCATCGTCTTCCTTTAGAGTAAGAAACTCCAAATAAGAAGAAGATCCTCGAGTCGTCGAAGAAGAAGCCGAGAGTCTCTCCTTTCTCAACACAAGATGGACATCCATCTTTTGGAGGAGAGAAAGAGAGAGGGCGAGAATATGAGAGAGAGAGAGAGAGAGAGAGTTGTAACCTTGTACAACTCTTAATGATGTGTCCTTTGGAAGGCTACCCTAGCCCTCCTTTTATATTAGTTTAGGATCCAATGGATGTCAATCCATGGGACACATGGATCCAACGGCCAGGCTTGGTCCATGTAAAATCAATGGCTATAATTATTGTTGGTTAAAACCAACAATATTTATTTATGATTAAATTAAATATATGTTGCAACATTATCAACACATTTTTAATTTAACATAAATAAGTTAGTTGAGAGATTAATCATCATAATAAAATGGAGATAATATTGCCTCCTAAAATGGTGGCTTTATTTCTACTTTTTATTATATTGCATTATCTCTCAATTATCACAAAAATATCCACCAAATTAATTCCAAATTAATTTGTGAATATTTCAGTTATGCCATTGAAAATTATGTGAATCAAATTCATAACCCAAACTAATGTGTAAATTACATTTCCAATTAATTAATTAATGTGAATCCAATCCACACTATTAATAAACAAATGCTATTTACATATATTCTCTCTCTTCAATATATGTATTATAAATCATATTTATAATATACATATATCATGGATAGTATTATCCACATTCTGTAATCCTTGATAATTAAATCCCATTTAATTATCTTGGATAATCATTCTCACAATATGAATCATATTCATATTAAGCTTGCTAATTAAATCTCATTTAATCATCAAGTTCTTCTTGCTTGGATATGTATTTCATCAAATGAATTATTCTTGAACCCTTTCAAGAATAATGTGCTTTCTCCACAGATACTTCGAGATAAGGACAGGGCGATTGTATTATTCCATGTATAGTGACTTGGATATTGAGATCTTATCTCAAATCCAGATCGAACGAACCTCCCACAGATGCTTGATTAAATCAAGACCGCAAATCTAATCTTCATTGAATATGAATCTCATTTAGACCAATGTCCAACACATGGACTAAGATCAGATTGCTTCTCTACTGGAAGGAGTCACTAAAATCTAGACCTGTTTTATCACTCCCTCGGAATGGAAGCGTCATGGATATACAATCGTTTATGATCACATCAACCTCAGGTATTCCCAATACCTGTACATCCTACAAACTGGAAGATCCATGGTCAACCCGAAGATCAAGATCAATTTTACACTGTCTTCTTCAGGATTTGATCACTAAGTTTCTCATTTGATCATTGGGATTTGGTATCGATCATATACTTTCCAAAAGCATATATCATACCTAGGTCTTGATCATATACTTTCCAAAAGTATATATCAAACTTACAAATTCAGTCAAGCTTCCAAAGCGAGATGACCGTGCACGGAATTTGATTCTTCCCAATATCTCATGAGTGAGCTCATGTCTTCCGGTTCAGTAATGAACCTGTATGATCCCTTTGAGAGATCGTATTACTCATATGCCCTTATATGCACACCAGGGCGCCGGTGTATAGCCCTTGGTTAGGTCATCAACCTATTGGTCTGCCAAATGTACACACTCAAACATATAGTAATACACCTGTCTCCGATCAGAGGATGCGTGCCTATGCTGTGACAACATTCAACATAGGACTTAGGTTATCTCGATCTCGCTAAGTCAACCCATTGACCTAACTAATCTGACATCTTCGAATCTCTATTCCTATGCAGAGGACCTGCATCAAGAGGTCGGTCAGATATCAACCTATGTGAGAAAGGATTGCCATCTCCTACTCAGGCTGGAGATCACATCTTAACAATCATTTGACGGTGCTTGATGAGTCCTCAATCTAACCCTTTAGATATTCATCCAAGCACCAACCTCTATGATTCAATAATTGAATCAACAACTATATGATCATTAAGATAGCCATGGTACATAACCCTAATTGTACAGAGGGACCTATTATGCAAATTATTTATTCTTCATTTCAGATCAGGGAATGATATTTGCAATAACATTTATTTCATAATGGCTCGCCGTGGGCTCACATGTCTAACAATCTCCCACTAGCCCAAAGAGCCATTAATGGGCTAATCATTTAAACCCACACTCATGTGATAATCATAGGCTATTTAGAAAATAGCTAGGTAAGATGATCAGTCACTCTGTTCCCACGAGACTACGCCAAGTCCTTTTACGACACTTGCATATCCCCAGTAACAGTTCTCGCATTTAATGCGAATGTTGCATCTAATGCAACCAATACTCAATCTAGTCAAAGTAGTTATAGTGTCCTTGACACTATTGCTCAATAATTTTTATAACCAGTATTTCTATAATCCTTATCAGAATACCCTTATTCCTGGAGATCTCTATATCCTAAGGTATCCACCTTTAAGACCTTTTATATCTCTATCTATAAAGTCTTAAGCTTTTGAAGATAAGACTTAGAGATCACCATCTCTAAAGCCTTGTCATCTTTGAAGATATTGTTATTACTGCAATCAAGTGTTCTTTCTCTCCATAGTAGGATTAGCAACACTTTACTACTCCCACTGCATGGCAGATATCTGGCTTTTGTACACATCTAGCATACACTTAGCTTCTCGTAACTGATGCACAAGTGCAAGCAGTTCTAGCATTCACTTCCTCAACTCTTTGAGGTGTTATCCCTTTAGATAGGTCAGTACCAAATCTTAAGGGAAGGAAGCCTTTCTTGGAATTTCCAAGAATGGAATATGTCCAAGGTGTACTATGGAATATCTAGTCTATAAAACACTTATTATCATCCTTATATCATTCCAAATGATTAGGATATTATATACATTTAGCACGATGAACACAATGGCACTCCCACTAAGCTTCACATGGTTCATCAAGATTCTATTTGAAATCATAACATTTATAATTTCATCAAATCTTATGTTCCATCAACAAGAAGCTTATTTGAGTCCACAGATGGATTTCTTTAGTTTTCACACCTTACTTTCCCCAATCATGAAGCCCCAGGGCTACTTCATGTGAATATCCTTATAGAGGTATTCTTAGAGGAATGCAATCTTGTCTTACATCTTGAAGATGCAACAATCAAGTTGTGTAGCTAGGGTTAGCAATACTCTGATGATTTTAAGCATGGTTAACGAAGAGCAAGTCTCATTGCAAGCAATGTCTTCTCTTCCAGAGTGTAGCTTATGGCTACGAACCGAGCTTTGAAGGTCTCTACCTTCTCATCAGGTTCCCTCTTCTCTTGAAGATCCATTTACACCTTTTACGGGTCTTACCCATATAGGTGGATCCTCGAGGGTCCATATACAACATTTGTATATGAAGTCTACTTTAGACTTTATTGTTGCTAACATCCATCTTTCCATGTCATGATCCTCAGGAGCTTCATCACATGAAGTCCAATCATTGTCAAACTTAACTGACACATGGAATACATCCTCAAACTCATTTGAAGAGGTATAAGTGTTTCATCTTTAATTATCCTTTTAGTTTCCGATCTTAGGAGCCTCATTATCTTCTCGAGATTAAATGAGTTCCTACACTTCATTTTTATCTTGATTCTCAAGAGAGTCATCCTCTAAGAATTAGATTCTCAGAGATGGGATCTTTTAAGAATCTCAAGATCATAAAGTAGGTATCCAATACCATCCTTTATTTTCCTAATGAAGTAGCACTCTCAAGTGCTAGATTCCAGCTTACATGCATGGAACCTTATTAAGGATATATATTGTAGTCTCTACTACACACACAGATATATATATATATATATATATATATATATGGAAACTAAGAGGAAATTATGGTAAAATTCATCATTGACCAAATCATGTCACACATGATCCAAATCTATCTCCCTATAACTCCATTGAGTTTATGTGTTTTAGGAGGATTGAGATAGAAATGATATTCATATCTCCATAAGGTATTCTTTGAATTTTATCTAATAGGTACTTGCTACCTTGGTTAGATCAAATTCATTTAATCTTCTTTCAAACTTTGGTTCTAAACCAAACTTATGAAATCTTTAAACATTTCAAAGGTTTCGCAGGTGAGGAGAAGAAATATCATATCATACATGATCATCAATAGATATCACATAGCCATAATGTTCACTATGATATAGATGATCCACATACATCAATATGTATGAGATACCGAATACCTTGACATCTTACACCTTTCCTAGAAGAAGGGTGTATTGGACATTTTCTTTGAATACTATATTCACAGGTATGTAAGATTTGAAATTTTAGACATTCTAAAATTCCATCTCTTACTAGTTTATTGATCATATCAATAGACAAATGTCCGAGGCTTGATGCCAGATCATTGTCAAATGATCTTCATCCTCCTATTGATCTTATAAGGTTTGATTTTCAGTATTAGAAATCTTAATGAACCATTCATTAATTTTCTAATTTTGTGGAGTCCACTAGATGTTAGATTACAATATGAAATATATCCATCATAACTCTTTATGATAGTTCTATCTCAGAATTCATGTTTATTTCCAACATTTAGAAACAAACAATGAGGGTACTCTACTATCTAGATCATAGAGACATTCTATAAGACTAAGGGCTCTCCCACTGAGAATATGAAGTCTATCTATCCAACAGAGATTGCTGCAACAATTACAGCAATATCCATGTAGATGACTACTAAACCTTAAGATCAAATTTCTAATCTTCTAATATATATATGCAACCAATTGCAAATGTTATTAGAAGATTGGGATACAATTATCAGACTTTATCTTATAAAATAAGAAAGTCAGAGTCAATGATTATATGCAGATTATTTTGATGCTCTATCTGAGTCCTTCACTAAGGATTTTATACAGACTTGATAGTCATACTATCAACACATCAACTCATTACAATATTGTCATTCATCCAACACATCAACTCTTTGACTTTCCTTCTCACATGGGTCCAACCCATGCTTCCACTGTGCTCTCTTCATCTATAAACAACCATTGTTCAAGACAAAGAATCCCTTATGTTGAATTCAAAAGATTCCAATACAAGAGCACTTCAGTATTTATACATGCTTCATAAAATTCATTCAAAATGATTATTATGAAGCTTCAAGAATGACTTGAGTATAGATAGTTAGAATGATGACACTCATCATATCTACATACATCTTAACTCTTAGAGACTTAGGTTCAGGTAGGTATTCAAACATTTTGAATACATCATCTCTTTCGAGCCACCATTCTACATAATGCAGAGAACCATGTCATTCATGATTAAATGTCTAGAGCACATATGTATGCCAAAATATCTTCTTTTATTTTATAGGGATTATTTGACAATTACGATCACCATCGACATGTGACTTCTAAAGTACACTCGATGAAAGATCAAGAACATAGAGACATACAATCCCTAAGGTGATGTCTTATTGTCTTATTTAGTTGTCATTCCTCATTATGTTGAGGAAACTTGCACATTGTAACCACATACATTATGTGTTCAATGGCAAGTATAATATCTGGATCATGAGTTCAATCCAAGATATTTTACTTGTTATTATTGAGTATAACATTGAGTGGGTTTAATGAAGGATTATCTGAATTAGGAAATTTGCATAAGTGTATATATATTATATATACATGTTTTACTTTGATTTAGGAATTTTTATGTTAAAGTTGTCTTGCCTTGTCAACACTGAAAGTTCATTCCCTTAATCACTTTCAATGTAAGAGATATTCTTACCATTATATCTCTAGCAAGATCTGGGATCTCCTTTCCTATCTTTGTCGCATCCCAATAATATGAGAACTTACGACTCCGATAAAAAGAAGTGGGAACTCATTCCGCCTTGCAAGTCCAACTTGCATCTCCCAATTCGGTCTTTAACACCCGGGCCCACCACCCCTAAGATGATGTTGACCCGTCATTAATTGAACCAACCGTCAACAAGCTTAATACTCGCTATACGCAATCCAATATCGCCCTAATAATATGAGGACTCGATATTGGGGTTACTACGTATACGGCCTTACTCTTTTGAGAAGCAAAGAACCCGATCCAATTAAATCATATATAGGATCTGTCACTTCGGACAAGCGTCTCCTATATACAACAACTGGCGACGGAATTCTTTGCCTTGATGGGAGACCACGGATGTCACTTATGTGATCCTCCATCTCATATTCAAATTTTATAATTAATTATCGTGAATCATATTCACATAATTAATTCTTCCAAGGGAAATACACATCTATTCATAATAGAGTGTTTATTGGATATAATTAATTTAATCACATTAAACTAATCATTAGTCCAATCATCAATCAACAAACATGTCTTTTACTTGAATAGTAGGTATAATCTCAAAGTACGTATTATTCAAATTTTAATAATTAGAAAAATACACATTGACTTTCTCCGGCATTATATAGTCTCTACCCGCTGTCATGGCCAGTACCGACGAGAGTGGGACGGACCACATACGTTGCAACCCACAACCCCAATGCTCTCCGACTAGGCACCACATCCGCCTCGGGAAAGGATAATACCAGATAGATCATCATGTACTTTGAGATGCTCATCGGTTTTTCAACCGAAATTATACCATATAATATACATCAAAACAATTTTAATTATATTATAAGGAGATTTGCTAAACAAATCCCCAATCCTATTCAAGAAAGAGCGTTTTTCATGTAAATATTGTCCTACAACTATTGTAGGATAAACTATGGTTTTTCATGAAATCAATGTTTGTTGATGAACCAATGGTCAAGATCTATTATCTCATCATTGTGGTTTAGGCAAATGTCATTCAATGAAATAATTATCTCTTTAAACATTTCACAAATATTTATCACTAATTATTCCATAAAATTAACAATTAATTTTCATCATGATAATTGAATGACTTATCACAAGGTTCAAGATCAAAAAATATTAATTTTCAGCAGTGACCCCCAATCACTAAAATTAACTTATCTTGATCAATTTAAATCCAAAAAATGCAAACTCAGTTTCCAAAGATTGCCTATTTGATTTATAAAGAACCCAAGTGATAATACACACATTTCAAGGTAGATTAAAACCGTAATTATCTCATTAATTACGTTTAAATCCGCAGTTCCCGCAACAGTGAATATATGCATATTCAAAAAGCCATATCTTGAGCAAATGAAGTCCAAATTTCACAAACTCAAATCCTATGGTTTCCTTAATTAATGGGGAACAAAATTCAATTGAAAATTTCCTTAAGCGCATCATGGAAGCGTGTCGATCGCATCGTATGCAATCGGAGCAACTAGTCATAGTAGATGCTAGATGCAGCGGAAATTAATTTTTTTAAAACTTAAAGATGAAACCACATGATCATGAGAACACTTATCGGATCGTTTCATCAAACCACAAAGTATAAGGAATACCTCTTAGAGCGTGGTTGTGATCGTGAGATCCCAAAGTAGAGATCCTCCTGTCTCAAGTCCGATCCACGAAGAACGCACTCGCGACCACGATGATGAGTCGCGTCCGTCCCGCAATCCTCGATGAAGATCCAAGAGATGGATCCCCTGATTTCGTCAAACGAAATCCGTCGTCTTCCTTTAGAGTAAGAAACTCCAAAGAAGAAGAAGATTCTCAAGTCGTCGAAGAAGAAGCCGAGAGTCTCTCCTTTCTTAACACAAGATGGACGACCATCTTTTGGAGGAGAGAAAGAGAGAGGGCAAGAATATGAGAGAGAGAGAGAGAGTTGTAACCTTGTACAACTCTTAATGATGTGTCCTTTGGAAGGCTACCCTAGCCCTCCTTTTATATTAGTTTAGGATCCAATGGATCTCAATCTATGGGACACATGGATCCAACGTCGAGGCTTGGTCCATGTAAAATCAATGGCTATAATTATTGTTGGTTAAAACCAACAACATTTATTTATGATTAAATTAAATATATGTTGCAACATTATCAACACATTTTTAATTTAACATAAATAAGTTAGTTGAGAGATTAATCATCATAATAAAATGGAGATAATATTGCCTCCTAAAATGGCAGCTTTATTTCTCCTTTTTATTATATTGCATTATCTCTCAATTATCACAAAAATATCCACCAAATTAATTCCAAATTAATTTGTGAATATTTCAATTATGCCATTGAAAATTATGTGAATCAATATCACAACCCAAACTAATTTGTAAATTACATTTCCAATTAATTAATGTGAATACAATCCACACTATTAATTAACAAATGCTATTTACATATATTCTCTCTCTTCAATATATGTATTATAAATCATATTTATAATAGACATATATCATGGATAGTATTATCCACATTCTCTAATCCTTGATAATTAAATCCCATTTAATTATCTTGGATAATCATTCTCACAATATGAATCATATTCATATTAAGCTTGATAATTAAATCTCATTTAATCATCAAGTTCTTCTTGCTTGGATATGTATTTCATCAAATGAATTATTCTTGAACGCTTTCAAGAATAATGTGCTTTCTCCGCAGATACTTGGAGATAAGGATAGGGCAATTGTATTATTCCATGTACAGTGACTTGGATATTAAGATCTTATCTCAAATCCAGATCGAACGAACCTCCCACAGATGCTTGATTAAATCAAGACCGCAAATCTAATCTTCATTGAATCTAAATCTCATTCAGATCAATGTCCAACACTTGGACTAAGATCAGATTGCTTCTCTACTGGAAGGAGTCACTAAAATCCAGACCTGTTTCATCACTCCCTCGGAATGGAAGCGTCATGGATATACAATCGTTTATGATCACATCACCCTCAGGTATTCCCAATACCTGTACATCCTGCATACTGGAAGACCCATGGTCACCCCGAAGATCAAGATCAATTTTACATTGTCTTCTTCAGGGTTTGTTCACTAAGTTTCTCATTTGATCATTGGGATTTGGTATCGATCATATACTTTTCGAAAGCATATATCATACCTAGGTCTTGATCATATACTTTCCAAAAGTATATATCAACCCTACAAATTCAGTCAAGCTTCCAAAGCGAGACGACCGTACACGGAATTTGATTCTTCCCAATATCTCATGAGTAAGCTCATGTCTTCCGGTTCAGTAATGAACCTGTATGATCCCTTTGAGAGATCGTATTACTCATATGCCCTTATATGCACACCAGCACGTCGGTGTATAGACCTTGGTTAGGTCATCAACCTATTGGTCTGCCAAATGTACACACTCAGACATATAGTAACACATCTGTCTCCGGTCAGAGGATGCGTGCCTATGCTGTGACAACATTCAACATAGGACTTAGGTTATCTCGATCTCGTTAAGTCAACCCATTGACCTAACTAATCTGACACCTCCGAATCTCTATTCGTATGCAGAGGATCTGCATCAAGAGGTCGGTCAGATACCAATCTATGTGAGAAAGGATTGCCATCTCCTACTCAGGCTGGAGATCACATCTTAACAATCATTTGACGGTGCTTGATGAGTCCTCAATCTAACCCTTTAGATATTCATCCAAGCACCAACCTCTATGATTCAATAATTGAATCAACAGGCTGTATGATCATTAAGATAGCCGTGGTACATAACCCTAATTGTACAGAGGGACCTTTTATGCAAATTATTTATTCTTCATTTCAGATCAGGGAATGATATTTGCAATAACATTTATTGCGTAATGGCTCGCCGTGGGCTCACATGTCCAACAAGAGCAGTGCAGAGGGTGTAGGATGTAGATGATATGATGGTGAATAGAAGATGGAGTATGGTGTGTTGGGTGGTGAATAGGCAGAAGATGAATGTTGGCTCGACGGTGGTCGACACCGGAGCAAAGGAAGGCACGAAGGGCAGCACTGCAATTGTGGGCCAAGCAACCGAACCTCACTGAGGAGGAGGAAGGCGATGACCTATCACCCCGTAGCCCACCCCTTTACCATGCAACGTGTCTGCCCTAGAAAAATCAAAAAATAGATACAAATATAATTTAAAAAGAAATAGCAAATGACCTCGGATAAAAAAAATTTTTCTTTACAAAATTTTCTCGTCTCGATGAGATCTACAACTTTCATGAAGAGACCAAAGCCAAAATTCATCATTTGCATAATGTGATATTTTTGGAGTATCCCATGTATATAGAATACCTTGATTTTTGAGTTTTCTAATTTTTTTATTATTTTTAAACCATAGAAAATCTAGAAAAAATTATTATAAAGTCAAATATAATTTCTTTTTCTTATTGAAAGATTCAATATCAAGTTTATGACAATAAAATATCTCCAAGATTACTAGTAATCTGTGTCACTCTAACGAGAATCCATATTCTTGCGGACATGATATCATTTATATTTCTGTTACAATACGGCAAAAATAGGACGATTTGAATAAAACCAACCATTCTCTCATTTCATCTCTATTGAATTAAAAAACCTATATTTCATTCCTTTTTGTTCCAATCGAAAATGATTTTATCACTAGAGTATCCACAATTCAATACGAATAGATATATCTCACATTTAATTTATATGATATACTTACTTTTTGCATTTTTCCATCTTAATTAGGAATACTGGAACGATCGAGAGGGCAGTTCTGGGTCTGGACCAAGACGAACTGTTGTAGGGGATTTATTGTAACCGTTGAATTCAGAGTATGGTAGAGTATCCCTGGATGGGAGACTAATCCATTTATGGGGGTTGCAATGGCTTTATTTGCAATATTCCTATCTACTATTTTGGAAATTTATAATTCTTCTATTTTATTGGATGGATTTTAATGAATTAGATATGATTTATAAGAATTATGAAGTCCTATTTTTTCGATAAAAAAATTCTTAGAACTCGAATTTCTAGAATGTTTTGGTAGTTCTATTTACATAATAATCTTTTTTTTGTATTTTTATTAATTAAGAAAAATAAGAAATAAAATAAAATATGAAAACTGTAACTTTTGTACAGACTATTAGTGAATACGTGGACACAATTAATTTCTTTGATTTCAAGCTCAATCTGGATTTGGATTTTTTGCATTTTAATAAAACTTTTATCAAAGAAAATAAAAGAAAGAGAAATAAAATAAAATTATTTAATTATGTACATAAAATATTAGGTCAAAATTAGGTAAAATACAAAATGTACATAACAGGCCCAAAATCCAACTTTCAATACGAACTTCGTTTCACTTGAACTTGGTCTTGTTTTGAAGGTAATTGAATGCACATTAGTTCAAAAGTGAGTAGGATCAAATCGGACACTGAATGAGGAAGATATTGAGGTTTTAGTTTGGAAATACTCCAACTAGGGTTTGGGTTTTCGGTCCACTTATTTAGGTTAGTGATTTTTTTATAATTTTTTATTTATTCTTGTTAGAAATATGTACACAGTGGAGATGGTTTCAGGTCATTTGGAGTTAGCATGAATTATTTAAAAATCAGGGATGTTAGGCTATTTTACATGTCATTTTGGCTGAGAATTTTGGCTTCTTATTTTTGTGCAATAATGAGTGATACAATGCAATTCTTATCAATACATGCACAAATGCTAATTATGCGTAATAAATGAAGAAATTCTAATAAAATTTAGGGATTTGAGCTTAAATTAATCATTTTTAGAGTGATGAATATGAAATTCATCATCCCCCTATACTTAAACCATGCTCATCCCTGAGTATGCAAAGAAATGCAATGAGATGAAATGAGATTGGGTTCCATACCAAGACCATGAAATGAAGGTGAAAGTAGAACTAGACTCGTTCTTTGGATTATTAGTTTGGTGGAACTTCTGTGAGACTTAGAATTTTAAATCAACATCCTTTAAGTTCTAGACATCATTATCACAATTTTGGATCAGAAGTCATCTTCGATCATTCCTCCTTCTAAAGCATACCCCATGAACATTCAACAATCGACTCATGTGTGTGAAAGGTTTAACTCTTCCCATCCAGAATGTCAGACTACCATGCAAACCTCCTCTCCAGTAACTTGTCCTCAGGGAGTTAGGTATTTCCTTCTAAGGTCTGTCGCATTGTGTTCATAATCAAAATTGGGGAGAAGACTAGAAGGAGGGGAAAAGAACTGGAAGGTGATCAATGTAGTCACCTTTCCTTGTGGAGCTGGCCAGTGTAGCCGAGTCTCCATCGAGATCTGCAAGATGACTTGAAGCTTGGACCTTTTGGTCAAATATTTATTTGGTAGTATGCTTTTTTTTCTTGGACTTTTGGTTGCTCTTGCATGGATCTTGTTATGCCACTACAAATATGAAATCTTTTTTCCGTACATTTTTTGGGGTCTTAGAAAAAATTGTGCCTAGTTGTCCATCCCTTTTCTGAAGCTTTATTTCAACCCGTACTCCGGTCTTTAGATGCATACGGTACCAAAAAAGAAACTCACACAGTCTTCCAACACCCCGTCTGAGCTGAGCTAAGTGCATAGTGTGAGAGTACAAATTGATTCCCTATTCCAGAGTTGTGCCCAGAATGAAGAGGCTCGCTTAGCATTAAGAGCCAAACTCTTTTCACTGCCATATGGAACTTGAAGAATTAAGTCAAAGACGTGAAGCTTCTAAAATCCTATTTCTCAGTGAAGTTCCTTTAAAAGTTAGGTGGATTACGGTCAAGTCCAGACCACTCGTGGTTTCTGCTCATAACTCGGTTCAGAACCCAAGGGATTTTCACAAATGTATGAAATGTTGGATGAAGTGTAGGTGCGTGAAATGCAGACACATTTTTTGTGATATTTTATTTGATTTTTAAGATTTTTTGATGCAAGTAATTTTTTGTTGTTTTTATGCAAAAAAGAATAAGAAGCTATTTTTTCAAAAAAATTTGGTTGGACACAATCAGTGTTAGTTGCAAAACTCTTATTTATTTATTTATTTATTTATTTATTTCAAGTTAGTTACCCACTCCATAAATACATATAGACTTACGCGAAGTACGAGATATGGGTAAAATATATACAAAGTATATATGCACACCCCCTATACTTAACGAGTGTTGTGTCCTTAGAGCACAAGAAGCGCAAAGAAGACATAGCTCGAGCTATGCGTAAGAGAGAGAAAAAGTATTATAGAAAATAAAAGCTGGCCCACCTCCTATACTTAGGCTGTGAACAATATAAGTATAAACGAAGGGCGAAAAAAATGAGGTGGATAATGTAAGAAGTGGATGGAGTGAGTATACAGAGATGGCATCGAGTCTCCCCATACTTAGTCTCTGGTAGCCTAAGTATAGAAGAAGGGTGGAAATGGGGTGATCGAGAGAAGGAGAGTATGAAGAGAGTGGTACATACATATGGCATCGGCCCCCCCTATACTTAGGCCTTGTCCTAAGTAGAGGAGGAAGATGTACAAGGAGACCGATGGGGTCAAGAGGGAGGGAGGGTAGCTAATGATTAAGACGGTTTTCAGCTGATCTTTTTGTGAGCATGTGGTGGGAAATCGTAATGATAAGAAACAGATGAAGCATATGATTCCCAACCATTATCAATGTTATCCTCATAAAAATCATGCTAGAGAGTGTATGAAGCGTATGCATCAGATGAAAGATAACCATCATCAAATTTATACTCAGAGGAATAGTATTTGAAAGTGGAGGCACTCCATATATTCTTGTTCTTTAGTTGATTCAGTTGTTTTCTCAGAATTTGTTCCTTCTTGGGATCAAGCGATTCATCCTTGGATGATAAATACTCTGAAGCACCAGTCTCAATCAGCTCATAAGAAATTATTCTAGTATATTTAGTGAGACCAGTAGAATCGACTTTGGATAAATAATAGTGAGGAATGGGAGTCTTCCAATAGGAATCAAAGTTTGGATCCTTATGTAGATAGGATTTTAGAACTTTCGAACAGACCTCACTCATGTAGATTACCCTTTCCAGACCTGATGAGCATCGAAGGCGAATTTCTTTTTAGATGAAGGAGCAACCATTTTGTTTTATATTGTCTACGAAGGTGCTGGTCCTGTGAGTGAGGTGTTGATAGTTAAGTATCCAAATGAATATCCATAGAAAATTTTCTTCCTGGTTGGTATATGTCCTGTGTATTTGTTATTAGTTTTCTTAATGTTGGTGCACTCCTAAGTTGGATTGAATTGGTCAAGGTAGTTAGATAAGGTTTTTGTCGACTCAGGGTGAGCCCATGCATATGTCGAAGGATCATATAAGAAGTCGTATATTCAATTTTCCATGGTGAGAGCAATCGAAAATAGAACAGTAGGGAGAGTATCTAAACCAATAGTCTCTTCAACAGCTTCTATCTCAGGTGTAGTAGTGGGATACGACTCTTCTACTATTTTGAGGTTATAACTATTGACGACTTTGTGGGTCACCTCACAATATCGTGTTTCCTCAAAGAAGGGTTGAGATCGAAGTGCTCCTAATGCTGTAAAGTTGATTTCCCGAGTCTCGCACTCAATAATTGCCTTACCTAATGCTAAGAATGGCTTATTGAGAATTATGGGAGACTGGGTGAATTCTCCTTGGTGCTCAATATCAATGATCGTGAAGTCCACTTTGAGCGGCACACCTAGGAATGTAACGATGACTAAAATGGTTCCTCTCGTTCTCTTTATCGATCGATCAACCAGTTGAACGATATCTCTTATCTTCCTAATAGGTCCGAGTTTGATCTTGTCAAATACATAGGTCGAGAGGATATTGATTGGTGACTCATCATCGATTCAAACATGGGTAAATATTATGTCTTTGATTCCACAGTCAAATCTGGGCAACCGCTTCACTATGCGGCTCTTGGTTTTTCTCCTCAACACCAAGGAGGTGGCCATTGACAAGATATGTCTTTCAGTCTTTGTTTTTATCCTGCCCGACTTTTTCATCTATAAATTGCTCGTTACAAATCCTTTAAGGTCGGGGAAGTGTTCAATGGCCTGTTCCAAGGAAAGTTCAAAAATCGACCTTTTCTCAAGTGCTTCCCTTAGAGCAGGACCCAAATTCTTCAAATCCTCTTCAATTTTTTTTGTATTTTTATGCTATTTTTATTTTTTGAGTGTTTTTTAATATTTCAATTTTGGGTATTTTCTGTGTGGTGTGTAGATGTGCTGTTTTCCATAGATGATGAGGGGATTCGATTTACCGAGTAAGACTCAGAATCAGAGTTATCCCTAATGGAGTAATATGTAGAGTTGTCGCTGTTAGATTAGTCCCTAGGGTGAATAGAGTCCATGGGTTTCAGAATATCCTCAGGATTCTCAACATTAGATCCAATCGTTTCATCCTCCACTTTCATAACTGAGCTTCTGTAAAATAAAATTAGTCGGTTAGTAAAATTTCTAAATGTTTCCTCTATTAATTCATATCTCTTACTTATCCTTGAAATTTCATCCTTCAAAGAATTTTCAGGATCAATCAGGTGAGCAGTATGTGTGGTTTCTTATTTTTGAATTTGAGATGCTTCCATTTTCCTGTATGAACTGGGGGAAGAGTCTCTTGGAATATCCAATATATGATCGTTATTTTCTGAAAATTCCTCCTCAAAGGTTATGGAAGGAGTCTGCTCAGTGGAAGGATTCTACAGAAATCTATAGGTCTCATGCTCAGCATATAATGACTCAGGCATGCAATGGTGGTTTGAGTAAAGTCTACTTCCAAGGTCATGATTGAACGTATCCCCAAACAATGGAGTCATATAGGGTTCATATGTGTCGATATCATCAGTTTTGTCCTCTGTATGTGTAGGTTGTCCGAAAGAGTGGTATTCTGGTTGGTCAATAGAGATGTGATCGTTATGGTTAGTCCAACACTGATGATCATTAGGTGTGGACCTCTCCTTGTGGTTTGATGAGCGATCATATTATTCCCTAAGGTCCAGTCCGGATGTATTTTTCTAAGTTGTGGACCTGTCCCAACATGATTATGAGGAAAGAATGAAGGCGATTGGGTTTGGTGTCTCGACCAGTCATGAGTCTCAAACGTGATTTGATCTTGAAATGGTTCATTAGTTTCAGTGAGAAACCAGGAATAAGATGGTTCAGTCCAGGATGGCAGTTGATCATGTGTGGTCACGGGTGGTGGAGGTGAAAAATATCAGGTTGTGGTGACTTTGATCGGTGATGAATCTCAGATTCATCACTCTAAATCTCATTAATTAAGCACAAATCCACCAAAAATCATCGACATTTCTGCATTTACTCTGCATAATTAGCATTCATGCATGTTTTAGTAAGAATTGCATTTTATCACTCATTTATGCACAAAATAAGAAGCCAAAAATCCCAACTAAAATTGACATGTAAATAGCCTAACTTCCCTGATTTTTAACTAATTCATGCTAACTCCGAAAGACCCAAAACTACCTCCACTGTGTACATATCACTAATAAGAATAAAATAAATACAAAAAAATCACTAACCCAAATAAGTGGACTAAAAACCCAAACCCTAGTTTCAGTATTTCCGGACTAAAACCCTCATATCTTGCCCAAACAGTGTCCATTTTAATCCTACTCTCTTTTGAACTAATGTACATTCAAATAACTTCAAAACAATACCAAGTTCAAGTTCAAATCCTATTCTAAATCACTTTTGCATGCATAGTTTGTCTTGTAAAAATCATTTTGCATATTTCGGTATTAAATCTCACATTTTCGAGGTTTAGGATTTTTATGAGATCCATTAGCTAGTGATATATCTTAGATAATTTTATCCCTTGAAAATAATTAAGTTTAATATTTATTATAATTAAATATTGTAATTCACTTTGTCTGCATTTAAAAATTCATAAAACATTCATCTTGCATCTGAAAAATCCCAAAACAATATAGTGCATACATTTCATCATATTTATCATCTAAGCCAAGTTTCGTATTTTTCGAACATAGTTTGATCGACTTTTACATTTTAGTATCTAAAATAGGTCGAAATTGTATTTTGCATCCCATACTGCATTAAAAATTACAAAAAAAGACCGCCTCGAAAACTGCGTACGAACTTTGATAGACATAATTCTAGATTGTTCCTTTGCCTCCTTGTGTTCAACTTGGGACTTGCCCAAGTAAAATAAACATAAAAGCACATTCATTAAAATTGGCCAATATTTTGTTTGGTTATTTCTTAACCGATTACGATTGCTGCCTACAATGAAACGACATATATTTTCAAGCAAACGATAATACACGACAAATCATATTTTTAAACAAGCGCAATATCGGACTCGTCAATCGGATGATTTGAGTAAAGTGGCTTGGAATTCATCGATTGGATCGGATTCATCCAAGGGTCAAAGTTTCTAGCGAATGTTGGAGGATTCTTGACAGAAGAAGGCTTACATGATTTGGGTCTAACCGAGACAAATTCATTTTCATAGTATAGAACAAATGGGTACTCAGACCATTATCCCGTCTTTGTCAAAGGAGGTTGATAATGAATTGACATGGTTGATCTCGGTGCAAGTGCACATGATATTCAGAAGAAAAAAATTTTATCAAGGAGAGTTATGGCACAATGTGCGGTATTTTGTCTTCGAAATCGGTTCTCGCACACCAATGCAAACATATTACAAACCTCAGTTTTACCAACACATACAATGAGGCCACAAGAGTTCGACTATTATCTTTTCAATTTTAGTTGGTGATAAGTTCAATCTTGGAGAAAATGTTAGCGACCTATTAGGTGCCGGAAATTTTCTTAAAGAGTGGTCCGAGTTCCTATGACTAGTTGCATCCACTTTCAGCCAGTACGGGTGTAAGTACGGACCACAAAATGGCTAACCGTGTTACTTAAGGACATGGACTTACGTTGTGTCCTTTAAACCACTCACTCTGCTAAGGAAATCCGGACCGTTTACCGGCTACCCCTAGATCCTCATTGAGAAGTAGACAATCATTTTTATAGAATCAGTAGTCTCAGTGAAGATCCCGAAGCTGGGCTCTAACCTTAAGTGTCGTCTCTCGCTCACTCAGACAAATAAATGAATCCAAGGTCAGGGTTGCTCTCCCGCAAAAATTCTTGATTTTATGAGTTAATTTAGTCAGCTTTGTTTAGCAATCCCAATTTTAATTAGGTGATCACTTTAAAAATTAGATGTGCACAAATGCACATCTACCGTCAAGTCCCAATTTCCTTTAGAATTATGCGATAAAACATGAGGGAGAAATTCGGGGAAAGCTGGTACGTGAAAAAATGATGTATGCTCAGATAGAAGACTTATATTTATTCCCCCACAATGTCCATGTGGGATGCAATACAAGAATTTAAAAATTAATCTATATGAATGCAAATCGATAAAAACCCTGACCATGCATGCAAAAAATTAATCTATATGAATGCAATACAAGAATTTAAAAATAAGAGATTTAATACCTATCAACAATTAAAAATTGAAATATGCAAAATAATTTTTATAGAGCAAACCATGCATGCAAATGGAATTCTTTTTTGGTACAATGTTAAATACAATTAATCCTCAAATTCGTGATTTTGTTTGGCAATTTTTAGAGCTATGGTTACTTACATATTCATTTTAAAGCACAAGATGGGTAAAGTATCTAATTTTATACAAGAATACTAATTAATAATTAACCATAAGCAATAAAAATATGATGAGTATGCCACAATGTAGAGTTTTAGTTTATAACATCATGCTAAATTTTTCATTGTAAATTCCATTTTTCTGCATTTTTTTATTTTCAGCATTTATTTTTCTCATTTTATTTTCAATTTATTTTTAAGTCACTCTCTTACACCATCTCTCTTATTTTTCATACGAGGTACCCGACGTACGTGGAGTGGTTTTTAAAGAATCGACGCATCTTCACTGACTTCTGAAAAGCCGCATTAAAATTAAGATCGAGTTGAGTCGTGAGAGAGCATTGAGTTTAGAATTTTATTTTCTACAATTTTAAATTCTTTAATTAATTACTCATTTATAGCGGTGTCTGTTTGGACTCTCGCGTGTGTAAAAGACTTTAAACTTTTTTTGTGGTGTGTCATGGCCTGTTTCACTCTATAGTGAGGGTGAGGCCCGACTTGAGTGACGCTTAGGATAGACCTGCACATACAACTTTTAAAATATTTTTAATTTTGATTGTGCTCGTAGGACTTAAGGCCACACTTCACTTTAATTGAGACGCACCGTAGATCGTTCAATTTAGCCAAATTGAATTCAATTCTTCCCCGCTAATAAAACTTTATGCTAGGTGTGATTTTTCATCGGCTTCCATTCATCTAGATTAATTTTTCAATTCTGTATTGCATCCCACATGGATATTGTGAGGATTCACTGTAAGACTTCTAACTGAGCATACATCATAGTTTTTCGTGTGCTTCGGCTTTTCCCGAACTTCTCCCTCTTGTTTTGTCACATAATTTTAAAAGGAAATTGGGACTTGACGGTAGACGTGTATTTGTGCTCAGTGACCGCCTAATTAAAATAAGTACTGCTAAATATAGCCAACTTTAAAAAAACTCATAAAATTAAGAATTTTTGTGGGAGAGAAACCTCGATCTTGGATTCTTTTACTTTTTCTAAGTGAGCAAGAGACGACACTTAAGGCTAAAGCCCAAATCTGGATTTTCATTCAGACTATTGATTTTAAAAACGATTAGCTACTTCTTAGTGAGGAATACAGGTAGTCGATAAATGGTCCGGATATCCTTAACAGAGTGGGTGGTTTAAAGGACACAACGTAAAGCTCCGTCCTTAAGTAACACGAGTAGCTGTTTTACGGTCCGTACTTACACCTATACTGGCTGAAAGTAGATGCAACTAGTCATAGGAATTCGGTATAGTCTTTAAGAAAATCTTCGGCACCTAACAGCTCGCTAAATTCTTTCCAAGCTTGATTTATCACCAACTTAAAATTGAAAAGATAATTGCCAAACTCTTACGTCTTCATTGTGTGAGTTGATGAATTTAGGGTTTGATTTGTGTTTGATTTTGCATGCGTGAACATATTTCAAAAATCAAAAGCCGTACACTTGTGCCATTACTCTCCTTTTGTCAACCAATCATGTAACTTTTGCCTAAGAACTCTCCAGATCCAGATCATGCAAATCAATTCGTCTCAAACAAACCCACCCCGTCATTCATTTCAGCTTTTTTAAAAAATGGAGGAACATTTATCCGAGAATCCATCAGAACTATACTATGAAAATGAATTCGTATTGGTTAGACCCAAAACTTCAAAACCTCCTCCAACTATACACCATCCAACTTCCACAAGAGACTCTCCACCACCAATAGATCCAACACTCTCTACAAATCTGATCTACTTCATGAATGACAACCCTTTGTATTCGGATCAGACAAACCAACAACTGATTGAGGTCTCCACTTTTTCATATGTCAATCCTCTCTATTCCGATCATACAATCCATCCTTCATATTCAGTAAATGTTAATCCTTCATTCATGGGAGACTACAACCACATGATCGAATTTAACACTTCTTCACATCTGCCCCCATCTCCACCATTGAACACAAATGAACAACCATCATCTTAGATTGACCATGACAACCCCCACTTCAGACATGACACTCACACAGAGGACTGGAATGACTACATAGAAACACATAAACCCTGTATGCTGACTCCACAATATCAAGGTCCGACCAATCATGATCAAAGGATTGAACTCTACTCAAACCAACTCCACATGCCTGGATCACATGAGCATCCTCCTTCCACATTTTTTGAGAAATTTTCAGAAAATAATGATCATATATTGGATATTTCAAGAAACTCTCCTCTTAGCACATACGGGGAAATGAAAGATGAATATATTGAATCTCAAATACAAAAATACACCCCAACTGCTCCCATGAGTGGTCATGAAAAGATTTTGGAGGATGATATTTTGTGGATAAATAAGAAATCTGATTTAGTGGAGAATAGATATCGAAAGTTTGCCGATCAATTAATTTCAATCTCTGTTAGCTCGGACATAAAAATGAATGAGGAAAAGATTAGATCTCATGTTGACAATTTTGAGGATAGTCAGAAATCTAGGGACGATTCTGACAACGACACTTCTTCATGTTACTCCCCTAGAAATGACTATGCATCTGACTCCTACTCATAACATCAAAGCCCATGCTCATCTACAGGAGACACCACAACACCACACCACACAGAAAATATCAAAAAAATTGAAATATTAGAAAACAACAAAAAATCGAAAATCTCGAAAATACATAAAAATTGAAGCTCAAGACGATCTAAAGAATTTGGATCCTGCTGTACGGGAAGCACTGGAGAAGAAAATGATCTTTGAACTTCCATTTATAAAGGCTTTTGAACACTTCCCCGACCTTAAAGGATTTGTAATGGAAAAATTAATGATGAAAAAGTCGGACAGGATAAGAACAAAGACTGAAAGACATATCTTATCAATGGCCTCCTCCTTGGTGTTAAAGAGAAAAACCAAGAGCCGAATAGTGAAGCGGTTGCCCAGATTTGATTGTATAATCAATATCCTCCCGACCTTTGTATTTTATGAGCTCAAACATGGACCGATCAGGAAGATACGAGAAATTGTTCAATTGGCTGACTGATCGATAAAGCGGTCGAGAGGAATCATTTCTGTCATCATGACATTCCAAGGTGCTCCGCTCAAAGTGGAATTCACGATCATTGATATTGAGCATCAGGGAGAATTCATCCAATCTCCAATTATTCTCGAAAAAGCCATTCTTAGCATTGACTAAGGAAATTATTGAGTGCGAGGCTTGGGAAATCAATTTTACAGCATTGGAAGCACTTCGATCTCACCCAGACTTTGAGGAACTACGATTTTCTGAGACAACCCACGAAGTCCCTAATAGCCGTAACCATGAAGCGGTAGAAGAGACCTACCCCGCTGTTACATCTGAGATAGTGGTTGTTGATGAGACTATTGGTTTAGAGAATCTCCCCCTGCTCCATTCCCATCTGCTCTCACCATGGAGAATCAAGTATATGAATCATATGATCCGGAAACTTACGCATGGTCACATCCTGGGTCAACCCCTTCTGACTACCTTGATAACATCAACCCGACACAGGAATGTTCCAACATCAAAATAATTGAGAATGAACATCCAGAGACTCTCCCCAGTATTTCAATTCCTGCAGATCTCAAAATAGAAGAAAGTTTCGTATATAGTCCTGAGACATATGCACGGTCGCACCTAGGGGAAACCTACTCTAAATACCTTGACCAAATCATCCCAAACCACGAGTGCACCAACATTTAGAAGACTAATAACAAACATACAGGACGAACACCGACCAAGGAGAAGAAATCCAATGGTTATTCATTTGGATACTCAAGTGGACCGACACTTTCATGAAACAAGAAAAAGAAAGTCACATTTGACCTTCCGGAAGAGGAATCAACTGATGATCCCTCATCAGGTCCGGAAAAGGTAATCTACATGAGCGAAGTCTGTTCGGTTGTTAAAACCATATCTTTGCAAGGATCTAAAATTCGATTCCCATTGGACGTCTCCCATTCCCAACTATTACTCATCTAAAGATAAGGCTCCTACTCTCATCAAATACACTGGAATTATTTCTTATGAGCTGTCTGAGATTGGTACTTCAGAGTATTCATCCAAGGACAAATCACTTGATCACAAGAAGGAACGAATTCTTAGAAAAGAACTGGAGAAACAGAAAGACAAGAATATCTGGAGTGTGTCCACTTTCAAATACTATTTCTCTGATGATGATTCCAATGATGGTTATCTTTCATCTGAGTCAAACGCTTCATCTACTATCCATCATGATTTTTTTGAGGAAAACACTAATGATAGTTGGGAATCAAATGCTTCATCTCCGTCTCATCATTACGATAACCGGCGCAGGTTCACAAAAAGATCGGTCAAAAACTGCCTTAATCATCGATTACCCTCCCTCCCTCCCGACCACATTGGTCTCCTTGTACAACTTCTTCCTCTACTTAGGCCAAGACCTAAGTATAAGGGGGGACCGATGCAATTTGTACATACCATTCTCCCCATCTCCCGACCTCATCGGTCTTCTTGTACACCTTCTTCCTCTACTTAGGCCAAGGCCTAGGTAAAAGGGGGGACCGATACCATCTGTAAATACTACTCTCCCCATCTCACATTCCATCTCCACCCTTCTTCCTAACTTAGGACGACCAGAGCCTAAGTATAGGGGGAACTGAATCTCATCTGTATATACCATCCTCTCCATCTCACAATCGCTTCATGTCTACCATTCTTCTGTACTTAGGCTGACCAGAGCCTAACTATACGGGGAACCGATGCCCATTTGTATCTCTTCATCCACATATCCCGACCACTTCATTCTTCCCGCTCTTTTTCTATACTTAGATTGTTCACAATCTAAAAATAGGGAGGCGGACCTGTGTATCTTGATCTTTTTCTTTTCCTTTGTCACTCTCTTACGCATAGCTTGCTATGTCTTCTTTATACTTCTTGTGCTTTGAGGACAAAACACTCGTTAAGTATAGGGGGGTCTGTTTATATACAGTGTATATATTTACCCATATCTCGTACTTTCGAGTAAGTCTATATGTATGAACGAGGTGGGTAATTTATTTGAAAAAAACAACAAAAAAACACACAAAAAAATAAGAACAAAAAGAAAAAGAGTTTTGCTACTAACACTGACTGTGTCCAACCCAAAATTTTTGAAAAAAATTGCTTCTTATTCACCCTTGCATAAAAAAAAAGTGTCTACATTTCACACACCTGCACTTCATCCAGCATCACATTCATTTGCATCTGTGAAAATTCTTTGGGTTCTAAACTTCGTTATGAGAAGAAACCGAGAGTGGTATGGACTTGACCTTAATCCACCTAATTTTCAGAGGAACTTTACCGATACATAGGATTTTAGAAACTTCAGATCTTTGACTTAATTCTTTGAGTTCCACATGACAATGTGCAACATTTGACTCTTAGTGTCTAACCTGGTCTCTTCATTCTGGGTACAACTTTGGAATAGGGAATTAATTTGTACTCTCGTACTATGCACTTATCTCAACTCAGACGGGATGTTGGAAGAATGCGTGAGTTTCTTTTCTGGTAGCGTGGAAATCTAAAAATCGGAGTATGGGTTGAAATAAAGGGATGAACGACTGGGCACATTTTTTTCTAAGACCCCCAAAAATGTACAGAAACAAAAAGATTCTATATCTGTATGGGCACAACAAGATCCAAGAAGAACCACCAATAATCCAAATACAAAGAAGCCACTACTAAATAAATATCTGACCAAAAGGGTCCAAGCTTCAAGAAAACCTGCAGATCTTGGTGGAGACTCAGCTATACTGGTCAGCTTAACAATGAGAGATGACTACACTGGCCACCCTCTAGTTCTTTTCTCCTTTTAACTTCTCCCCCCAATTTGATTGTGAACACAACGCGACAAGCCTTAGAAGGAAATACCTGACTTCCCGAGGATGAGTTACTGGAGAGGAGGTTTGCATGGTAGTCTGACATTCTGGATGGGAAGAGCTAAAACCTTTCACACACATGAGTCAGTTGTTCAATGTTCATAGGGTATGCTTTAGGAAGAGGATTGATCTAAGATGACTTCTGAGCCGAAACTATGACAGTGATGTGTATCACTTGAAGGTTGTTGATTTTAAAATTCTAAGTCTCACAGAAGTTCCGCCAAACTAATTATCCAAAGGTCGAGTCTAGTTTCATTTTCACCTTCAGCTCATGCTCTTGATATGGAACCCAATCTCATTTCACCTCATGGCATTTCTTTTTGATGCTCAGGGACGAGCATAGTTTAAGTATAGGGGGGTGACGAATCTAAGATTTATCACTCTATATCTCATTAATTAAGCTCAAATCCCTCAAAAATCATTATCATTTCTGCATTATTCTGCATAATTAGCATTCATGCATGTTTTAATAAGAATTGCATTTTATCACTCATTTCTGCACAAAATAAGAAGCCAAAAATCCCAGCTAAAATTGACCTGGAAATAGCCTAACTTCCCTGATTTTTAACTAATTCATGCTAACTCCAAATAACCCAAAACCACCTCCACTATTTACATATTACTAAAAAGAATAAACGAAAAATACAAAAAAATCACTAGCCCAAATAAGTGGGCTAAAAACCCAAAATCATATCTTCCCCATCCAGCGTCCATTTTTATCCTTCTCACTTTTGAACTAATGTGCATTCAAATACCTTCAAAACAAGACAAAGTTCAAGTGAATCGGAGCTCATATGTGAAAGCTGGGGTTTGGGCCTCTTTTGTACATTTTGTATTTTAGCGGTTTTTGACCTATTATTTTATGTAAATAATTAACCTATTCTAGTTTATTTAGTTTTCATTTGTCTTCTTTGATAAAAGTTTTATTAAAATACGTAAAAATCCAAATCCAAACTGAGCTTGAAATCAAAGAAACAAATTGAGTCCAAGGCTTCACTAACTGTCTGTACAAAATTGATCTTTTTCATATTTTATTTTATTTCTTCTTTTTATTAATTAATAAAAACCCAAAAAAATTAGAATAACGTGTAAATATTTATCTTTGATTTTATAATATTTTTTGGATTTTTATATGGTTTAAAAATGACAAAAAATTATAAAACACAAAATTTAAGGAATTCTATGTACATTGGATACCCCAAAAATATCACTTTGTGTAATTAAAAGATTTTGGTTTTGAGGTCTTCATGAAAGTTGTAGATATCATAGAGACTAGCATTTTTTTAAGAAATTTTTTCGATCCAAGGCCATTTGCTATTTATTTTGGATTTTTTAAAAGTATTTATTTTTTGAATTTTGTGGTGCTGACACGTGGCCGCTCCTGGAGCTGCCACGTGTCAGTCATATTTAAGGTTTTTATTATTTGTTTTATAAAAAAATTTAAAATAGACGCACATGCATCGCACGTGCCTCCAAGGCATGCGCCACGCACGCGCTACTCCACCTCTCACCCAAAGGCTGCCACGCATCGCATGGAGGGTCGTCCGATCGGCCGTGGCCGTCTTCTCCATCGCCCCACTTTCCCAATCCGCCCGCCGCATCTCCGAAATCTCTGCCGTGCCCTACATATCTCCATCCTTCTCACGATCTTGCACCTCCGGCCACCATCGAAACCTCGTCGCGTATCTCGGTCCTCTCCCTCGCATCGTATTTGCCCTGCAGATCTCGCGTCGCCGCACTCAAAGTCCAATCGAATCGCTGACATCCCTCTTTCCTTCTTTGGCCGACTCGCCTCCCCCTATAAATGAAACACCGTCGCCTCCATCGCAAATCGTCTACCGATTGCACAGGACAAGGGCATCGGGGTGACAACCCGATATCTTCTTCCTCGATGAGATCCAAGGCTGTGAAGCCTTGTCACCGCCTCCTCCAGGCTGCTCTGCTCCAGCCGTGTCGTCGTTGAGCTGCGCCACTACGTCCGCATCTACCTTCGACAACCGCTCCATCTCCGTCAACCCTCGCCATCAACGCCGACCATCATCTGGAGCTTTGCAGCTCCTCCATACACCTTCGCCGACAACGAACGCCATCTATATCGTCATCTTCTCCAACAACCACAGCCGACGTCTTCGACGCTCTGGAGTTCACAACCTCCAGGCTTTCAACACCTGGCACTTCGACCACTCCAGGAGCCACCGCCCCTCCGCAAACCACCAGAAGCTCCTTCGACACTCCGGTTCACCACCACCCTGTCGCAGATCACTAGAAGCTCCTCCGACTCTCTGCTTCACCACCACCGGGACGGGCTCAGGTCCTGAGGTCCTCCCACGTGCGTAGCACATGAGGAGGAAACATCAGCCCCAGGGATCACGTGCTGCGCATGTGACCCGTGTGGGAAATTTGCAATCACTCCCTAGCCATTTCACTAATTGCAGAATCGTCCACACCCCAAGGAGTACATGCACCGCACATGCTGCCTTGGGAATTTTGCACTTTTACCCCCCAAGACTTTCGGTAACTACATCTTAGTCTTATTGCATTTTATTTCATAATTATTTAACTATTGCAGAAATATCCATGTATTCCTTCTCTATTTTGGACCTCTTCGTTGCATCATTTTATTTGTCAAAAATAGGCATTTTGTTCTACATTTAATTCTCTACATCTTGACATATTGTGGACATTTTTGTGATCATCGGTTAATTAATAATTAATTGTTTTGTGGAAAATTGCATACTTTACCCATTTTGCGCTCGGATTTTTATAATTGATTAACTGATGCTCTAAAAATTCCCAAGAAATCATGGATTTTAGAATTAATTGTAATTACCATTGTCCCAAAAAGAATTGCATTTGCATCATAGTTTGCCTTGTAAAAATCATTTTGCATATTTCGATATTTGATTTTTAATAGGTATTAAATCTCACCATTTCGATGTTTAGGATTTTTCTGAGATCCTTACCTAGTGATAGATCTAATATAATTTTATCCCTTGAAAACTATTAGGTTAATATTTATATTAATTAAATATTGAAATTCACTTCGTCTACATTTAAAAATTCATAAAAAATTCATCCTGCATACGAAAATTCCCAAAAAATTAAAGTGCATTCATTTCATCATATTTATTATCTAGGCCAAGTTTCATATTTTTCGAACATCATTTGATCGACTTTTGCATTTTAGTCCCTAAAATAGGTCGAAATTGCATTTTGCATCCCTTTTTGCATTAAAAATTACAACGAAAAGTCCGCCTCGAAAATCATGCACGAACTTTGATAGACATAATTCTAGGTTGTTCCTTTGCCTCCTTGTGTCCGACCTTGGGACTTGTCCAAGTAAAATAAACATAAAACCACATTCATTAAAATTGACAAATATTTTGTGTGGTTATTTCTTGACCGATTCCAATTGCCGCCTACATCGAAACAACACATATTTTTAAGAGAACGATAATACATGACAAATCATATCTTTAAACAAACGCAACATCAGACTCGTTAATCGGATGATTTGAGTAAAATGGCTTGGAATTCATCAATTGGATCGAATTCATCCAAGGGTCAGTTTCTAGCGAATGTTGGAGGATTCTTGACAGAAGAGGTTTTACATGATTTGGGTCTAACCGAGACAAATTCATTTTCATAGTATAGAACAGATGGGTACTCGGACCATTATCGCGTCATTGTCGAAGGAGCTTGATGATGAATTGACATGGTTGATCTCGATGCAAGTGCACATGATATTCACAAGAATTTTTTTTCAAGGAGAGTGATGGCACAAATGTGCGGTTTTTGGTCTTCGAAATATGTTCTCGCACACCAATGCAAACGCAATAAAACCCCAGTTTCTCCAACACACACAATGAAGCTACATGAGTTCTGCACTTATCTTTTCAATTTTAGTTAGTGATAAGTTGAATCCTAGAAAAAAGTTAGCAGCCTATTAGGTGCTAAAAATGTTCTTAAAGACTGGTTTGAGTTCCTATGACTAGTTGCATCCACTTTCAGCCAGTATGGGTGTAAGTACGGAACGTAAAATGGCTACTCGTATTACTTAAGGACAGAGACTTACGTTGTGTCCTTTAAACCACTCACTCTGCTAAGGAAATCCAGACCATTTACCGGCTACTCCTAGATCCTCATTGAGAAGTAGATAATCATTTTTATAGAATCAGTAGTCTGAATGAAGATCCAGAAGCTGGGCTCTAACCTTAAGTGTCGTCTCTCGCTCACTCAGACAAATAAATGAATCCAAGGTCGGGGTTGCTCTCCCGCAAAAATTCTTGATTTTATGAGTTAATTTAGTCGGCTTTGTTTAGCAATCCCAATTTTAATTAGGTGATCACTTGACAAATTAGATGAGCACAGATGTACATCTACCGTCCAGTCCCAATTTCCTTTAAAATTATGTGATAAAACATGAGGGAGAAATTCGAGAAAAGGGGTACGTGCAAAAATGATGTATGCTCAGATAGAAGACTTATATTTACTCCCCGCAATCTCCATGTAGGATGCAATACAAGAATTTAAAAATTAATCTATATGAATGCAAATCGATAAAAACCGTACCTAACAGAAAGTTCTATTAGCCGGAAGATATAGGTTAATTTTGACTAAGTTGAACGATCTAATGTGCTTCTCAATTAAGTAAAGTGTGGTCCTAGGTTCTATGAGCACAAATAATAAATCTAGAATCTCTAATAAATGTATGTGTAAATGTAACCCACGAGCCACTCTAGTCGGGCCCCACCCTCACCATGGAGTGAAACAGGCCACAACACACTACAAAAAAAGTTCAAGGTCTTGTTACACATGCGAGAGTACAAATGGACACCGCTATAAATGAGAATTTAATTACAGAATAAAATTGTAGAAAAATAAATCCTAGACTCTACGGTCCCTCACGACTCGACTCAATCTTAATTTTAGTGCGGCTTTTCGAAAGTCGATGAAGATGCGTCGGTTTTCGAAAACCGCTCCACGTACACCGCGTACCTCGTACAAAAAATAAGAGAGAGAGAGAGAGTGTAAGAGAGTGACTCAAAAATAAAAAAATAAATACAGAAAATAAATGATGAAAAATAAATGAAAAATGTACAATGGCACGTTCAGGAGTTAGACTGCCTGAATGTGTAGAAAACATAACACTTAGTTTTTTTTGGAAAAAACCTAAACCATTTGCCTCCCCACATCTGACGAGTCGCGAATATGCCATGCTTTAACTTGATGTGAATTATTGTTTAAATTTGTCCTCTCTTCGTAGGCAAGAATTCAGGATCAGTCTAGAAAATAATCACAATTAATTTATTCAATTTTTAATGGGTTTGATTTTATGTGTATTTTACTTGGGCAAGTCCTAAGGTCGAACTCAAGGAGGCAAAGGAACAACCTAGAATTTTATCTATCAAAGTTAGTGCACTGTTTTCAAGGTGATTTTTTTTGTATTTTTAATGAAATTTGAAATGCAAAATGCAAATGGGACCAATTTTAGGGACTAAAATACAATTTTCAATCAACAGTGTCTGAAAAATATGAAACTTGGTCGAGATGTGATTTATGCTTAAATGAGTGCATTGTAATTTTTTTGAAATTTTCTAATACAATATAAATATTTAATGAATTTATGAATGCAAATAGTGTGAATTTCAATATTTAATTGCAATAAATATTAAACATATTTATTTTCAAAGGATAAAATTATTCAAGATCTATCACTAGGCGATTGATTTTAGAAAAATCCTAAACCATAAAAATAAGAGATTTAATACCTATCAAAAATTAAAAATTGAAATATGAAAAATGATTTTTATAGAGCAAATCGTGCATGCAAATGGAATTCTTTTTTGGTACAATGTTAAATATAATTGATCCTCAAATTCATGATTTTTTGGCAATTTGTAGAGCTATGGTTAATTACATATTAATTTTGAAGCACAAGATGGGCAAAGTATGTAATTTTATACAAGAATATTAATTAATAATTAACACAAGAAATAAAAATATGATGAGTATGCCACAATGTAGAGTATTAGTTGTATAACATCATGCTAAATTTTAAATAATAGAAAGAAGTGATAATGTAGTTTAAATTACAAAAAGAAGTAAGGGATTTTGCTGCAAATACAATAATAAAATAAAATAGGTAGGGTATGTAGAATAAGGGCTAAAAAGTGATTACAACGTACAATGAGGGATTCTCTACAAAACTTTCAGCAGGTCAGTGCCAAGCACGTGACCTTTGATGGCGGGGCTTGGCTGGGAATAAAGGGACACCCAACGGTGTCGATGAAGTTAACCCACCCCGCACATGCGTATCATGTGGATGGGGATGGTTCTGAAATAAGATGACCTCTTGGGGGCTTTTCTGTAAAGGTTCCCTCCCATCACGTACCAAGCATGCGGGGAGGGCCTCGGGTGTCCCGTCCGACGGTGGAGTGGCGAGGGTGGAGTTCCTCCGTAGCGGGCACTGCTTATGACTATTGGTGGTGGCGTGGCAGTGTGGCAGCGAGCTGCGATGGAGAAGAAGCTGAAATGGCGAAGGCGGTGAAGGATTCCCCAGTGGTGATGGAGCGATTGTGGTGGAGGAGCTGGAGTCGATGTTGATGAATATGATCGTTGTGGTGGAGGGAGCTTGTTGGATGCCTCCTGGAAGATGTTCGTCGGTGGCGTGAGGCACGACTGATGTAGCTCCCGGATGTCGAAGGCGATACTGCTCTTGGCCTCTGCAATGCAGAGGCAAGTGGTGTTCAAGAGGTAGATCAACCGCAAGGTGCTGGTGTCGAATAGTGGTGTAGGGGGTGTTAGATGTAGACAATATGGTGGTCAATCTAAGGTTGAGTAAGGTGTGTTGGGTGGTGAACGGGAGGAAGATGAACGTTGGATCGACGGTTGTCAACACTGGAGCAAAGGTAGGCACGGAGGGTGGCGCTGTAATGGTGGGACAAGCCACCGACCCTCACCGAGGAAGAGGGAGGCGGCGACCTGTCACCCTGTAGCACACCCCTTTACCGTACAATCGGTGGATGAAGGTACACGGAGGGGGGTGTTGTGTTTTATAGGAGAGGAGATGGCGGGGGTGTCAAAGATGGAAGGTATACGATGAAGATATGATTGAGGATCGTGGTGAAAATAAATCGTTAATGTGAGATCAGATATAGATGATGGCTGTGCCAAAGATGGAAGGAGATCGGTCGCACGCTTGAGTGAGAACAGCAACGCGAGATTGGAAGTAAGGAACAAAGAGATTGATAAGGTGATATTTGATGAGGAGGGAGGTGATATTTACGGAGAAGAAGAGAGGCAGACGACAGAGATTGCAGAGGAGGGGTGGCGGCGCCGTCCAAAGGGGAATGGGGCGGAGGAAGGAGAGGACCTTTGGGCCATCCGATCGGTTGAGATCGGACGATCCCAAATGTACCACGTGGATTTTGTTTTTTTTAATTTTTTTAAACGAAATTAAATACATAAAAGGGATAAAAATGGGTGACACGTGGTGGCTCCAGGAGCTGCCACGTGTATGCCCTGGAAAATAAAAAATTACAAATATAAATAAAAAAGAAATAGAAAATGACCTCGGATCAAAAAACCTTATTCACAAAGGTTGCTCGCTTCGATGAGATCTACAATTTTCATGAAGAGACCAAAGCCAAAATCGATCATTTGGACAAAGTGATATTTTGGACTGTCCCATGTACATAGAATACCTTGATTTTTCAGTTTTCTAATTTTTTTATTATTTTTAATCCATATAAAAATACGGAAAAATATGATAAAGTCAAAGATAAACATTTACACATCAATCTTATTTTTTGTATTTTTATTAATTTAGAAAAAGAATAAATAAAATAAAATATGATAACTACAACTTTTATTCAAATTGTTAGTGAATACTTGGACACAACTAATTTCTTTGATTTCAAGCTCAATTTAGATTTGGAGTTTTGTGCATTTTAATAATACTTTTATAAAAGAAAATAAATGAAAGAGAATGAAATAAAATGAGTTTATTTTGTACATAAAATATTAGGTCAAAATTAGGTAAAATGCAAAATGTACAAAAGAGACTCAAAACCCAGCTTTCACATATGAGCTCTGTTTAACTTGAACTTGGTCATGTTTTGAAGGTAATTGAATTCACATTAGTTCAAAAGTGAGTAGGATCAAATCAGACACTGGATGAGGAAGATACCGAGGTTTTAATCCAAAAATCGTGCAACTAGGGTTTGGATTTTTGGTCCACTTATTTATGTTAGTGATTTTTTGTATTTTTTTATTCTTGTTAGCGATATGTACATAGTGAGTGATAAAATGCAATTCCTATCAATACCATGCAAGAATGCTAATTATGCAAAATAAATGAAGAAATTCTAATGAATTTTAGGGGTTTGATCTTAATTAATCATTCTTAGAGTGATGAATCTGAGATTCATCATCTAGGTTATCGGAAAACAGGAGGCAGAGTTGGAGCTCCAGTGAGATCTTTTTTTTTGGATTTTATGAAAATTACAAGAAATCTAAGGGAACAAAAAGTGACTCTACTCTCTTGATATGCTAAGGAACGAAAAGAATGAGAAAGTAAGAATCTCTGCCAAACCTGGATCGACCCGAAGGGAGCTCATGGTAGAGGAGGTGGTCGAGTTGGATCTACCTCTATTCAACGCTGACTTGACACGTTGAACCTTCCTCGAAGATCTCGCTATCACCAAGATGCTCTAAATGCTCGAAAGTTAGGGTTTCAATGAATAAAAGAGGGATCATAAGGCAAATAAAGATGGAAGAGATGCTTTATATAGGGGGTCCTTCGTTGGGGATTAGTGCTCAATACAAAAGACCATTGATCTAGGAATGAGCCTCATATGTAAGTGCAATTGTCGACGAATAAAAAAGTAGAAGAAATCAATCGAAATAGTGGAAGAGTCATTAGGGGAAAAAATTAAGAAACCGTGGTCAAAACTTCTAACACATTATGGTCCTAGGAGACTAGGTAGTTGACCGAAGTCAACTGGCCATGGCTCCTCATTGGGCCACGCCGACCAAGAAAATGACATGGCAACAAATTAAATTCTTATTAAATCAAAATAAAATATTAAATAATTTTACTAATTTTAGATTAAAACATAAAAATATTTATTATTATATGTATTATTTTATGGTGATTTTTATTTATTTTTATGACAATTTATTCTACATTACTTTTTACGTGTTAGTTAAAAGGTATATTGATATGTGTATTTTATTTTTATTTTGTATTTTATTATTTTATATACACAATTTATATATTCATAACTTGTTAAAATACACATAAATAAATTTTTATTTTATTATTCTGAGTTTATTTGTACACATAAATAAATAGACTTATAAATTATATATGTATATGTATAATATATTTATCTATGCATTATTGTATATAATTTTATTGTAGTGCATTTTTTGATTTTATTTTATTATAAATATGTACATAGACTATAAAGAATATTTAAAAAATTATAAAAAAATGGAAAATAATAAAAAATATAAAGAATAGATAAAATGAATATTTTATTCAGGTATATTGTATAATATGAGTCCAAAACCCAACTTTTGCATCTTAACTCCGAATTAAATGAAACAACCTTCATTAAATAGCTAATAAAAAGTCATATACAATTAAAATAATTTTTATACATTTTTATTTCATATGGAGAAGATATGGGTCTAGTAAGTTTAGGTTTTGTATTTTTATTTTGAGTATAGAATATACATTGTGTATTATTTTTGTGTGTAATCAATTTTAATTTTTTATGTATATTTTATACAACTTTTATGTACAAAGTTTCTTTATTTGATGTAAAAATAATGAAGAATAAAATAGGACTCGGAAATTGGGCATTTATGAATTAGGGTTTGTTTTACTTATTGGCCCTTATCTCCCCGTACTTTATTCCTTGTCGACCTTGTCATCATGATGCCTAGGTCTCAGGGTTTAGAGTCAAAAAATACCTTTGGTATTTTTTTCTTTTCTTTATTCATTTGTTTTGTCTTTAAAATTATATTTTATACAATATTTATACAATAAATAATGAATGTTAATTTATGCAAAATAATGATATATACACACATTAGCTAGGCTTTAAAGGCCAAATGAAAGAATAAAAGGCCAAAATGAAAGAATAATGGTGATGAAATGGAGATTTATCCCCCATACTTGCCTTTGCAAGTCCCTAGCAAACACACATGCCTATACGTGCAAAAAATAAAAATAAAGAAAAGAAAAGGAAAGAACTTTGGCTTAATTTTAACTTTCAAATTTGTCTTCACAAGATCAAAGTTTGGATCTTAATCAGATGTTTAGACATTAGGTTCAGTCGGAACCTTATTGGGAATCAGATTTAAAACACAATAACTTCTAAGAACAACAATACTCTGCTCAATTCCGCAGAGTTTCCAGGTCAGATTTAGTCAACTCATACACAAACCCTTATGACTGTGAATCTATCTTGGATGGACGCCATTGTAGCCACCTATCCTAGGATGCTTGACCAGTGTAGCCATGCCATCCGGCAGTAGGTTCACGTACTTATGTCTTTGAAGCTCAAGCTTGCTTATTGACTATACAAATATATATATGCTCCAACGGGAATTGATTTTTCTTTAAGTTTTTCCTGTCTATCTTTTTGGAGTTTTTTATTTTGCTTTTTAATACTATATACAACAACATTTACATAAGGACTTTTTCCTCTTAAGGCAGTAGACTATCCCTCTTTTGAAGTAATATTGCAACCCACAACTTATGTCTTTAGAATTCTTCACTACTGAATCAGGTTGGGGTACAATGGCCGCAAATGTATGACTTCTTATGTTTCCATAGGCTTGTGTCTCATGTCGGCAAAATCCAGCCCTCTACCACTTCAATTGAGGTGAGCAAAGTGAAAGGTGTAGATGTTCAAGCTAGGTCATTATCAATAAGAGTTATACATGTGTTCTGAAATATTCTACTTATGCAGCAAAGGAAACATTGAACCAAGTATCATGGTCTCAAAGAATTAAGTCTAGCAGACCTGAAGTATCTTAATTCCAATTCCTATAAGGCTCTTGTAATTATGTAGAATCAAGATCCTACCAATCTCCAATGTTCAGATTTTACTTAGACTTTTTCAATTACGAATTTCAATCCAAAAATGCAAATGCTATGTACAACGCAAGGAAAATATTTTTATGATGTAACTTTATGATTTTGAACTTTTTATGGAATTTTGAAAAAGTTTTGCACCTTTTTATGTAATTTTTGAAAATATTTTGCAAATATTTTCTCGAATTTTAATTTTGCAAAATTTTAGGGACTTTTTAAATAACAGAAGTTTTTAGAAGAAGGATATATGTGCAGATATTTATACAGGAGAGCATCTTGTTATAAGCAAGGATTCTAGAGGGAAGGATTTACACAAGGTATTTACAAGTTTGTAAAGAATTTTGCTTGTATGGATTATGTACATTGTTCTCAAAATAATTCGAAAAGATTTCTGCTAACATTTTGAAAACATCATTTTGCAAACTAATTTGACAAATAAATTTTACAAATATTTACAAATTTGAAAATCATTTTACAAATATTTTTAAAATGATATGTGTGTGTGTATTTCAAAATATTTTTTCAATCGTTTTTCAAACCATTTGCAAATAGATTTGCAATATATACTTTTTGAAACAAAGAAAAGAAATCTTCACAAGCAAAAATATTTTTACAAAGGTTGAGAACATTTTACCAAACAATTTCTAAACAGTTTTCAAAATATTTTATAAAAATATTTTCCAACCATTTCTCAAACATTTTGTAAAATTTTTAACCTGGTTTCTTAATTAGTATATACAAAGAATTTTGTGTGTTTTAATTTTGAATCCCTATTGGTTAGCCATATTATTGAAAATATGAAAGTACAAGTTATGGCTAAAGTATATACAATGCATATACCCCCATACTTAGCTTGAGCTATGTATCAGAGAGAAAAGTAGAAGACATAACTCATACTATGTATAAACAAGTCTATACGACAGCAACTAATGAATGAATGAATGATAAGTTGACCATCCACCCTATACTTGGGATGAAATAATCCTAAGTGTAACAGATTGTACACTAGGAATGGAGGATCAAGGGTGGGAATATACGATATCATCGGCTTGACGTGTCCCCCCACTATACTTAGGGTAAAATATCCCTAATGAACAACTCGGGGTGCACATCCCCTATACTTAGGACAAAGTACGTCCTAAGTATAGCAGTGATGATAGAGGTGTCGCCTTTTCAGAAGGAAAATGAAAAATGAAAATGAAAAGAAGAAAAAATAGAATAAAATAGAAATTATTCAAAAATGTTATACTCTCTTCTCTGAATCAACGGATGTGGTGTATTTCAACTCATCTTCATACACAACTTGAATACAATCCACAACAGACAAGAAGGTGTCATGTTCCAGGTATGATTTTAGTAGCTATCCACTGATCAGAAAAGGTTGTGCATCAGATGATAATACTAATGTCATTACGCTAATGTTATCATGCACATGCTTGCATATAAATGACCCAGTCCATTTGCTTTTCAACTTCCCTAAGAAAAAATTCAACACCACATCAAACAACCAGACCTTCTAACCCTGTTCAAAAGTCTTATGACATATGTGCTAGTCATGCCACTTCTTGACCTTTTCTTATACATCATGATTTCGTTGTATGCGTAGTCATGATATTCAAGTAGTTTGTTTTGATCCAACTTTCAATTTTTCTCGACCTTCTTGGAATCCAGATTACAATCATTGATTTCCCACAAAGATCTATGAATGAGTTCCATAGGCAGATGACATGACTTGCTGTATACCAGGCTCTAGGGTGATATTCCTAAGGGTGACTTGTAAGTTGTTTTGTAAGCCCAAAGAACTGAATCAAGCAACTAATATTAATTCTTGTGATCTGGATGCACTAGCTTCTGAAGAATTGTCTTAATTTCCTTGTTTGAGCATTCTGCCAAGCCATTCGACTGTGGGTAGTATGACGAAGCTACACGATGTTCAATGTAAAATTCTTGAGTTATCTTCTTAACCTATTTATTGATGAAATGGATAACACCATCAAATACGAAATCTTAGGAATCTTGAACTTTGAAATGATATATGATCCTTCAGAAAATGACAGACGGTGCGACTGTCGACAGCTCGGGTTGGGATAGCCTCCACCTAACGACTAACATAATCAACAGCGAGCAGAATGTATTCGAATCCCTGATTGTTCAGAAACTGTCCCATGAAGTCAATGCCCCATGCATTAAACAAGTATGAAATCTGAATATATTTCAGGGGTATTGTGTCTCTCCTTCCAATTATTCCGCCCATCTTCTGGCAGTCAACGCAGTGCTTCACATAATCTTCTGCATCTATGAACAAGGTCATCCACTAAAAAGGTAACATAGGAGTACTTTCATTGATATTTTTCTACCTGAATGGTGTCCTCCATATTCACAATCATGGAATGTATGAGGATATAGGCAATTTCCTCCTGAGGAATGCACCTTCTCTAGATACAATCTTCCCTCTCACAAAAGAGATATGGATCCTCCTACTGGTAGAAATGGATATCAAACTAGAATTTGTCTACTTTCAGTTTCCACCAATCCTGTGGAGTTTTTTTGGACACAAGATAGTTCACAATATCAGCATACCAGGGGAGTGAGGTGACTGAGAGTATGGGTTCGTATGGAAAGGTTTTAGTGAATGGTGTCAAATTCTACTCAAGAGACTCAGGCTCGGGTAATCTTGATAAGTGATCTACCACCATGTTTTTTACTCCAAGCTTGCCTTAGATCTCAAGGTCAAATTTCTAGAGTAGAAGGATCCATCAGATACGGCGTAGTTTGGCATCCTTCTTTTGTTGCATGTACCGGATGGCAGAATGATCCGCATATACTATGACTTTAGATCCAAGGAGATGTGACCTTAACTTCTCCCGGACAAAAAAACTAGTGCTAGCAACTATTTCTTAGTAAGTGTAATTCTTCTGAGCTTCATCTAATGCTCTGTTAGCACAGTGAATAGCAAGTGACACATTGTCTTTCCTTTGACCCAACATGGCACCGGTGGCATAATACGACGTGTCTATCATGATTTCGAATGATAATATCCAATCTGGTGGCTGCAGGACAAGAACCTGAGTGATTATTTCTTTCAACTAAGAAAAGTCTTGGAGCACATGATCATCAACAATACAATCTGTCTCCTTGCCTAGCAGTTCAATTACCGACCAACTTGCTAAAATCTTTGATGAATCTTCGGTAGAAATCAACGTGACATAAGAATGACCAGACTTGTTTGAGATTGGTTGATGGTTCAAGTTATTACATTATCTCTATTGTGGCTGGGTCAAATTCCCTATGCCACATTTTGGTAGAATGTGACCCAATACGATCCCTTCTGTCACCATGAAGCTGCTCTTCTCCCATGTGAGCACGAGGTTCACTTTGTAGCACCTTCGCAAGACTTGATCTAAGTAGTCTATACATTGATCAATGAATCTCTGTAGACCAAGAAATCATTCGTGAATACCTCCAGGAAACTACCTCCCATGCCGACAAATATAGCTAGCATACATCATTAGAATGTAGAGAGGGTGTTGCATAGCCTGAACATCATCCATTGGAAAGTGTACGTCCCAAATGGATAGGTGAACATAGTATTCTCTTGGTCTTCAGGCACGACTGCAACTTGATTGTATCCTGAATAGAAGTTCTAGAAGCAGAAGTATTCCTCCATGGCCACTCTCTCAAGAATCTGGTTGATGAAGGGCAATGGAAAGTGATCCTTCTTTGTGGCGAGATTCAGACGTTTGTAGTCGACACAGACTCACCATGAGGTCGACATTGTGGTAAATCTCCTCTCCTTTGTCATCGGTAAGAATGGTGATCCCAAAGATTTTGGGCATCACGTACAAGGGACTCACCCACTTACTATCACAGATGGGATATATTAATCCCACATCACTCCATTTATGAATTTCTTTCATGACTACCTCCCAGGAGTTTGGCTTTAGTCTCCTCTAGAATTCATAGGAGTTCATGTTGTCATCTTCGAAGTAGATGAGATGTAAGCACAAGGAAGGGTTGATCCTGCGGAGATCCAATATCTTCTAGCTTATCACATTTCAGTTTAGTTCAAGAGCCTACATCAGATGGGATTCTTAGTCTTCGATTAAATCGCATTGATAATGATCGGATACATGTTATGTTCTCCTTCAAGGAAGGTCTACTTCATAGTGGAGGGTAGAGATTTGAGCTTTGGTGAAGTGGGAGCTACATTGGTGGTGACTTCGGTGATTACTACAGGTGTTGGCTCTCTCATCAATTTAGTGTCCACCATTGACAGTTCAACATATTCATTTAGTTATTCACAAAAATTTTCAATTATATCCTCGTGATTGCCAAAATCCTTGATAATTTGCTCTTGGTTTTCAAGGATCAGGGGTTCCACACAGAATTCGATAGCGCATCAACAAAGATCTCTTCATTAAGGGGAATTTAACTGCTTTCTCCACTCCTTCCTTGTTGAAAAGGAATTCGTGAATCTCAATGTCATCCATGAATAGGTTTGTATCTTGAATCTCTGCAAGAAAATTGCAATCTTCAGGATAGTTAGGTGCAAGCACACTCAACTCAGATGCAAAGGTGTAGAGACGTCCATGTCTAGCACAACAAAATTGATATGAAACTAGATCCCTTGAACAATAACGATCACGTCCTCCAACATGCTCTTTGGTTGCTTGACTGATATGTCTGCAAACTATGTAATCATCTTGGTTGGTTTAACTGATCCTATTGTGAATTCTGTTAGTAGCAAAGCTGGCATAAGATTGACAGAAGATCCACTGTCGAGCGGTGTTCGCTTGAACTCCAAATTGAACATGTTACATAAGATGAGTAGCACTCCCTTATCTTTCTTCTTATTAGGGAGATTGCTGATGGCATTGACGATTGTCATGGTAAGGATATGTTTTTCATGTTTTCCACTCTAGCTTCTGGAATTGTGGGGTCGAGGCTGGCTCCTTGTTATGCATGCCTCCTTAAGTCCTTTCTTTAATACTGACATCTACTTCATGGATTTTATCAATGGCATATTCAAGACCAAGTTTTGGATGATTTCCACAAAAGAAATATCAGACATCACATTTTTCGTATTTTTAATTTTTTTGATCTTTTTCATTGCTTCAAGAAATAGAATATTTACATAATCAGAAACTCTTTATTTAAAATTTGTTTGGCATTATGTATAGGTAGATGGAAAAAAATGTTTAAAGTTATCTACAAGTTGTCGACCAAAAAATGCAATCTCGGTTTCGTTGGTTGTCTCTGGGTCTGCTGTACATGCTGGCATCTCCAAGGCTGGTTGGTCTCCATTAGGTTTGTTGTTGTTGTTGTGTTTTTATGCTTTTGTATTTTATTCTTTTTTTGTAATTTTTCTACAGATGGTGCTCCTCCGAAAATTTCTTCAGCTCCTTCGTCTGGCTTGGTTGATGGTTCACTATCAAATGCATGATACTTCCCCTTCACTAGAGTTGATGGTCAAAGTATTCTACCACTCCTGAGAGTAACATCGTTAGATATAAACAAACTGTTTTCATCCAAATCGAGTAGAACATCACAAGCTACCTACTTCTTATGTCGGAAGTTATTACAACTGGCTTCTCCTTGGGCTAGATTGACGATTTCGGTAGTAATTAGGTCATTGATGTTTTTAACTCATTTCAGTCATTTTTTATTAATTGCACCAAGCAAACAAGAGTCGGGTTTACCAGCGTGGTCTTAGAATGTTCGCCCTGATGGGGCCTCTGACTCTGGTAGTGTTGGGGAGAATGTTGTTGGTACCCCTGAGAATAGTGGTGTGGGGGAGGATGAGAAGAGTACTGTTGATACTACAGAGAGGGATAGGTATGATGATATTAAGCAATTGGTTGCTGCGAATGAAACTAGGGTTGCTGGTATCTCGGTTGTTGGTATCTCTGCCTCCAGTTGTTGCCATGTTGTGAAGACTATTGGTATTGGGCTTGGTAGGGTTGGACGCTCCTTCCTCCCTGCTGATGTTGGTGGTATGATCGATTGGTCGAGTTCTGACTCTGAGATTGTCCCTGAGGATGGGTCAGTTGTTGTTCATAGTCCCACACACCATTTAATTCTTGGATTTACGCCGGGGGTAGAAAGAACTGCTCCTATTATACTGGTTGGGGATCAGGATGGTACAACACCATCTAAGTCTGCGGATGCAGTGGCTGTTGCTTAGGAGCTTTCACGTAATATACGTGCTGGATAGGATGAGGAGACAAAGGACTCAACTGAGGTGGTTGTGTCGGTGCATGCTCCTTCTGCTCAACAAGAGTCTCGGTGATAGCGGACACAGAGTTGCATGCGTTGATGGTCCTGACGAGCAACTCTAGTTGTATAGAAATCTGATCAAGGTTGTCCAAACCCTGGGTTCTCGTCTTAATTACAGCAAGGTTTTTTGAGGTCATGCGACCTCTTCTCAATGATATCCACAATGGACAAGTGGCTCCCTACAATGCTCAAGTTGGAGCTCTCATCCTTGTCCTCTACATCGATCGTTATGTTGACATGCCTGTGGTTGGCTATGGGCACCTTTATGTAAGCACACGACAAGGATTGAGAGGCCTCTCTTTCGGCCATCTTCTAAAAAAACTCCCATATGATGTCCTCGTCTTTCTTGAAGTGCAAGCCACCACATGCGATATCAACCAATCTCTGACTTTCAAGTGTCAGCCCATCGAAAGTGCTAAATTAGACTAGTCTTCAGAATTTCGTGGTGGGGACACTTCTCCAGCAGATCTCTGAATCTTTCCCACCTTTCATAAATCGTCTTGTGGGGTCGTTGGATGAAACTAGAAATGTAGGCACATCTCTGATTCAAGCGACCGAGAATAAAACTTGTGAAGAAATGCAGACTTCAGCTCCTCCCATGTTGTTACTACCTTCCCAAGATGATTCACCCAATAAAGGGCCTTGTCTTTGAGGTTGAATAGGAAGGCAATTATCTTGACTACCTCTATAAGAATATTGGATTAATGCGGTTAAATTTTTATAAATGAATTTAAGGTTCTTCTGTTGTGTTCCCGTGGAAGGACGGGAGTAGAGAAAAGAATTGTGGCTTCATCTCAAAGTGGGAAGGGATTAGTGGAATCTGAATCCACTTGGTGACATTTCCTACCCTAGGGTTTTAAGTCTGCTTCAGAGTGGGCTTTGGTGGTAGTCTTGCCTCTCCTCTTCCACCATGGGATCCACCTACTAATAAGTTATCTTATGTATCCTCCCTATTCATCTAATCTTCTCTGTTCAGATCATCCTATCTATGGCATCTCTCTCATCGATCCTCCTCCTCAGATCATTAAGCATTACATGAAAGGCGACCTACGCCAATCCTTGGTTCATCAACTGTTGTTGAATTGTTTGAATCGAAGCGAGGAATTGGTTGTTGACGTCATTCTGCATGGTATACTACACATACCCCTAGTCTGGTTGCTCAACTTGTTGGGGTTGTGGTCCATTTCCTCTTACTATAAGTATCATTTTTGGATATGCATGTAAATCTGGCTCTTGATCAAGTTCTTGATCTGCATGGCTCTACACGAGATTCGGATTAAGTTAACAATTAACCCACAACAGATAAATCAATCAATGAAGTAAATGTACGGAGTTAAAATTTATTATAACTCTACAAAAAAGATGTGTATAGGTGCAAGTATGTGTTGAGTGTCGAACACATGTAAGAAGCAGGATAGATCTGACAATCAAGCTCAAGAATGAAAGTGATCAAATGTCTACAAGTATGCTATTTTTGTTGGTTTTAATTTTATATTTTTTATTTAGTTTTTAATTTTATATTTTTGTATTTTGATTTTAAATTTAATGATTTATATCTTTTTATATTTTGTATTTTTATATTTTCTTTTTCTCTTAATAAGGCTATAAAACTATATAGGATATATAAGCACAAGAGAGATAAGAGAGGGATATATATAGGTAAAAATACTCAAAATACAGGAAATAATATGTTTTGTGATTTTTAACTTTTTATAATAATTTTGTGATTTTTCCAAAATTTTCCTATTTTCTGGTATTTTTAAAGTAAAAAATACAAAAAACAGTGAACAAATTTGAAGGTTGAAACTAGAATGAGGATGGAAAATATCAAACAGAGTCCAAAATTCCTCAAATTAATTTTAAAGTAAATATAATAAAATAGAGAAAATTCGTAGACAAAAATTATATTTTTAGGATTTTTGTGGAATATTTTATGATTTTTATGAAGATTTTAGGGGTGTTCTAATTTTTAGGAGTTTTCTTTTGAATTTTTTTAGTGATTTTTGATTGAAGTTAAAACTCACAAAAATAACCAAAATATATTTTTTTGGAATTTTTCAAAAACTTTATATAATTTCTTTTGTATTTTCTAGTGCAAACAATGAAGAAAATGCATGTTTTTCAATTTTTATAAATAATAAAATGAAAAAAATGCAAAATAAAAATATAGCATGATAAAGCAATGCAAGAGACACACAATGACATTTTTTGGGAATTTTTAAAATTTTATAGATGCATGAAATAATTAGAGACAACAAAGAGAAACTACACTACTTGCAAGAGCATATGTGTAAATATCAAAAAATCCAGGGCCAAAGTGTAATTTATCCATAAAGTTATAACCAATTGACAAAATCTCAGGACCAATCACAAATATCAAAAATCCAAGCGTATCTCTGCAAATTGGCCAAATCGAAGTGCGTTGGCACGTGCGCCTAATAGGGACATATGCGCAAATACAAAAAACTTGAGGATTATTTTTCAATTTTTCCAAAAATATTACAATCAAATCAAAAAGTTCCTGGACTGAATCAAAATAAAATAAACTAGCGAGGGCCCCCTGTGCAAAATACCCCACCCCCTCACGCGCATAGGCACGTGAGGTGACCTGGCCGAGGACCCAAATGCAAATATGAGGAGTACGGAGGTGTCTATGCAAATACTACATAGAATGTTAAACTACAGACAAAAGTTTATGGTTTATCTTAAATACAAGGGGGGTATCAGGCAAAATTACCCCTGCTAAGGAGTGATTCAACGGTGTGCATCGCTTCACTAATACACGTGTCACGACGAGGATGCTCGATGACGGTTCGCGCGGGAACAACTGGGATTATATCCTTCGGTGAGGAACCGATAATATTGGCATTGCGCGATCCAACGGTGGGCGTGCGATCTGGAGTGGACCCGAGATCCGATGGTCAGAAGGGGATGACAACGAACAGGGAAGAAGGCCTTAACCGACGAACTTCCCTGTCTCTGCTCCTCCTCCTCTGTGACAGTGAAGGCTTCAAAATGGGTCCGGCGGCTTCCTGTAGGTGTCCTCTACATGTTGGGTGCTCCAAAAGGCTCTAGCGTCGGCCGGAGCTCTCACTAGGAGGCATCGGAGCTGGGAGGCTCCTTGCACTCCAGCTAGAGGTCAAAACGATTCCCTAGGCTCTCCTTGATATCATTGGACCTGCAAAAAGGTTTAGACCGTCGAGGGAAAAATTCCTCAACAGTCAGCGGAACGAATGCGTGAGGGGAACGACAACGTCGAGGTCGGCCAGAGCCAACTCCGGCAAAGGGGAAGATGTTATGGTTGACGAGATGAAACACAGAAATAAAGATCGGATTCCATTCCTACGACTGTAGTGAACGAGAAGCGGAAAAAAAATGAAGAAAAACCAAACCTCGAAGGTGGTTTTCACCTGAGGAAGGACCTCAACGGAGGAGCTTGCCGGAGGTGGTGGAAATCGCCCGAATCCGCGTCAAAACTCCACCCAAAGTGGCTGGAACTTAAGCTGTCACCACCAGCTGGCCAGAGCACAAGAAAGGGGGAGAAAAACGAAACAAAATGTGGTTCAAAATAGATTTGAAAGTTGGAGGTGGTATTTGAGGGAGTTGACGAACGACTGGGAAGAACGAGGTACAGCGAGCGGTGCAACAATCCTATGATCGAGGTGATGCCTGGGCATGTATGCCCAATAAACGAGGATCAAAAGTCAAGAAGACTCTAAGCCGATAAGTTGCAAGATTTATCCTCGAAAAAATCGTGAAGTAGGCTCGAAAACCACGGTCTGACAGAGTCAGACCTCTGTCAGAGAGTTGACCGACGTCAACCAATAGAGGCTTCTGGTTGGTCCACGTGGACCAACCGAAAAATTCCTTGGCAAAAATATTTGAAAAATCATTTTAAAATAGCAAATGAGTTTATTATTTTCAGTTTATTAAATAAAAAATGTTTGTTATTTTCTGAAGTATTTTATTATGATTTTTATATTTTTCTTTCGAAACTAAAAATTACAAGTTTCCTTTTATAGCTTATATACAGTTATATTCATCTATATATTTTACTATTTATTTTTATTTTTTATATTTTATTTTATTATTTTTGTCAATATTTTATAAATTTATAACTTATTTTCATGGATATATATATATATATGTATTAATTTTCTGATGTATTTTGTACAAGTAAATAAATAGATATATTAATCGACAAAGGTATAGACATAGGTATTTCTTCCATATATTGTATATGAGTTTTTTATTTTTAAGTTTTTATTATGTTTTTATTCCTGTTTTAATATACAAATATAGTATAAATAATATTTAAAACATTATAAAAATATAAAATAATGAATAATAAATAAAATGAATAATTTAATCTGTACAAGTATACTATAGGGGTCCAAAGCCTAACTTTCTAACCGTAGCTCCGAAAAATATGAAACCAGCTTCATTAAATATCTTATTAAAAGTTATATACAATTAAAGGTGATTTTGATATGTTTTGAGTTTTTATTTGAGAGATACAGGTCTCGGAAGTTGAGATTCTGGAATCTTATTCAGATCACAACTTTTTATCTGTATATTATTTTTGTATGAAATCAATTTTGTATTTTTCTATATTTATGTATCTACAACTTTCAAGTATAAAGTTTCTTTATTTGAGGTAGAAAAAGTGGAATTAAAAATAGATCCCAAAATGAATAAATAATAAATTAAATAAAAGGGATTTTCAATGGTATTTTGGCCTTTATCTCCCCCTACTTTATTCCTTGTCGACCTATTCATTGAGATGCCTAGGTCTTGGGATTTCGGGTCATAAAATATTTACAATATCTTATTCATTTTCTTTTCTTTATTTTATAGTTTTGGCTTTAAAAACTGTATTTTATTCACTATTTACACACACGTGCATGAATGCTAAAATGATTGAATTAAGGGTATTTACATGCATTTGCTAGGGTTTTTTGAGGACAAAATGATAGAATAAAGATGATGAAATGGAGTTTCATCATCCCCATATACTTGCCTTTGCTTGTCTCTAGCAAACACTTATGCAATAAGTGTAGAATAGAAAAACAAAGAAAAGAAAAAGAAGAAAGATGGATTGTTTTTAATTATCAAACTTATGTTCACAAAATCAAAGTTTGGAGCTTAAGTCGGATCTTTGGAATTTTAGTGTAGGCGGAACCTTAATGAGAACCAGATTTGAAATCCAACAGCCTTCGAGAATCCCAAAACCCTGCTCAAGTCTCCTCAATAGCCAGCTCCGAATACTTCAACTCATACGCAAACCCTTACGACTATGAATCCGACTTGTACAGTGTAAGTGATAGTGGCTCTTCCCAACTGAATGGCAAAGAGACTGACTTCTCCAGTATGACAACCCAATGACTCCCCAATCCAACAACTCATCCTCGAGAAGCGGGGTATTCCCTTCCAAGTTCAAGTGGCAACCAGCTCAAGAGGAGGGGGTGAAGAGAAGAATGGATGGTAGCCAGTGTAGCTACCTATCCTAGGATGCAAGACCAGTGTAGTCAAGTCATCTTGCTGCAGTCTCACATGATTTGACTTTAAAGCTCAAGCTTGCTTGTTGACTATACACATATGTACATTATGGCAGGCACTTTTATTTTTTTTGTATAGACCATTCCACCTTTTTTTGGAGTTTTTTGAGTTCTGAAGCACATTTTTTTGAATACTAAATACAAAAACATTTACATATAGAATTTTTCCTCTGGATCCAGTAGACTATCCCTCTTTTGAAGCTTTATTTCAAACCACAATCTCCTGTCCTCAAAACTCATCATCACAGGATGGGTTGGGGTGCACTTCCCTCCCTGGAGGAGGACAAGTGTTCCACCAGTGTGCGTCTCATACCGACAAATCCAACCCCTTACCAGTCCAACTAAGTTGAGCCAAGTGAAAGGTGCAGGTGTCCAAGTTAGGTCATTATCAACAAGAGTCGTGTGTGTGCTCTGAAATACTCTACATAGGCAGTCAAGAATCCATTGAACTAAGTCTCGTGATCCTCAAAGAGTTACGTCAACTAGACCTGAAGTACCTCAATTCCAGCTCTTATAAGGTTCTTTTTAATTAGGTAGATTTAAGGTCTAACCAAGCTCCAATCTTCGGATTTTACTTAGACTCGTTCAACAATCAAACTCAAATCTGAAAAATGCTCATGCTATGAGAATACTATGCGGAAAATCTTTTTGTGATGCAATTTTCAAAGATTTTGAACTTTTTATGGATTTTTGAAAAGAAGATGCATATGCATTTTTAGATTTTCAAAAAGATTTTTCAAAATGGTTTGGATCTTGGTTTGCAAATGTTTTTGGGATTTATGAAAATCAAAAGATTTTGGCCAAAAATTTGGTACAAATATTTACAGGGGGATGCGTCTTTTATTTACAAGAATTAGATTTTAAGGATTTACAAGGGGTAAGTGCTCAATTTTATAGTATATTTAAAGAATTTTAGGTGAGATGTTTGTATTCCTCAAACTTATTTGACAAAGGTTTTTCAAACAGTTTTAAAACTATAGTCCAAAATAGATTTTACAAACAATTTTTACAAACCCTGTACACATATTTGAAAATCCATTTTGCAAAGGTCAAAGAGTATGTATAGATTTTTTCAAATATTTTTTGCAACCATTTTTCAAGCCATTTGCAAATTGTTTTTCAAACATTTTATTTCACACAAAGAAAATAAATTTTCACTCAAAATGTTTTACAAAGGTTGAAAACATGTAACAAAACATTTTTCAAATAGTTTTCAAAATATTTTCAAAAGCATTATCAAACTATTTTTCAAACATTTTGCAGAAAATATTTTCACATGATTTATTAATTAGTAAATACAAAAAGAAATTTGAGGAATAATCACATCTTTTTATTATGATTTTTATGAATTTTATAAGTATAATTAGTCATAATTTTTAGTAAAGATACGAGAGTATGAGTTATAGCTAAAGTATATACGTAGTATATACGACCCCCTGTATTTAACTTGAGCTATGTCCTCATAGATAGAGAGAAAAAGAGAAGACATAACTCATACCGAGTATAGAAAAATCTAAAGAATAAATAAATAAGAGATGAATGAATGAGAAGTCGATCGTCCCCTCTATACTTAGGATCAAATAATCCTAAGTATAACGGACTGTACACAAGGTAGGGAGGGTCAAGGGTGGGAATAAACAGATTGTACTCAGACTGTCTCCCCTATACTTAGGGTAGGATGTTCCTAAGTATATACAAGAAGTGGAGACAGTGGAGAGGATCAAAGAATAGAATAACTCGGGGTGCACACCCCCTTATACTTAGGACAAAGTACTTCCTAAGTATAAAAGACTAGCGAAAAAGGGCCACACCTTTTTGATAGATAAATAATATAGATAAGTAAAAGAAGAAAAGAGAATAACCATATCACATCTCGGTGTGTGCACCCTCCTATACTTAGGACAAGGTGTGTCTTAAGTATAGCAAAATCATAAGATGACGAGGGTGGCAGACATAACGAATGAAATAATGAATGATATGGACAAATGGATCTATACATTGGAAGATGGAAGTGATAATCATGTATCAGATGATGGTGATGTGAGTCAAGAGCACATCTCATACCAAATGAACAGGTGCAACGTTAACGGTCGACGGATCATGATCTAGATATAGTTTTGGGCGCTGACCGTTAACTCGAAAGGTAGAGGAACATGACAACTCGAATATATCAATACTGCCATTGTCATGTAACCTTTCTAATCACATATGGACCTTTCCATTTACTCCATAATTTCCCTGGAAATAAATTTAGCCTAGAATCAAATAACCATACACGCTGATCTGACTCAAACTGTTTATGGCTGATATGAGAATCGTGCCATGTCTTCACTTTTTCCTTGTACTGTCGGCTACTTGAGAAGGCTGTATCTCTCAGTTCCTCCAGGGATGCCAACTTTGCTCTCCTTTGTTCTACTATACTCTCAGGATACAATAATAACTCTGTAACTGTCCACAGTGACTTGTGCTTGATTTCCACTGGAAAATGACACGGCTTGCCATAGACGAGACAAAAGGGAGATGTCCCTAATGGTATCTTGAAGGAAGTCCGATAGGCCCACAAGACCAAGTCCAAAAGCTGTGACCAATCCTTTCGGTATGGGTGGACTATCTTCTGTAAAATAGTCTTGATCTCCTTGTTAATACTTCAGCAAGATCATTTGTCTGAGGGTGATATGGAGTGGCAACACGATGGTCAATGATGAATCATCTACAAGGGCCCTTACCTTGTCGTTGATAAAGTGAGTCCCCCCTCTAAAATCAGAACTCTAGGTACCCCGAACCGTGAAATGATATTTTTTTCCTCAAAATCGGCACACGGTCTTAGCATCTGCGACTCAGGCGGGGATGGCCTCAACCCAACGACTCACATAACCACACAATAAGCAGAATGTACTCAAATCCCTGACTCTTAGGAAATGTGACCATGAAATCAATCCCCATGCATAAAAACCTCACAAAAGTGACATGGGATGCATGGGCATCATGATTCTCTGTCTGCAAGTACCCATCTTCTGACAGTCAGTACACCTCTTCACGAATTCATCAGAATCCTTGAGAGATTAGGCCACAAAAGGTCGAATTGGAGCACCTTATGTGTTGTCCGTCTCCCAGAATGATGTCCTCCTGCCTCAAGCTTGTGGCAGTAGGTGAGGACGCTATGCTGCTCTTCTTGAGGAATACACCTCCTCCAGATACTATCCCCTCCTTCATGATAAAGGATGGGATCCTCCCAAAGGTATGACTTGGCCTACACAAGGAAAGTCTCAAGTTGTTGTCAGGGCCAACATTGTGGAATCATCTTGGCGACAACATAGTTCACAATGTCGGCGTACCATGGAAGCGAGGCGATGGCAAGGATCGCCTCATCTGGAAATGTCTCAGTAATAGGTGCAATGGGATCAGATTCCTCAAGGTTCTCTAAGCGAGAGAGATGATCCGCCACCACATTCTTAACTCCAGGCTTATCCTTAATCTCCAATATCAAATTCCTAGAGCAGAAGGATTCATCGGGTAAGTCGAGCTTTGGCATCCTTCTTTGCCATGAGGTATCGATGACGGTGTGATCTGTATAGATAGTCACTCTTGATCCCAGAATATATGATAGTATTTGTCCAAATCAAAGACTATAGCTAGCATATCCGTCTCAGTCACAGTGTAAATCCGCTGAGCAGCATCCAAAGTCCGGTTAGCATAGTGAATGGCATACGACAATCCATCCATCCTCTGTCCAAGCACAACCCCTACGGCAAAATCAGAAGCATCCATCATGATCTCGAATGGGGAGAGACCAATCAGGTGGCTGAAGGACAAGAGCCGTAACAACTAGATTCTTGAGAGTATCGAAGGACGCAATACACTTATCATCGCCAAATGAACTCAGTGTCTTTTGTCAGCAAATCAGTGAGATATCGGGCAATACGACTGAAGTCCTGAATGAACCATTGGTAGAAACCGACATGCCCTAAATAAGACCGCAGCTGTCGCAGATTGGACGATGGATTGAGTTTTCTAATGATATACACCTTAGCCGGATCAACCCTCCATGCCCCTGTTGGAGATGATATGACCAAGGAACGTCCCTTGAGTCACCATGAAAGTGACTCTTCTCCCAAGATAAAACAAGGTTGACCTCTATGCAGCGCTGAAGCACACGGTCTAGGTAGTCAAGACAAGCATCAAACCCATCATGAAAACCTCTAAACAGTCACCCACCATGTCCGAGAAGATGAACAACATGCACCTTTGAAATGTCGTCGGGTGTTACATAGATAAAAATGGCATCCCTCTGAAAGCATATGTCCCAAATGGATAGGTGAATGTCATTTTGTCCTGGTCTTCGGGAGCAATGACCACTTGGTTATAGCCGGAGTACCCATCAAGAAAACAATAGTGACTCTTCCCATCTAGCCTCTCGATAATTTGATCAATGAATGGCAATGGGAAATGATCCTTCTTGGTGGCCTAATTCCAATTGTATGTAGTCCACATAGACCCTCCAAGAAGTGGTTACTCGGGTAGCTATCTCCTCTCCAGACTCACTCACAACTGTAGTGATACCGGTCTTCTTGGGTAGCACATGTAATGGACTAACCCACTTGGAGTCAGAGATGGGGTAGATAAAATCGACGCTCCACCTTTTAGATATTTCCTTCATGACTACATCTCAAAGATTCGGGTTCAACCGTCGCTGGAACTCACGCGAGGGCTTAGCGTCCTCTTCGAGGTTAAATATGGTGGGAGCACAGAGCCGCACTATCCCTTGGAGATCATATATACTCCATCCTATCGCCTTGTGGTTTCTTTCAAGAATCTCCATATAACGAGATTCTTGCTCTCCAGTCAAATCTGTTGAGATAATGACTGGGTGCATATCTGTCTCACCCGCAAGGAATCTGCTACTTCAGTGATTGCGTCAAGGGCTTCAGTTCCAGACAACTAGGATCTGGTAAATCTGGCTTCTGATATGTCTGAGTGAAGGCTACCAGGTCTGCATGTGAGAACTCTTGCTGTGCATGAAAATCTGACAAAGAGAACCCTGTTGGAGTATCTGTAACTGTGTGGGCTCGCCCTCCATCCTAGCTGTCAGCTCAGAAGGAATCGGACATGGAAAATAATCAGTAAAGTCATCCCAATCAATGTCTGAATCTGAGGGATCTGAATCTGAAGAATACGAATGAAACTCTGCTTCACCACTCATCCTGTAACTGTCGACCTCTAATGTGTCCTTGTCCAGGGGTGTGCTCTCCAAGCTCTCAACTGCCATAAGCTGTAAGTATGTTGAATCTGTGGGTAAGGCGAGGGCTTGTGCTACAGGATCTGTCCAAATGGCATCATCATCTGTCATCACAAAGTCGCACTCCTGGTGGACGTCTTGCTTAGCCTCTGTCATCTTCTCGGTGTCACTGAACTACTCTGAGCAGGATGAATCTTGCGCTCTGACCTCGTCGATCATCTCTATTTGTATACTTTCTCCATCTATGCGAAAGTACACCTTCCTACTATCATGATCGGTCACCACCTTGGTAGTAGCGAAGAATGGGCGTCCAAGTATGACGGGGGTATTTGTTACCGACTCAGGGATTTCCATGTCCAGTACAACAAAGTCCAGGGGGAATTTCAGGCCCTGAATGGTAATGACCAGGTCCCTCAACAACCCCTTCGGCCTCTTAATCGACCTATCAGCAAACTGGAGGACTATCCTTCTCCGATGAAGAGGGCCAAACTTGAATCAGTCGATTAAGGTTGCCGGAAGGAGCTTGATAGAAGAGCCGCTGTCTAATAGAGTATGATCGAACCGCTGCTCCGGAATCTCGCATCTGACATAGGGATCTCCTGCATCGGATCTCTTGGCTGGCAGTCGGTTCTGAATGGTAAAGCATGTGGCACGGGTAAGTGAAGGATATGGTGAAATCCTCAAGCGCATCACGGAAGCGTGGGCATCATTTCAAATAGGATGAAGAACGACTAGTCAAACTAGTTGTTCTATGCAGCGGAAATTAAAAATTTTCATGTGACGAAACCACATGATCCAAGAACACTTCTCAAAACATTTCGTCTGAACCACAAACAAGTATTAGGGTTACCTCTTGAAGCGTGGTTGTGATCGAGTCTCTAAACAAAGAGACCTCTTGTCTCAAGTCCGATCCGACAGAGGAAACTTTTGTGAGCGTGTTGATGAAACACGTGCTTCTCGCTATCCGTGTTGAAGATCCAAGCCACAGATCTTCTGATCTCGATAAATGAGATACGATGTCTTCTTCACGAGCAAGGCACACTGAAGTAGATGGAGATCCATGAGCAAACCATCGGGTAGCATAACGACAACACTGCGGTGATGGAGAACCTCTCTAGGGCACTAAAGAGAGAGTAGGCGTGTAGAGAGAGAAAGAGAGAGAAAGAATTATCTTCTCATTGTGTCAAGAAGAGCAATGGGGTGCCTCTCCTTTTATAATATTTTGGGATCCATTGATCTCAATCCATGGGCAATACAAATCCATTGGCTCTCATTGATTTGTGTTTCTTTTAATGGCTAAGATTTGTGTTGGTAAAAACCAACAATAATTAATTTAATTTAGATTAAATCTATATTGATAAATCAATATAAATCAATCCCAAATTAAATCAATCAAGCATGGTGATTATGGAATAAAGATTGCCTCCTTCCATAATATTGGATTTGGTGGCAATCTCATGCAATCTCATGAGATTACATTATTCCATGGAAATCTCCAAGATTTACAACAACACTTGTTGTAAATTATTCTACAAAAATAATTCATAATTATTTTGTAAATATTGAAATCTTGCCATTGGAAAATTTGTGAATCACATTCACAACCCAAAATAAAACGTGAATGACATTTTCAATTAATTGTCCAATGTGAATCCAATTCACATCAACATTTAATTAACAAATGTAAATTACAAATAGCTCTCTCTTATATATTATAAATCACATTTGTAATATATATGACTAATATGGATATTTCTATCTACATTATTTATATCCATGATAATTAAATCACATTTAATCATCTTGGATTTCTATTCTCGTGTGCCCAAAAATATGAATCACATTCACATTATTCACATCTTTGATAATTAAATCACATTTAGTTATCTTAGATAACTCTCCCTATAATGTGAATAAAATTCATATTATTCATGATAATTAAATCACATTTAATTATCGATTTTGTCAATGCTCGGATAAACATATCAACAATGAATTTATCATGAACTCTTTCAAGGGTAATGTGTTTTCTCCGCGGATACTTGGAGATAAGGACAAGGCGATTGTATTGTTTCACGTATAGTGACTTGGATATTGAGATCATATCTCAGATCTTGATTGCAGGCCTCCCATAGATGCTTGATTAAACCAAGACCGCAAATCTAATCTTCTCATTGCATCTGAATCACATTCAGATCAACGCCCAACATTTGGACCAAGATTAGATTAATTCTCTACTGAGAGGAGTCACTAAAATCTAGACCCGTTTCATTACTCCCTAGGAATGGAAGCGTCATGGTTATACAATCGTTTATGATTACATCACCCTCAGGTATTCCCAATACCTGTACATCCTGCATACTGGAAGACTCAGAATAAACCCGGAGTATTAGATCAACTTTATACTGTCTACTTCAGGGTTTTTATCAGTAAGTTTCTCATTCCATCATTGGGAGTTGGTATCGATCATATACTTTCCAAAAGCACATATCATACCTAGGTCTTGATCATATACTTTCCAAAAGTATATATCAAACCTACGAATTCAGTCAAGCTTCTAAAGCGAGACGACCGTGCACGAAATTTGATTCTTCCCAATATCTCATGTGTGAGATCATGTCTTCCGGTTCAGTAATGAACCTGTATGTTCCCTTTGAGAGATCGTATTACTCATATGCCCTTGCATGCACACCAGCACGCCGGTGTATAGACCTTGGTTAGGTCATCAACCTATTGGTCTGGCAAATGTACATACTCAGACATATAGTAACACATCTGTCTCCGGTCAGAGGATGCGTGCCTATATAGTGACAGTATACAACATAGTAATTTGGTTATCTTGATCTCGTTAAGTCAACTTTTTGAGCTAACTAATCTGACACCTCTGAATCTCTATTCCCATGCATAGGACATACATCAAGAGGTCGGTCAGATATCAACCTAATTGAGAAAGGATTGCCATATCCTACTCAGTCTAGAGATCATCTCTTAACAATCATTTGACGGTGCTTGATCAGTCCTCAATCTAACCCTTTAGATATTCATCCAAGCACCAACTTCTATGATTCAATAGTTCAACGGTTGTATGATTATTAAGATGGCCATGGTACATAACCCTAATTGTACTAAGGGACCTATTATGCAAATTAGATGCTCTTCATTTCAGATCAGGGAATGATATTTGCAATAACATTTATTGCATAGTGGCTCGCCGTGGGCTCGCATGTCCAACAATTTCCCACTAGCCCAAAGAGCCATTAATGGGCTAATCAATGAAACCCACACTCACGTGACAATCATAGGCTATTTAGAAAATAGTTAGGTAAGATGATCAGTCACTCTGTTCCCGTGAGACAACGCCAAGTCCTTTTACGACACATGCATATCCCCAGTAATAGTGATCGCATCTAATCCTTGTAGGATTAGTAACACTTTGCTACTCCCACTGCATGGCAGATATATGTCTTTTGTACACATCTAGCATACACTCAGCTTCTCGTAATTGATGCACAAGGGCATTCAGTTTTAGCATATACTTCCTCAACTCTTTGAGGTGCTATCCCTTTAGATAGGTCAGTATCATATCTTAAGCGATGGAAGCCTTTCTTGGAATTTACAAGAATGGAATATGTCCAAGGTGTACTACAAAATGTGACGGTCCCGATACCCTCTTCTCTTTTCTTCTGAACAACTTCAGAACTAAGATCTAAGAGGTATCCTTGAAATAATATTTCAAGATATGGAATAGCCACTCTATAAAACACTTATTATCATCCTTATATCATTTTAAAATGATTAGGATATTATCTACATTTAGCATGATGAACACAATGGCACTCACACTAAGCTTCACATGGTTTATCAAGATCCTATCTTAAATCATAACAATTATAATTTCATCAAATCTGATGTTCCAACTACAATAAGCTTATTTGAGTCCATAGATTGATTTCTTTATCTTGCATACCTTGCTTTCCTCAACCATGAAGCCATGGGGCTACTTCATGTGAATATCCTTAGAGAGGCATTCATAGAGGAATGCAATTTTGACTTACATCTTGAAGATGCCATAGTCAAGTTGTGTAGCTAAGGTCAGCAATATTCTGATGGTTTTAAGCATGATTACTAGAAAGTAATTCTCATCACAAGTGATGTCTTCTTTCTTCATGTGTAGCTCATGGATACGAACCGTGCTTTGAAGGTCTCTACCTTCTCATCAGGTTCCCTTTCTCTTGAAGATCCATTTACACCTTTACGGGTCTTACCCACATAGGTGGATCCTCGAGGATCCATATACAACACTTGTATATGAAGTCTACTTTGGACTTTGTTGCTAACATCGATCTTTCCATGTCATGATCCTTAGAAGCTTCATCACATGAAGTCCGATCATTTATCAGATTTAATCAACACATGGAATACATCCTCAAACTCATTTGAAGAAGTATTAGTGTTTCATCTTTAATTGTCCTTTTAGTTCCCGATTTTAGGAGCCTCATTATCTTCTCAAGATTAAATGAGTTCCTACATTTCATTTTTATCTTGATTCTCAAGAGAGTCATCCTCTAAGAATCACATTCTAAGAGATGAGATCTTTTAAGAATCTCAAGGTTATAAAGTAGGTATCCAATACCATCCTTCATTTTCCTAATGAAGTAGCACTCTCTAGTGCTCAATTCCAGCTTACTTGCATGGAATCTTATTAAGGATATATAATGTAGTCTTTACTACATATATACCTGGAAACTAAGAGGTAATTATGCTAAAACTCATCATTGATAAGATCATGTCACACATGATCCAATTGTATCTCCCTATAACTCTATTGAGTTCAGGTGTATATTCATATCTCCATAAGGTATTCTTTAAATTTATCTAACAGGTACTGGCTACCTAGATTAGATCAAATTCATTTTATCTTCCTTCAAACTTTGGTTCTAAACCAAAATAATGAAATCTTTAAACATTTCAAAGGTTTCTTAGGTGAAGAGAAGAAATCTTATATCATATATAATCATCAATAGATATCACATATCTATAACGTTTACTATGATATGGATGATCCGCATACATCAATATGTATGAGATCCTGAATACCTTGACATCTTCGACCATTCCTAAAGAAGGGTATATGGGACATATTTTACTTTTGAATACAATATTCATAAGTATGCACGTTTTGAAATTTTAGACATTCTAAAGTTTCATCTCTTACCAATCTATTGATCAAATCAACAGATAAATGTCCAAGGTTTGATGCCAGATCATTGTTAAATGATCTGCATCCTCATATTGATCTTTTAAAGGTTTAATTTCAATATTAGAAATCTTAGTGAAACAATCATTAATTTTCTAATTTAGTAGAGTCTACTAGATTCCAGACTACTATCTGAAATATATCCATCATAACTCTTTATGATAGGTTTATTTCAGAATTCATGTTTATTTCCAACACTTGGAAATAAACTATGAGTGTATTCTAATATCCATGTCATAGAGACATTCTCCAAGACAAAGGGCTCCCACTGAAATAATGAAGTCTGTATATCCAATAGAGATTGTTGCAACAATTGCATCAAAATCAATGTAGATGACTATTAAACCTGAAGATCAAATTCTCCAGTCTTCTAAAACATATGCAACCCATTGCCAGTGTTGTTAGAAGATTGAGATACAATTATAAGACTTTATCTTATTCAATAAGAAGGTCAATATCAATGATTTATGTAGATTATTCTGATGCTCTATCCGAGTCCTTCTTTAAGGATTCTAGACAGACTTGATAGTCATACTATCAACACATCATCTTATTACAGTATTGGCATTTATCCAACTATTTGGATGTCATATGGAAGTCATAGAAGTACGATCAACTCCTTGACTATCCTTCTCATCTTGGGTCTGACCCATGCTTCCACTACGTCCCTTTATCTACAAACAACCATTGCATAAGACTAAGGTAACTCTTATGTTAAATTCAAAAGAATTCAATGTAAGAGCATTTCAACATTTATTCATGCTTCATTAAATTCATACAATATGAATATTATGATGCTTCATGAATGACTAGAGTATAGACAGTAGAATGATGACACTCATCATGCCTACATCCATCTAGACTCTTAAAACATTGGTTCAGGTAGGTATTCAAACATTTTGAATACATCATCTCTTATAGAGCTACCATTCTGCATGATTCAGTGAACCATGTCATTCACACATATGTATGTCGGAATATCTTCTTAGCTTTTTATAAGGATTAATTGACAATTGTGATCATCATCGACATGTCACTTCCATAGTACATTTGATGATAGATCAAGACTATAGAAGCATACAAACCCTAGGGTTGTAGTACTATTATCTATTTAATTGTCATTCCTCATTATTATGAGGAGACTTGCACATTGTAACCACATACATTATGTGTCCAACTGCAAGTAAAATATCTGGATCATGGGTCCAATTCTTGATATCATACTGGTTATTATAGAGTATAGTATTGAGTGGGTTTAACGAAGGATTATACGAAATAAGAAATTATCATAAGTGTGTATATATATACATATTTTACTTTGATTTAGGAATTTTTATTTTAAAGTTGTCTTTCTGTCAACACTGAAAGTTCATTCCCTTAATCACTTTCAATGTAAGAGATATACTTACCATTATATCTCAAGCAAGATCTGGGATCTCCTTCCTTATCTTTGTTACATCCCAATAATATGAACCTGTAACTCGGATAAAAAGAAGCATGAACACATTCTGCCTTGCAAGTCCAACTTGCATTTCTCAATTCGATCTTTAATACCCGGGCCCACCACCTCTAAGGAGATGTTGCCCCATTCTTAATTGAACCAACCATCAACAGGAATACAACTCGTTATGCGCAATCCAATATCGCCCCAATAATATGAGGACCCGATATTGGGGTCACTACGCATACGTCTTTACTCTTTCGAGAAGCGAAGAACCCGATCCAAATGGCTTGTATGCAGGAGCTGTCAATTCGGACAGGCGTCTCCGACATACAATCTCTGGCAACGGAACCCTTCGCCTTGACGGGAGACCATGGATGTCACTAATGTGATCCTCCATATCATATCCAAATTCTAATTAATCATATTCATTACGATTATTTCTTCCAAGGGAAATAACACATCTATTTATAATAGAGTGTCTTAATTTTAATTGGATTCCAATTAATCTAATCATATTAAATTAATGATCCAATCAACATCCAAAAAATATTTTAATTGTTACTTGAAATTATGGTATTATCTCAAAAACGTATTATTTCGAATTTTAATAATTAGAAATACATCATGATTTCTTAAGCATTATACTAACCCTACCCACTTTCATGGCCAGCATCGACGGGAGTGGGACAGACCGCACACGGTGCAGCCTTCTACCCCAACGCTCCCCGACTAGACACCATATCCACCTCGGGAAAGGATAATGCAAACTAGATCACTTTGTAATTGAGATGATCATCGGTTCTTCAAATGAAATTATACCATATAGTAATAATCAAAACAATTTTGATTAACATTATAATGAGATTTTCTAAATAAATCCAAAATCCTATTCAAGCAACATGTTTGTTGGAATGTAGATCATTTAACCAATTAGTGATCTAGATCACATCTAATCAAATATTGGTTAAGGTAATGTCATTTAAGGAAATAATTATCATCAAATATTTCATAAATATTTATGAATATTTATTCCAGGAAATTAAACAATTTAATTTCACTAATTGATTAAATGACATTCACTAGGTTCTTGATTAGGAAAGTATTTCCAACAGTGACCCTCGCTTACTAAAAATACCATATATCAATCAATTTAAATCCAAATTAAGCAAAACAAGTTTCTAAAGTTTGCTAATTCTGTGCAACAGAACCTAAGTGATTTGCACGATTTCAAGGCATTTCAAATCCATAATTAACATCTTAATTACATCATGATTCACAGTCCCCGAAATTGTGGATACATGTTCACTAAAATGATCATATCTCGAGCATACAGAATCCAAATTACGTAAACTAGGATCCTAAGGTTTCCTTATTTAATGAGGAACAAAATACAATTATTATTTTTGTGTTTAAACAATTTAAGCTGAAATAATCTCAAAACATAGATGCGAAAATGAAATGTGGGAAAACTTTCGCAAACCCTAATGAAACCAAGTCGTCCTCGGTTCATGGATTGCATCTAAAACCTTCCGACCTAAGGCTCTGATACCACTTGAAGGATATGGTGAAATCATCAAACGCATCAGGGAAGCGTGGGCATCGTATCAAATAAGAACGACTAGTCGAACTAATTGTTCTATGCAGCAGAAATTAAAAATTTTTCATGTGACAAAACCACATGATCAAGGAACACTTCTTGGATCGTTTCGTATGAACCAACAACAAGTATTAGGGTTACCTCTTAAAGCATGGTTGTGATCGAGTCTCTAAATAAAGAGACCTCATGTCTCAAGTCCGATCCGACGGAGGAGACGCTTGCGAGCATTGATGAATCTCAGATTCATCTCTCTAAATCTCATTTATTAAGTCGAATCCCTCAAAATCATCAGCATTTATGCATTTATTCTGCATAATTAGAATTTATGCATGTTTTAATAAGAATTGCATTTTAGCACTAATTTCTGCACAAAATAAGAAGCTAAAAATCTTAGCCAAAATTCACCTGTAAATAGCCTAACTTCCCTATTTTTTAACTGCTTCATGCTAACTCCGAATAAACTACCTCCATTGTGTACATATCACTAACAAGAATAAATAAAAAATACAAAAAAAATCACTAACCCAAATAAGTGGACCAAAAACCCAAACCCTAGTTTCAGGATTTCCAGACTAAAAACCTCATATCTTCCTCATCCAGTGTCTGTTTTAATCCTACTCACTTTTGAACTATTGTACATTCAATTAAATTCAAAACAATACCAAATTCAAGTTAATCGGAGCTCATATGTGAAAGTTGGGTTTTGGGCCTCTTTTGTACATAGTGTATTTTAGCGGTTTTTGACCTGATATTTTATGTACATATTTTTCTTAATTAATAAAAATCCAAAAAAACAGATTAGCATGTAATTATTTATATTTGATGTTACAATATTTTGTCCGGACTTTTATATGGTTTAAAAATGACATAAAAAAATTACAAAACCCAAAAATCCAGGTATTCTATGTACATGGGATACCCCAAAAATTCAGTTTGTGTATTTGATTGAATTTGGTTTTGATGTCTTCCTGAAAGTTGTAGATCTTATCGTGACGAGCATCTTTCGTGAAGGAACTTCTGCGATCCGAGGTCATTTGCTATTTATTTTTTATTTTATCAAATCTTTATCTGTGGATTTTTTTGGTGCTGACACGTGGCATCCCCTGGGCCCGCCACGTGTCAGCCACTTTTGGCCTTTTTATAATTCGTTTTTATAAAAAAAATAAAAATAATAAAAATAATAAAAATAAAAATAAAAATAAAAATAACCTCCCAGGCACGCGCCGCGCACGTGCAACGCCCCTCTCCCACTTCAGCTGCCACGTGGCACCTTCGCGGTCGTTCGATCTTGCTTGATCGAACGGTGCCTGTGCATCGCCTTCATCCCGCTTCTTCCCTGAAATCTCCGTCGCTGCCTCCATGATTTCATCGTTGATCTCACGGCAAACCAACGGCCAACTGCCTCCTCCGCATATCTCGCGTCGCCTATCTTCTCGCAATCTCCGCAGCCGGTCGAGCACCCCAATCCTATAAAAACGACGCTGACTCCTCCTCGTTCCCTCATCCGTCATTCAACGATAGAGGCCTTCTTCTCCATTGTTGACAGCCTGGTGTTCTCCTCCTACGGCGAGATCCGAGGGCTTCAGCCCTCGTTAAAGCCCGCCTACTCCGTCGCAGCTGCTTCGCTCAGGCGTGCACCGCCGTCGAGTCCATCTTCCCCAGGTATCTCCTCCTTCGCTTCACCTCCCTTTTTCCCGTCCACAAGCTCCATCTCTGATCTCTCTCTCTCTCTCTCTCTCGATCATTATCCCCTTCATCAACCCCATCGCCCCCCGAGCACCTCCGACCTACCCCTGCTCCGCCTAGCCTCCGACTCGCTCCATCGACTACGCTCATCTGCACCGACTCCTATGTCTCCATCATCGTCTGTCACTGATCGACATCGACCACCTCAGCCAAGCATCGTCTTCCCGAGCATCTCCAACACCACCGCTCAGAAGCCACTCCGGCCTAATCTTCTTCGACACTCAGCCAACGATCGCCACTCCATCGACGACCGTCGACCGTATGTCGGCCCGACTCCCCGATCCGCCTTGGGCCACCTTCACCGACGATCATCAACACCTTCATCATCGACCATTCCTTCGACGCTCGCCTTCTTTAACATCCACGATCAGCGCGTCATCACCGGCAGCAGCTGGGATCCACCTCCTCCATCGCTTTACCCAAGGCTGGGCCCCCTCCGCCTCGGCCGGCCAGCCACCGCCCTCTCAACACCAGCACCGGGACCAGGCCCGAGACCCCGCCACATGCCGAGCACGTGGGGCTGGGGACATCAGCAGGAAGCCAAATTCCAGGGGTCACGTGCGGTACACGTGACCCGCTGGAGGATTTGCATGAGCCCCCTGGAGGTCCTGACATTCGCCAGATCTCTAGAGACACCGTTGGAGGATTGGCAAGTCCAGATCCAGAGACACATGCCTCTCTGGTAAAATTGCAAACACCCCCCAGATCTCTAGGTAATTACATAATAGTCCCCTTTGCATTTTATTTATTTTATTTATTACAGTTCTATCCCTGTGTTCCCTAGTGATTTTGGACCTCTACATGACTTTTATTTACCATTCAAAAAATAGAAAGACGTTCGTCTTTTAATTCTCTACATTTTGACATACTGCGGATATTTTTGTGATCGATGGTTAATTATTAATTAATTATTTTGTGGAAAATTGCAAACTTTGCCCTTTTTATGCTCTTAATTTTGCTATTGATTAACCGTTGCTCTAAAAATTCACGAAAAATCACATTTTTTAGAATTAATTGTGCTCGACATTGTGCCCAAAAAGAATCGCATTTGCATGTATAGTTTGCCATGTAAAAATCATTTTGCATATTTCAGTATTTGATTTTAATAGGTATTAAATCTCACACTTTCGAGGTTTAGGATTTTTCTGAGAGCCATCACCTAGTGATAAATCCTAGATAATTTTATTCCTTGAAAATAAGTAGATTTAATATTTATTAAAATTAAATATCGAAATTCATTTTGTTTTCATTTAAAAATTCATAAAAAATTCACATTGCATTCAGAAATTAAAAAAAATTCAGTGCATTCATTTCGTCATATTTTGCATCATGGCCATGTTTCATATTTTTCGGACATCGTTTGATCGTAATTCACATTTTAGTCCCTAAAATATGCCGAAATTGCATTTGCAACCTTTATTGCATTAAAAATTCTAAAAAAAATACCTCCTCGAAAATTATGCAGGAATATTGATAGACATAATTCTAGGTTGTTCCTTTGCCTCCTTGTGTTCGACCTTGGGACTTGGCCAAGTAAAATAAGCATAAAACCACATTGATTAAATTGACGAATATTTTGTGTGGTTATTTCTTGACTGATTCCGATTGCCGCCTACAACGAACGACAAAATCATATTTTTACGTGCGACAATAAAGACATCTTTCTAACACCACGAAAATCAGACTCGTCAGATGGCGTCATTGTTGGGGAGGCAAACGACTTAGTTTTGTGTTTTAAAAATTTTCGTTCGGTTTTCCGCATTCGGGTAGTCTGACCCCCGAATTTTTCATTGTAAATTCCATTTTTAATTGCTAGATTTATTTTTCAGCATTTATTTCGCTTATTTTATTTTTGATTATTTTTTGAGTCACTCTCTGAAATTCTCTCTCTTATTTTTTCTTGCGAGGTACCCGACGTGTGTAGTGGTTTTTCAAGAAACCGAAGCATCTTCACCGACATTCGAAAAAGCTACAATTAATTTAAGATCGAGCCGATTTGTGAGAGAGAGCGTAGATTCTTGGTTTGTAATTTCTGCAATTTTATTTTTATAATTAATTGCTCATTTACAACAGTGTCCGTTTGGACTCTCGCACATATAAAAGGACCTTGAACTTTTCTGTGGTGTATCGTGGCTTGTTCACTCTCCGGTGAGGGTGGGGCCCGACTTGAGTGGCGATTAGGATAGACCTGCACATACAGCTCTCATAGCATTTTAATTTCTCGATTGTGCTCGTAGGACTTAAGCCACACTTCACATTAACTGAGACATACATAGATCGTTCAATTTAGCCAAAATTTAACTCATTTTTTTCCCGCTAATAGAACTTTCTGCTTAGGTGCGGTTTTTCATCGGCTTGCATTCATTTAGAATAACTTTTCAATTCTATATTACATCCCAGATGGAGATTGAGAGGAAGCACTGTAAGTATTCTAATTGATCATACATCATTGTTTTCGCGTGCATTGGCTTTTCCCGAACTCCTCCCTCTTGTTTTATCACATAATTTTAAAGAAAATTGGGACTGGATGATAGACGTGCATTTGTGCTCATTTAAATTCTTCAGTGATCACCTAATTAAAATTGGGACTGCTAAATATAGCTGATCTTAAGAACCCATAAAATCAAGAATTCTTACAGGAGAGCAACCCTGACATTGTTTGATTTTATCTTGCAATGAGGAGAGAGACACACACTAGGATAGAGCCAAGCCAAGATTTTCATATAGACTACTGATTTTAAAAATGATTAGCTACTTATCAGAGAGTAATACGGGTAGCTGGTAAACGGTCTGGACTTCCTTAGCAGAGTGGGTGGTTTAAAGGACACTGCGTAAGGCTCCATCCTTAAGTAACATGGGTAGCCGTTTTACGGTCCGTACTTACACCTATACTGGTTGAAAGTAGATGCAACTAGCTGTATGAACTCGGGACAGTCTTTAAGGAAATATTGGCACCTAACAGCTCGTTAAACAGTTTGCAAGATTTAAATTCTCACCAATTTAAAACTGACAAGATAATTGGTCGAACCCTTACGACCTTCACTGAGTGAGTTGGTGAAAGAAATCTTTATATTGTTTCTGGTTTGTGCGTAGAAAGTAAATAATCAACGAATACCGCACACTTGTGCCTACATCATAAACCACGAACCTCTTGTTGACCTTGAGAATGGAAGATTGTGGTAATTCTTGTTCGGACTCCGCGAACCCTTCTCTAAATACCACAAGCCCTCCAATCTCAAAAGACCAGAGAGACTCTTTCTCTAGACCTCCTTGACCTCATGGAAACCCTTCCCATGAATCCTATTCCTACGATTCCTTCTTCTTTCTGGAGGGAGGACAAACCCACACTGTCTCTCTCACCGAAACATATCGAAGAAAACTTTTACCTCAATTCTTTCTACTCTATGAACTCGAACCCCTTATATTCTAAAGGTGAAGAAAAGAGATGCCTCCCAAGATGTCTTCCAAGAAAGATCATGAAGATGGACTCAATGAAGATCCATTTCAAATGATTCTGGCAAGATTAGCCGCTTCTGAGCAGTAGCAACTTTTACTGAGGGAGCAGCTAGAACAGTTGAATGCTAGGGAAGAACTGCCAATGGAAGCCGTATACAACCCTGGACAGTACAAAGTGAGGAATTATTTGCAGCCACCTCAGCCAAAGATTAACTATGAACTGAAGCCACATTTTATAAGTCAATTACCACAATTCCATGGTAATACGACTGAAGAGCCATATGAATTCTTGCGAGACTTGGAGCTGATATGTTCTAATCTGAGGCACACACAAGTCAACCAGGACTACATTCGTCGCCTTGAAAGGGAAGGTGGACTACTGGGTGAAGAACTTAGGAGTGACTGTGACCACTTATGAGAGGTTCAAAAACCTGTTTTTGAAGAAATTCTACCCTTTGAGTCGGACCAACCAAATGAGGATCGTCATCACCAGTTTCTCTCAGATGCCCAATGAATCACTCTGTAAGGCTTGGGATAGGTTTAAAGACCTGCTACAGAAATGTCCCTGCCATGACTTGGATAACAACATCCTAGTTCAGTCACTCCACTCTGGCCTCAACTACGAGACTCAAGGGTTAGTTAGCGATGTCTGCGGAGGGAATTACACATCACGTGGAGCTGAGACCGTCTGGAAAGTACTGGAGCAGATGGCAGAAACAAGCCATTCTCAGATTGCAAGTAAAGCATACACCTATTCCCTGAACACCTTTCAAGCCAAAAGCGGAAAGCAGACTGTCGTAGAAATAGGCAGAGGATTTCATTCCGAACATGAACATCATAGCTGATAAATTAACAGTAGTGGATCAAATTCATAAGAGAATGAACGACATTGACAACAGGATTTCCCACTTCCCAAAGCAAATGGAGGAGCTCACTGAGAAGGTGTCCAAGATGGGGATGCCTATTACACCTACGGTCCTGATCTATCATGTGCATCATGTCCAGGAGCGCCAGGATCAGAACAACAACAACCATGGGCTCAGGACCAATGCTATGCCCAACCTTCCCAGCAGCCACCTCCACAAGCCGAGACAGTTGAAGAAACCATGCCTCTGACCTTCGAAGTAAATGGCATTTGGTACACACAAGACACTACCTGACAAGGTAATATAGGGGACCGTCAGCAATATCAACGTCCACCCACCTTCTATAATGTCACATTTTCTCCAGCTCCACAGTACACTCAGAACAATGCAGCATACCAACACTCAAAACCGCAGCAGTCACAAAACTGCCAGAACCAACCTCAGCAATATCGTCAGCAGTATCAAGCTCCAAAACAAACATCTCAATTCTCAAATCCTCCAGAAGAACCGGTAGATATCCAAAGACAGATGCTGGAAAAAATTCGAAACTTCCGAAATGAGTTGTACGATCTACGGGTCGATGTTAATCGTCTGTCCCATTAGAAGGATGAACAGATAGCCCCAACCACAGCCATTCCAGCCCAAGTTCAAGCTAACCCCAATAGCTTGAACAAATCTCAATCGTCTCAACACAATGGCCAGGTATACTATACAGATTTTTTTACATCTAAACATGAGATCCTTTCGTTTGACAATATCAATGCCATGTCACTCAAGAGCGGAAGGACCGTGGTCGTACCTGACCGGGCAAGGGAATCAGACCATGAAGATTCGGAAGATCAACCGGAGGATGCTTTCGAGGAGGAAGAAGAAGGACGCCTGAAGATCCCAGCATGAGATAAAGGGAAAGCATCTATGGAGTCTGCAGAGGACCTTGAACCTCTAGTTGCTGCAAAAATACCTTTACCATCTTTTCAGCAACCTGATTTTGATTAGAAATCTTATGATTGTAATAAGAACTCCAATTCTAATAAAGGTACTCTTATTTATGATTATGGCTCTCTCTCTCCTGTCTCAAATGCTTCCATTCCTTTCCCCCATGCTCTTAAGAAAGGAAAACAAAAGAAAAAACATTTAGGATGACCCAGTAATGGAAAGGTTCTGCCAGCAAAATATCACAGTAAAAGTACCCTTTGATCAGTATGTGGCCAGTAATCCAGCCTTTCAGAAGTACTTGAAGGTGAAATGCACTCCCACCAGGACTCGTACAAAGAAAACAAGTCAATTTGTGGAGACTCATATCTTGACTGTTGCAACTACCAAATGTGTCAAAAATCAGCATTTGCCAAGAAAGAAAAGGGGCATGGGTACTCATTATGTGGAGAGTCGCATTGGCAGCATTGCGTTCGCACGCACACTTCTCGACAATGGATCTTCCATAAATCTTCTACCTTTAGCCTTATATTATAGATTGGAGTTAGGTCCTCTCAAGAAATCATTATCTTTACTCCAATTTGCTGATAAATCCACTAAAAGACCTAAGGGAGAAGTGAAAAATGTCATCATCATTATCGAGGGTACGGAATACAAAGTGGACTTCACTGTCCTTGATATGGAGACCACGAACCATTGGAAGGAATCGCAAATCATTCTTGGAAGACTATTCTTAAGAACCACCAAAGCTATATTCGATTACAGCACCGGAATGATGAAGTTTTGCTCTCCAGGCAGAGAAGTGGACTTGGAGATGAAACAAACAAAGTGGCAAATACCAGACTCTGAATCCACCACTAAATCTGCTGAAACCTCAGAATGCAATCTTATCAGCACTACTAGACCATGGGACCAACTGCCAGGCATTCAGATTGAAAGTACCACAACAGAAGAAGAAACAATTCACCGTGTAGTTTGCGAGATGTTGCCAAAAATATCTAGACACCCAGATTATTACAGTCTTGATGACACAGAAATCCTTTCAGATTTGTCAGTCCCATCATCTTCGGGACAATCAAGAAATATCGATGACGAGTCGAACGTGGCTTTGGTCGAGCTACCACACTACTTTAGCGATTCGACTCACTTTTCTTCGGAATTGGTAGCCAGCTCCTCACAAAGTGATTCACCGCCAACTGACACTGAGCCAAATGCAAAAGTCATTCAGCCAGACTTAATTGATGATTCAGATTTGCCAGAGCTGAAACCACTGGCTCCCACACTGAAGTATGCATTTCTAAATAGACCAAAGAAAAAGTCTGTGTGATCATTAGCTCATCATTAACCGTGGATCAGGAATCTAGATTACTCGAAGTCCTTGAGCGAAATCGAAAAGCCATCGGTTGGACTGTGTCGAATCTCGTAGGAATAAATCCCGCTCTCTGCTCGCACCAAATTTATGATGAGGATAATGCATGGCCTTCCCGTGAATTTCAGAGAAGATAAAACCCCAATCTTCAAGAAGTGGTTAAGAAAGAGATAGAAAAATGGTTCAAAGCAGGATTTATATACCCCATTTCTGACTCCAAGTGGGTGGTCCCCCTTCATGTCGTCTCGAAGAAGTCGAGAATCCAAATGGTCACCAACGAGGAGGGGGTAGAGATCACGACCCGAGTGCCCACGTCGTGGTGCGTCTGTGTCGATTACAGGCACTTGAATGCTACGACCAAGAAAGATTACTTTCCACTACCATTAATTGATCAAATCTTGGAGAGACTTGCAGGGAAATCATTCTTCTAATTTCTTGATGGGTACTCCGGCTACAATCTAGTAGCTACCGCTCTCGAGGATCAGAAAAGATCACTTCACATGTCCCTTCTGTACCTACGCATTCAAGAGCATGACATTCGGGCTCTGTAATGCCCCAGGCACATTTCAATGGTACATGATTGCCATATTTGCCGAAATGGTTGGTGATTTCCTGGAAGTCTTCATGGATGACTTCTCGGTTTATGGTGATTCATTTGATACATGTTTAGCACACTTGGACTGAGTCCTCCAGAGATGCAGGGAGGTTAATTTGGTACTTTCCTAGGAGAAAAGTCACTTTATGGTGACTGAGGGTATTGTATAGGAGTACATCCTCTCCAAAAAGGGAATGGAGGTCGACCCTGCCAAGGTGGATGTGATCAAGAAACTTGCACCACCAACCAACGTCAAGTCAGTGAGGTCTTTCTTAGGGCATGTTGGATTTTACCGAAGGTTCATCCCTGATTTTTCAAAGATCGCCAGCCCACTGACTGAGATCTTAGGAAAAGACACCAAGTTTATTGTAAATCACAGGTGTCTAGAGGCCTTCGAGCTCCTGAAAAAGAAAATATGTGAATCGCCTATATTACAAGCTCTCGACTGGACTGTTACTTCAAGATCATGAATGATGCATCGGATTTTGTTGTCGAAGCGGTACTTGGATAAAGAAGAGATGGAATTCCTTATGCGATTCATTACGCGAGCAAAGTGTTAGATCCTGCACAAAGAAATTATACAATGAATGAAAAGGAAATGCTCGAGGTTGTTTGGGCCCTTGAAAAATTCAAATCATACATATTGAGCTCCAAGGTGACAATATTCACAAATTACACTGCAATTAGATATCTTATGGATAATAAGGATGCCAAGGCATGGCTTTTGAGATGGATCTTGTTATCAGGGAATTTAATTTGGAGATCAAGGATAAACTTGAAATAAAGAATGTTGTTGCTGATCACCTTTCCCGAATTGAGCAATACGATTATCCTGACACTGGACCAATTAAGGAGACTTTTCCAGACGAATCAGTTTGCGTTATTGATTCAAACCCATGTTATTCCGACATAGTGAACTATCTTGTCTCCAAGAAGGTTCCCTTTGGTTAGACCAAGAGAATGATTGATCGATTAAAGTCAGATTCAAGAAAATACCATTGGGACGATCCTTTCCTTTTCTATGAAGGACCGGATTGTGTCTGGCGAAGATGTATTCCTCAGGAGGAATATCAGAGTGTCCTCACACATTGTCATTCTCTCGAGGCTGGAGGACACCATTCGGGAAAGAGAACCACACAAAAAGTACTCCAATTGGAATTTTACTGGCAGACCTTATTTAGATATGCTAATGAATTTGTACGATCATGCCCGATTTGCCAAAGGATGGGAGGGATTGTTGGTCATAGAGATGAAATGCCCATGCAACCATTGATTTTATGTGATGTTTTCGATGCATGGGGGATTGATTTTATGGGTCCCTTTCCCAATAGAAATGGATTTTAGTACATCTTGTTAGCGGTTGATTATTTATCAAGATGGGTAGAGGCTATTCCAACTCAAACCACAGATAGCAAAGTCGTCTGTAAGTTTATCAAGGATAATATCATTGCAAGGTTCGGGATACCAAAAGTTTTGATTTCTGATGGAGGTAGCCACTTTGTGAACAAGAATATGAGATCTTTATCTAATGAGTATAAATTTGAGCATAGAATAGCCAACCCATATCATCCACAATCTAATTGCGTGGCATAGGTTTCTCATAGAGAGATGAAGGGTATTCTTTAGAAGTTGGTTCGTCCAGATAGGAAGAATTGGTCGAAACTGTGGGACCAAGTTCTATGGGCCTATATGACAGCCTATAAGACTCCACTCGGTACTTCACCTTTTAGGATGATCTTTGGCAAGCCATGCCATCTACCTGCAGAATTGATTCACAAATCAGAATGGAAAATCAAAAAGTTGAATTGGAGTTGTCACCTTGGGAAATTATGCTGAGATTTAAATCTGAATGAGCTAATTGAAATCCGAAACCAAGCGTACGACAACAGTGTAATCTACAAAGATAAGGTCAAGAGATGTCATGATAGACACATTCGAGACAAGACCTTTGTCCCTAGGCAGAAAGTGTGGTTGTTTAATGCTCGGTTAAAGATTATTCATGGGAAACTGAAATCAAAATGGGTGGGTCCTTACATTGTCATCGATGTGCATACCAATGGAAGTGTAGATGTTGTCGAACTCAAAGATGATGCACAACCTTTTTCAGTAAATGGACAGTTGATGAAGCCATATATTGAATCACCCAAAGGGCAGACAGTTCAAGTTGAGGCCATCTATTTCACATAGAGTGAGGACATTGAAGATTCATCAGATCAGTCCCACCCTCCCTCCCGACCACATCGATCTCCTTGTACAGCTTCTTCCTCTACTTAGACCAAGGCCTAAGTATAGGGGGAGACCGATGCCATATGTATATACCATTTATCTCATCACACTTTTCCTTCCCGATCACTCCATTTCCACCCTTCTCCTATACTTAGGCTGACTAGAGCCTAAGTATAGGGGGAACCGACACCCACCTGTATATACCCTCCTCATTTACATATCCTGATCGCCTCTTTTGCGCTCTTCTTCTATACTCTGATTGTTCCCAAGTCTAAGTATAGGGGGGCAGACAATTGTATATAAATTTTTCACTCTATTCCGCTTAGCCCGAGCTATGTCTTCTTTTCACTTCTTGTGCTCTGAGGACACAACACTCGCTAAGTATATGGGGGTATGTATATATACTTTGTATATATTTTACCCATATCTCGTACTTTCGCATAAGTCTATATGTATTTACGGGGTGGGTAATTAATTAGAAAACAAAAAAAATAAAAAATAAAACAAAGCAAAACAAACAAACAAAAAGAGGATTTTGCTACTAACACTGACTTTGCCCAAATATTTTTGAAAATGGCTTCTTATTCATTTTTGCATTAAAAAATGTGTCTGCATTTACACACCTGCACTTCATCCAGTATCGCATTCATTTGCATCTATGAAAAGTCATTGGGTTCTGAACCGAGTTATGAGCAGAAATCGAGAGTGGTCTGGACTTGACCTTAATCCACCTAATTTTCAGAGGAACTTCACCGAGAAATATGATTTTAGAAACTTCAGGTCTTTGACTTAATTCTTTGAGTTCCACATGACAATGTGTAACATTAGACTCTTAGTGTCTAACCTGGTCTCTTCATTCCGGGTACAACTCTGGAATAAGGAATTAATTTGTACTCTCACACTATGCACTTAGCTCAACTCAGATGGGATGTTGGAAGACTGTGTGAGTTTCTTTTCTGGTAGCATGGAAATCTAAAGACCAGAGTACGGGTTGAAATAAAGCTTCGGAAAAGGGATGGACAGTTGGGCACAATTTTTTCTAAGATCCTAAAAAATGTACGGAACAAGAAGATTCTATATACGTAGGGGCACAACAAGATACAAGTAGAACCACCAAAAATTCCAAATACAAAGAAGCAACTACCAAATAAAATCTGATCAAAAAGGTCCAAGCTTTAAGAAAACCTGCAGATCTTGGTGGAGACTCGGCTACATTAGCCAGCTTCACAAGGAGAGGTGACTACACTAGCCACCCTCCAGTTCTTTTCCCCTTCTTCTATCTTCTCCCCCAAATCAATTGTGAACACAGCGCGACAGACCTTAAGAGGAAATACCTGACTCCCCGAAGACGAGTTAGTGGAGAGGAGAGGAGCATGTTAGTCCAGCATTCTGGATGGGAAGAGCTAAAACCTTTCACACACATGAGTCGCTTGTTCAATGTTCATAGGGTATACTTTGGGTAGAGGATTGATCTAAGACGACTTCTGAGCCGAACTACAGCAATGATGTGTAGAACTTGATGGCCGTTGATTTTAAAATTCTAAGTCTAATAGAAGTTCTGCCAAACTATTAATCCAAAGGTCGAGTCTAGTTCATTTTTCACCTTCAGCTCATGGTCTTGGTATGGAACCCAATCTCATTTCACCTCATGGCATTTCTTTTTGATGCTCAGGGACGAGCATGGTTTAAATATAGGGGGATGATGAATCTCATATTCATCTCTCTAAATCTCATTTATTAAGCTCAAATACCTCAAAATCATCAGCATTTCTGCATTTATTCTGCATAATTAGCATTCATGCATGTTTTAATATGAATTGCATTTTAGAACTAATTTCTGCACAAAATAAGAAGCCAAAAATCTCTGCCAAAATTCATCTGTAAATAGCCTAACTTCCGTAAATTTAACTCCTTAATGCTAACTCCGAATAATCTAAAACCACCTCTCCTATGTACATATCACTAACAAGAATAAATAAAAAAATACATAGAAATCACTAACCCAAATAAGTGGACCAAAAACCCAAACCCTAGTTTCAGGATTTCTGGACTAAAAACCTTATATCTTCCTCATCCAGTGTACGTTTTAATATTACTCACTTTTGAACAAATGTACATTCAATTACCTTCAAAACAAGACCAAGTTCAAGTGAATCGGAGCTCATATGTGAAAGTTGGGTTTTGGGCCTCTTTTGTACATAGTGTACTTTAGGGTTTTTGACCTGATATTTTATGTACATATTTTCTTAATTAATAAAAATAAAAAAAAACTAAATTCGCATGTAATTATTTAACTTTGATTTTACAATATTTTTTTCGGATTTTTATCTAGATTAAAAATAGCATAAAAAATTACAAAACCCAAAAATCCAGGTATTTTATGTACATGGGATACCCCAAAAAATCACTTTGTGCATTTAATCGAGATTGGTTTTGATGTCTTCATGAAAGTTGTATAACTAATAGAGGTGAGCATTTTTCGTGAAAAAACTTTTGCGATCCGAGGTCATTTGCTATTTATTTTTGATTTTACAAAATCTTTATCTGTGGATTTTTCTGGTGCTGACACGTGGCGTCCCCTGGGGCCGCCACATGTCAGCCACTTTGGCCTTTTTGTAATTCGTTTTTATAAAAAAAATAAAATAAAAATAATAAAATAATACAATAATAAAATATTAAAAAAAATAATAGCATGTACGAGGCATGTGCCCTCCCAGGCACGCGTCGTGCACGTGCAGCGCCCTGCTCCCACTTCAGCTGCCACGTGGCACCTTCGCGGTCGTTCGGTATCACTTGATTGAACGACGCCTGTGCATCGTCTTCATTCCGCTTCTTCCCTGAAATCTTTGCCGCCGCCTCCATGATTTCGCTATTGATCTCGCGGCCAACGACCGCCCCTGTGATCTCCGCCAACGGCCAACCGCCTCCTCTGCATATCTCGCGCCGCCTATCTTCCCGCAATCACCGCAATCAGCCGAGCACCCCAATCCTATAAAAACGATGCCGTCGCCTCCTCGTTCCCTCATCCGTTGTTCAATGCTAGAGGCCTTCTTCTCCGGTGGTGACAGCCCGGTGTTCTCCTCCTACAACGAGATCCGAGGGCTTCAACCCTCGTTGCAACCCGCCTCCTCCGTCACAGCTGCTTTGCTCCGGCGTGCACCGCCGTCGAGTCCATATTCCCCAGGTATCTCCTCCTTCGCTTCACCTCCCTTTTTCCCGTCCGCAAGCTCCATCTCCGATCTCTCTCTCTCTCTCTCTCTCGATCATTATCCCCTTCATCAACCCCATCGCCTCCCTGCTCCGCCTCGCCTCCGACTCGCTCCATCTACTATGCTCATCTGCACCGACTCCTACACCGCCATCGTCGTCCATCACTGACCGACATCGACCACCTCCGACAAGCATCGCCTTCCCCAGGATCTCCAACACCACCGCTTAGAAGCTACTCCAGCCTAATCTTCTTCGACGCTCCGCCAACAACCGCCGCTCCATCGACGACCGCCGGCCGTGTGTCAGCCCGACTCCTCGATTCGCCTTGGGCCACCTTCACCGACGACCATCAACACCTTCGTCATCGACCACTCCTTCGACGCTCTCCTTCTTTGATATCCACGACCATCGCGTCATCACCGACAGCAGCTGGGCTCTACCTCCTCCGTTGCTTCCCCAAGGCCGGGTCCCCTCCACCTCGACCGGCCAGCCATCGCCCTCTCAACACCAGCACCGGGACTAGGCCCGAGACCCCTCCAAGTGCCGAGCATGTGGGGGTGGGGACGTCAACAGGAAGCTAAATTCCAGGGGTCACGTATACCGTACGTGACCCGCTGGAGGATTTGCAAGAGCCCCCTGGAGGTCATGACATTCGCATCAAAGTCCAGATCCAGAGGGCACGTGCCACGCACGTGCCTCTTTGGTAAAATTGCAAACACCCCCCAGATCTCTAGGTAATTGCATAATAGCCCCCCTTTGCATTTTATTTATTTTATTTATTGCAGTTCTATCCCTGTGTTCCCCAATGATTTTGGACCTCTACATGACATTTATTTATTATTCAAAAAATATCAAGATGTTTATCTTTTAATTCTCTACATTTTGAAATACTGTGGATATTTTTGTGATCGATGGTTAATTAATAATTAATTATTTTGTGGAAAATTGCAAACTTTGGCCTTTTTATGCTCTTAATTTTGCTATTGACTAACTGTTTCTCTAAAAATTCCCGAAAAATCACATATTGTAGAATTTATTGTGATTGACATTGCGCCCAAAAAGAATCGCATTTGCGTGTATAGTTTTCCCTATAAAAATCATTTTGAATATTTCAATTTTTGATTTTAATAGGTATTAAATCTCACACTTTCGAGGTTTAGGATTTTTCTAAGAGCCATCACCTAGTGATAGATCTTAGATAATTTTATTCCATGGAAATAAGTAGATTTAATATTTATTAAAATTAAATATCGAAATTCATTTTGTTTTCATTTACAAACTAATAAAAAATTCACATTGCATCTAGAAATTCCAAAAAAAAATACAATGCATTCATTTCATCATAATTTGCATCGTGGTCAAGTTTCATATTTTTCGGACATAGTTTACTCAAAATTCACATTTTAGTCCCTAAAATAGGACAAAATTGCATTTGCATCCTTTATTGCATTAAAAATTCTAAAAAAAAAGACCTCCTCAAAAACCGTGCGTGAATTTTGATAAACATAATTCTAGGTTGTTCCTTTGTCGCCTTGTGTTCGACCTTGGGACTTGCCCAAGTAAAATAAGCATAAAACTGCACTGATTAAATTGATGAATATTTTATGTGGTTATTTTCTTGACAGATTCCGATTGTCGCCTTCAACGAACAACAAAATCATATTTTTACGCACAACAATAAATACATCTTTCTAACATCGCGAAAATCGGACTCGTCAAGCGTTGATGAAACATGTGCTTCTCGCAATCCATGTTAAAGATCCAAGCCACGGATCTCCTGATCTCGACAAACGAGATACGACGTCTTCTTCACAAGCAAGGAACACCGAAGTAGATGGAGATCCACGAGCAAACCATCGGGCATCATAACGACAACACTGTGGTGATGGAGAACCTCTATAGGGCATCCATGGTGGACGACCACATGAGAGGAAGAGAGAGTAGGCATGTAGAGAGAGAAAGAGAGAGAGAGAAAGAGAGAGAGAGAGAGAGACATGTTCTCATTGTGTCAAGAAGAGCAATGCGATGCCTCTCCTTTTATAATATTTTGGGATCCATGGATCTCAATCCACGGGCAACACAAATCCAATGGCTCTCATTGATTTGTGTTTCTTTTAATGGCTAAGATTTGCATTGGTAAAAACCAACAACAATTAATTTAATTTCAATTAAATCTATATTAATAAATCAATATAAATTAATCCCAAATTAAATCAATCAAGCAGGGAGATTATGGAATGAAGATTGCCTCCTTCCACAATATTGGATTTGGTGGCAATCTCATGAGATCTCATTATATTACATTATTCCATGGAAATCTCAAAGATTTACAACAACACTTGTTGTAAATTATTCTACAAAAATAATTCATAATTATTTTGTGAATATTGCAATCTTGCCATTGGAAAATTGTGAATCACATTCACATCCCAAAATAAAATGTGAATTACATTTTCAATTAATTGTCCAATGTGAATCCAATTCACATCAACATTTAATTAACAAATGTAAATTACAAATAGCTTTCTCTTATATATCATAAATCACATTTATAATATATATGATTAATATGGATATTGCTATCCACATTATTCATATCTATGATATTTAAATCACATTTAATCATCTAGATCTCTATTCTTGTGTGCCCAAATAATATGAATCGAATTCACATTATTCACATCTTTGATAATTAAATCACATTTAATTATCTTAGATAACTCTCCTTAAAATATGAATCAAATTCATATTATTCATGATAATTAAATCACATTTAGTTATTAATTTTCTCAATGCTCGGATACACATATCAACAATGAAATTATCCTGAACTTTTTTAAAGATAATGCGCTTTCTCCGCGGATACTTGGAGATAAGGACACGACGATTGTATTGTTCCACGTATAGTGACTTGGATATTGAGATCATATCTCAAATCTAGATCGTGGGCCTCCCATAGATGCTTGATTAAATCAAGACCGCAAATCTATTCTTCTCATTGCATCTGAGTCACATTCAGATCAACGTCCAACATTTGGACCAATATTAGATTACTTCTCTACTGAGAGGAATCACTAAAATCCAAACCCGTTTCATCACTCCCTAGGAATGGAAGCGTCATGGTTATACAATCGTTTATGATCACATCACCCTCAGGTATTCCCAATACCTGTACATCCTGCATACTGCAAGACTCATAATAAACCCGAAATATTAGATCAACTTTATACTGTCTACTTCAGGTTTTTTATCAGTAAATTTCTCATTCGATCGTTGGGAGTTGGTATCGATCATATACTTTCCAAAAGAATATATCATACCTAGGTCTTTATCATATACTTTCCAACAGTATATATTAAACCTACAAATTCAGTCAAGCTTCCAAAGTGAGACGACCCTGCACAGAATTTGATTCTTCCCAATAACTCATGAGTGATCTCCTGTCTTCCAGTTCAATAATGAACATGTATGATCCCTTTGAGAGATCGTATTACTCATATGCCCTTGCATGCACACCAGCGTGCCGGTGTATAGACCTTGGTTAGGTCATCAACCTATTGGTCTGCCAAATGTACATACTCAGACATATAGTAACACATCTGTCTCCGGTCAGAGGATGCGTACCTATATCGTGACAGCATATGACATAGGACTTTGGTTATCTCGATCTCGTTAAGTCAACTCTTTGACCTAACTTATCTGACACCTCCGAATCTCTATTCCCATGTAGAGGACCTGCATAAAGAGGTCGGTCAGATATCAACCTAATAGAGAAAGGATTGCCATCTCCTACTCAGGATGGAGATCATCTCTTAACAATCATTTGACGATGCTTGATGAGTCCTCAATCTAACCCTTTAGATATTCATCCAAGCACCAGCCTCTATGATTCAATTGTTGAATCAACAGTTGTATGATTATTAATATGGCTATGGTACATAACCCTAATTTTACTAAGGGATCTATTATGCAAATTAGATATTCTTCATTTCAGATCAGGGAATGATATTTGCAATAACATTTATAGCATTACATGTCCAACAGGAAGCACATGGATCTCTCCTCTATGGTTCCTCCTCTTCCTGTGTACTGTGGTCTTCTCTCAAGTTCTTCTGGAAGAGGGGTATGTGCTCAAGTGCCTCCTGAAGAGTCAGCTGAATCTGAAATATGTCAATCATCTGTTGGTTGAACTTTAACTGTTGTGTCTTTTTGAGATTTTCTCTTTTATTCCCCTTCCCTAAGCAAAGTGCTTGAGGGAAGGGGATGGTTGGGCCCTCCTCATATGGAGGGCTAGGAAGAGGTTCATGTTCCTGTGAAGGAATAGAGTCCATACCAAGATCATCATGCAACACATATGGACTCTGAGAAGATGAGGAAACCTTTCCTTTATTCATTTTTTAGTCTTTTTCTTTTTACCACAGTCCTGAGATACAAAAGGTGGCAACACAAAAGAAGGAAATACAACATGAGTAGAAGTGGTGGCATCAGTACCACCGATGGCATCTGTCTTTGCGGCATCAGCACCGCGCTCTGGCTCAGCATCAAATACAATGGTGGCATCAGCACCACACTCTGGATCAACATCAAGCAAAATGGTGGCCTCAGTACCACCGCCTGCATCTGGAGTCATGATGACCTCAGTACCGTCACCTGGATCTCTATCCTTGGTGGCATCAGCACCATCGTCATCAACATCATTAGCGGCATCAACACTGCTTCTCTCCTTGGTTGCCGCTCCTAGTTCCTCATATGGTTGTCGCTCAGATGAGGTGCCTTCGGCTGGCATCCTACCGTTCCTAGTAGTCATGAAATCAGCATCAAACATAAAAGAAGACATGTCATTCAAAAAGTCACTAGGAGTGGTATCCTATGTAGACTATACATGCTCAGATTTTCTCTTCAAGCTGTTTGGGTTGGGTTCGATCTGAGCTAGTATGGCGGCCATGCCCTTGATAATATCCCTCATTTCCTGCCGAAACTCATCCATTTCTCTCCGGAAGGATGCCTACTGTTCTGAGAGCAAGCGGGCTAGGTCGTCAAGAGCTGGGTTCTCGAAAGATGGTGCCTGAGAACCGAAAGTGTTCCCATGTTGGGAATGAGGCTATTGCTGCTGTGAATAATGAGGGGGATGCTGGGAGTATGGTTGGTAAGGCTAGTGACACTGCCTCCACTGTTGTCCCTGATAAGAAGGATGGGGACCCTGCTGGTACAGCCGGTGGGAGGAGTAGGGCTGCTGCTGGCTGTTCTGACCGTCTTGAGCGGGAGACTGTTATTGGGGGGATGTGCTTATGGTGGTCCAACGGAATTTGGGATGATCACGACGAATCCCGACCTACTGTGGGTAACGGTCGTACCATGTCCCATTGACTTCCATCAATGGCTCCTGCTCGAAGGATGGTAGAGGTAGAACTGCCAGTTGCTGATCAGCTGGTAAACCACCATCGGAGTGTCCTGAGATAGTGGCTGCGACGGGTTATACTGTAGCTATTGGATCGGCTCTGCATGTATATGGTGAACATGGCGGTGTGTGGTAGAGGGTTGGGTGGAGATGCTACTGTTAGGATTAACGCATGTCCTGTGGGGCTGTGTGGACATCTGTACTTCCTGAATACACAAGATCTGTGTCTTCAGGTCACTCATGGCCTTCGTCAACTGGTCTATCTGGGCCAGCCCTTGGCTCTGCTTCTTCTCAAGGATCTCGATGCGGTCCAACTTCTTGTTGATGATCCCCATGTCGGTTGCGACGGATTCAACGTAAGTTGCTGTTGCTGACGGGGTGTGGGGACCGGCATCGATGTGTGCAATCCTCTGATATGAACCGACCCCTTGGGGGGCCTTCTACTATGTGTAGACTCGGGTTTGGGCCATTACTGTCGAGTTCTATGTCATCCCTTCATAGATGTCCCAAACCTCATCTTCACCCTTGGAAAAGTAGTATCCACCACAAGAAGCATTCACAAGCCCCTGCAGCTCCGGCATCATCCCACAAAAGAAGCTTTGAACAAGGTTTGGTTTTGATATGTCATGATGTGGACACCGGTCAATGAGCTCTCTAAATCGATCCTAAGCCTCGTGGAACTGTTCATTTGGGATCATAGTGAAGTTATTGATCATAGCTCGTGCTGCGTTGGTCCGACCGAGAGGGTGGTACTTATTCAAGTACGTGGTCCAGAGCTACTCCCAAGTTGTGACATACTTCCCAAGATGCTTCAGCCAATAGGTTGCTCGATCAACTAATGAGAATGGGAAGGAAATCATCTTAATTGTGTCATCTTCCACCAGTCTATCGTGGACAGTGCTGAAATCATCTCAAACTCCTGCAGATGGAGATGAGGCTCCTTGATGGCCAGCCCATGAAACTTGAGCAACAACTGAATTGTCTGGGGGCGAAGCTCAAAGTTCCCAACAATGGGAGGAAGCTGAATCCATCGGTGAGTGAGGGTCGCACTAGGGTTGTGCAACTGTCTCATGGTCCTCGATGGCTGATCCGCCTGGTGTTGGTCTCCTCCTGCTCCACCTCCTACTTCGGGTCCTACTTCTATTATCACTCCACCGCCCTCAGATCTATCTTCTCTGTCAGCTCGCATCTGCGTCAGCTCTCTCGTGATATCACCCATAAAGGCTCCCTGATCTCTGATATGTCTTTGCATCATCTCCAGGGAAGCTAACAATGAATTGTTGATGGCAGTCTGGTCATAAACATACGAAGGTTGTCCCTACTCATCTGAGCGTTCCTCACTACGAAGGTACCCATCTCAAGTGCCATCAAATGTCTAGAAATCTCTGTTGCACTATACTATGACACCACATGACTAATGGAAGAAGAAGGGTGGTCGAGGGGGAATAGGGTGGACGTGAACTTAGGCTCAGAGAGTGGGTCTAAACTCCTCGAAGATGACCTAGATGAATAAGGTGGAGTGCTCGATAGCGGTGCCACCAGACGTGGCCTAAGGGATCTCCTTCCCATCATCTTGATCTGGAGGAAAAGGCTGATGAGATCTGGAATGCAAACAAGATTGGGAATCAAACCCCCAATTCACCTACGCAACTCTTGAGCTGGTGACCATGAAGGTTTGGTCGTTTATCTTGTCAATTTTATTTAGGTGATCAATCAATTTATCAGACCGATTAAGCGAGCTGTTCGGAACCCAACTCTCCTAGCCGACTGTCCCAATCCCAAATGAGATCTTTCCTAACCACTATGAATTGCAGACCATTTACCGGTTACCGGATTAACTCAATCTGCTAAGGATGTCGTGGTCCGCTTTACCGGTTACCGGAGATATCCTCACTGGAGAACGACTCATCAAGACCAATAGTCAACTAGAATTTCAGGTATGGCTCTATCCTAGTATGTGGGTCACTCTCTCGCTGCAGATAAATCAAACAATGAGGGGGTTACTCTCCCCAAGACAAATTTTTTTTGGTGGTGTAAGTTTTAAGGTCAAGTTTGCATTAGTAGTCCCAATTTTTTTTGTCATCATTTTTTAGGTATTTTTCTAATAAAGACAATGCCTAACGAATTTTCCGATTTCCTTGGTTATTTTGAGTCCAATAAAATGGGGTAGGAAGTCGGAAAATCCGATGCGCGATCAAACAAAATGATGCATGCAAAGTTAGAAATGCGTACCTTGCTCCAGCACTCTACATGCACGATGATCCGCGCATAAATTTAAATACAAGAATAAAGCTACCTATATGATGCACGAGGAAATCGTCCCTAGATGAGCAACTTCTATTAATCGTGAAGCAAAAGCAGCTATGAGTAGGAAGAGAGACCGGAGTCCGATCTTGGAAGTTGATCGGTGTCCACCCCAATGGATCCCGCACGCGCTGTATACGACCCCTCCCAGCATGTGGTCTCTAGTCCAAGTCAAATAGCTTTGTCAATTAATTTTTTAGCAGAGTCCAATTACGATCTATGGGTACATGCAAGATATTAGGTGTGGGGGCCCTAGCTAATTACGTCACAATCAATAAAAACTCTTAAATTTTGGTGCTAAATCCACGTGAGTCAAACATATAGTAAATTCAGCAAAAACCACGAGAAAACTGCGAAAAACTGACGAGGCCCCCAGGGAACAATCCCTCAGGCAATGGACCTCGTGAAATGTAGAAGTGTCCAAGTCCTGAATATTACAAGTTAAAGTCACTCTCTCACTTCAAATTATACAAGCATATGCAAAAAGATAAATAGATCTAGGCTACAAAATCCTCTAATTCCTTAGTGCCAAGGTAGCAAGCCTAAGTCGGCTTCACGTGGGTGCGTAAGCACCTTGAGTAGAGTGCTTCTCTCGATCTGCGGTACCTCGTACAAAGTCACAAGGAGAGGAGGTTAAATAGCTCAACAAGTTATATCAATAAATGAATAAGATAAAAATGTAGACAAAAAGATAGAATCAATAACAAATAAAGTCGATCTATACGTTGTTTCTCCCGGCAACGACGCCATTTGATTAATCAGAAAATCGGCGGTCTTAAGTTCCACACAAAGCGGGAACTCAGTTACTGTGTCGACCACACGAGATTCATATTAAGTCAACAATTAACCCACAACATATAAATCAATCAATTAAAGTAAATGTGCGGAGTTAAAATTTATTATAGCTCTACAACAAAGATGTGTATAGGTGCAAGTATGTGTAGAGTGTCGAACACAGGGAACAAGCATGATAGATTAGGCAATCAAGCTCAAGAATGAAAGTGATCAAATGTCTACAAGTATGTTATTTTTGTGGGTTTTAAATTTTATATTTTTTTATTCAATTTTTTATTTATATTTTTATATTTTGATTTTTAATTTATTGATTTTGTACTTTTTATATTTTCTTTTTCATTTAATAAGGCTATAAAACTAAATAGGATATATATGCACAAGAGAGATAAGAGAGGGAAATATATAGGTAAAGTTACTCAAAATCTAGGAAATAATACGTTTTTGTGCTTTTTATCTTTTTATAATATTTTTGTGATTTTTCCAAATTTATACTAATTGTTTGCTATTTTTAAAGTCAAAAATACTAAAAATAATGAACAAAATTGAAGGCTGAAACTAAAATGAGGATGGAAAATATAAAACAGAGTCCAAAATTCCTCAATTTAATTTTAAAGTAAATATAATAAAATAAAAAAATTCAGATAGAAAAATTATATTTTTAGGATTTTTGTGGAATTTTTAAGATTTTTAAGATTTTTATGAAGATTTTAGGGGTTTTTAAATTTTAGGAGTTTTCTTTTGAACTTTTTATTGATTTTTTGGACTGAAGTTAAAACACACAAAAAACAAATAAAATACAATTTTTTTGGAATTCTTCTATAAACTTTTATAATTTTTTTGTATTTCTAGTGCAAACAATGAAGAAAATGCATGTTTTTTAATTTTTATAAATAATAAAATGCAAAAAAATGTAAAATAAAAATATAGTGTGATAAAACAATGCAACAGACACAAATGATATTTTTTTTGGAATTTTCAGAATTTTATAGATGCATGAAATAATTAGAGACAACAAACAGAAACTACACTACTAGCAAGGGCATATGTGTAAATATCAAAAACATCCAAGGACAAAGTACAATTTATCCAGAAAAATATAACTAATTGAAAAATCTCAGGACCAATCACAAATGTCAAAAATCCCAGGCGTATCTCTGCAAATTGACCAAACCCACATGCGTTAGCACACGTACCTGAAAGGGACCTATGCACAAATACTAAAAACCTAAGGACTATTTTTGCAAAATTTTCAAAAACAGTACAATTGAATCAATAAGTTCCTGGACTGAAGAAAAATAAAATAAATAGTGAGGTCCCCTATGCAAAATACCCCACCCCCTCACGCACACAGGCATGTAAGGTGACGTGGCTGAGGACCCAAATGCAAATATGAGGAGTACGGGGGTGTCTTTGCAAATATTACACAAAATGTTAAACTACAGACAAAAGTTTATGGTTTAAATTTTAAATACAAAAAAGGGGGGTATCAGGATAAATTACCCCTGCTAAGGCGTGATCCAATGGCGGGCGTCGCTTCACTAATACACGTGTCGCGACGATGAAGCCTGATGACGGTTCGCACGGGAACGACTGGGATTAGATCCTTCGGTGAGGATCCGACGGTCGGAAGGGGATGACGATCCAATGGTGAGCGTGCGATCTGGAGCGAACCCGTGATCCGACGGTCGGAAGGGGATGACGACGAACGGTGAAGAAGGCCTCGGCCGACGTACTTCCTCGTCTCCACTCCTCCTCCTCCGTGACGATGAAGGCTTCAAAATGGGTCCGGCAGCTTCCTGCAGATGTCATCTACTTGCTGGGTGCTCCAAAAGGCTCCGACATTAGTTGGATCTCTCTCTAGGAGGCGGCGGAGCTGGGAGGCTCCTTGCACTCCGGCGAGAGGTCAAAACGAGCCCCTAGGCTATCCTTGATATCCTTGGACCTGCAAAGGATTAGACCATCGAGGGAAAAATGCCTCGACGGTCGGCGGAGCGAATGGATGCAGGAACGACAACGTGGAGGTCGGCTGTAGCCAACTTCAGTGAAGGGGAAGATGTTATGATTGACGAGATGAAACACGGAAATAAAGATCAGATTCTATTCCTACCACTATGGTGAACAAGAAGTGCGAAAAAAATTGAAGAAAAATGAGACCTCAAAGGTGGTTTTAACCTGAGGAAGGACCTCAACGGTAGAGCTTGCCGAAGGTTGTGGAACTCGCCCAAATCCGCGTCAAAACTTCGCCCAAAGTGGCTGGAGCTGGAGCTGTCACCACCAGTTGGCCGGAGCACAAGAAAAGGGGAGAAAAATGGGACAAATGGGGTTCAAAATTGAGTCGAAAGTCGGAGATGGTAATTGAGGGAGTTGACGAACGGCTGGGAAGAACGAGGTGCAGCGGGCAGTGCATTGATCCTGTAATCGAGGTGATGCCTGGGCGTGTATGCCCAATAAACGAGGATTAAAAGTCAAGAAGACTCTAAGACGAGAAGATGCAAGATTGATCCTTGAAAAAATCGTGAAGTAGGCTCGAAAACCACGGCCTGACAGATCCAGACCTCGGTCAGAGAGTTCGCCGAGGTCAACAAGCGGAGGCTTCTAGTTGGTCCACGTAGACCAACCAGAAAATTCCTTGGCAAAAAATATTTAGAAATTCATTTTAAAATAGCAAATGATTTTATTATTTTTAGGTTATAAAATAAAAATGTTTGTTATTTTCTGAAGTATTTTATTATGATTTCTATTTATTTTTTCGAGATTAAAAAATACAAGTTTCCTTTTATAGCTTATATACAGGTATATTCATTTATATATTTTACTATTTTATTTTTATTTTGTATATTTGATTTTATTATTTTTTTTCAACATTTTATAAATTTATAACTTATTTTTATGGATATATATTTTTTAAATTTTGTGATGTAATTTGTACAAGTAAATAAATAGATATATAATCTACATAGCTATAGACATAGATATTTCTTCTATATATTGTATATGAATATTTTTTTAAGTTTTCGTTATGTTTTTATTCTTGTTTTAATATACTTATATGGGTATAGATAATATTTACAAAATTATAAAAATATAAATGTATAAAAATAATGAATAATAAACAAAATGAATATTTTAATCTGTACAAATATACAGTAGGGACCCAAAACCTAACTTTCAAATCGTAGCCCGAAAAATATGAAACCACCTTCATTATATAGCTTATTAAAATTTATACACAATTAAAGTGATTTTGATATGTTTCGACTTTTTATTTGAGAGATACAGGTCTGGGAAGTTGGGATTCTGGAATCTTATTCAGATAACAACTTTTTATCTATCCATTATTTTTGTATAAAATCAATTTTGTATTTTTCTATATTAATTATCTACAATTTTATATACAAAGTTTCTTTATTTGAGGTAAAAAAGTAGAACCAAAAATAGGTCCTAAAATGAATAAATAATGAACTAAATAAAGGGATTTTTATTGGTATTTTGGCCCTTTTCTCCCCCTACTTTATTCCTTGTCGACCAATTCATCGAGATGCCTAGGTCTCGGGGTTTCGGGTCATAAAATATTTACAATATTTTATTCTTTTTCTTTTCTTTTCTTTATTCTATAATTTTGGCTTTAAAAACTGTATTTTATACACTATTTAACACACATGCATGAATGTTAAAATGTTTGAATTAAGGATATTTACATGCATTTGCTAGGATTTTTAGGCCAAAATGATAGAATAAAGATGATGAAATGGAGGTTCATCATCCAAACACCAAACACTAAGATAAGCCTAGGGTTAAGGTCAATTCCAGGTGATTGCGAATGGAGCACATGATATTGTTTGAAATCAATCTCCATCCATAAGGGGTTAGTTCTGGGATAATCCTGGTTTATTTGTAGAGGAAAAGATGGCTCGGGCTGCGAGTCCATCTAGAACAACGCGTTTTTTGAAGAAGGGAAAGTGTTGAAAGAAGAAAGGATCGAAGAGTCCAACGAGAAGTTCGCAAGATCCGAACTGATTTCCTAGATATCGCCCGAATTTCTTGGAGATATCGGCGACACTGAATGTATGTGGGTGTTGGCGAAATCCCAACCAAACCATCTATGGGACAACATCTGAGAGGGTCAAAAGGAGATAGATGATGGATGAAAGATACGAAGATGCAAGAAATAGGAATGTAAAACATTAGATGACTCAAAGCGAGAGGGGTCAAGAGGAAATATGCAAAAGAGAAAATACGACAAAATGGCACAAAGGTGTGATATTTTTTATCTTAACCTTAACAAAACTAATCAATCAAACCACAATACGATGGACTCAAAATTGAACCATGAAGTCGTAAAGGTTCGTCAATTATCTTTGTAAGTTTTAGATTGATTTTTGGGAAATTATCTTTCAACGAGTCCTTAAGAGCTAATCCTATAGGAGTGAGAGTAATGTAGAAAATGTATCACATACTTGTCATCATCCTTCATAAGATGTATCCTTTACTTTTTGAGGTCCTTGTGTCCAGATCTGGATTTCCTACTTAGCCAAAGATCAAGAGTGAGTAAACTAATAGTGGTGAAACAAATGCTTCGAGTCAAGTCCACAACAGAATCACCTGTGAGCGGTCAAAAGCCTACTCAGATGTAGGACGATGAGACAGACAACCCCGTGAAGGTGTGGCCTTATCTCAAATACTTTGAAAATGGTCGATGCTCTACACAACGTGAGAACACTATCGTCAACCAATTCCTACTCGCCCATGTACGATAGCATCCCCAGTACTTCGGAAATTCAAATGTACAACAAAATAGTATCCAGGATGGGTTGTTGGCTTTAATCCTTGCGATAGTGCTCTCTCACTTGGGAAGGACACCTCCCCCCCCCTTAATAGCACTTCAAAATAATGAGGGCTTTGATCACCGGATGCAAGGAATCCAAATAATCAATTTTATTTAGGTCAAATATTTTTAGAAGTTCCTTTTTAATTTTTTTTATGTTATCACATGCTTTGTGTACATTCAATACATGTGCTTAATGCTTTTGTTGGTTTTTCTTTCTGTCTAGGTTGTCAAAATCAAAGGGAGGAGGCGAAAATGCAATGCAATTTAAAAATGATGATGAATGTTCAGATAGAAGACTCACATTGATTCCTAGCTCTCTCCATGTGGGATGCAAGGCAGACATTTTGTAAACCTAATCTATATGAAAATGCAACGATGAAATCTCCCTAGAAACATGAAGAGTTATTAGCATAAAGAATTGAATATCAAATGCTAGAGTAATCATCAAAAAGTTCGGTCTGGGAGAAAACCTTAGGGCCCACCATAACGGGACATGCAAGTGATGTATGGTGCCTCTCTCGATGCTCGATGATCACTCTAAGTTTTAATAATTACATTTGAGATAAGTACAATCAAAGTATAATCTATAGGAGCATGAATTGCCTTAGGGATGTGGACCTAGCTACTGAGCAAGCACACCTTGATCTAAGGATTTAATCACAGAAAACAAATAAAACAAAGGCAGAAAACTCAAAACACGAGAAACAAAGAAAATAAAGGTGATGAAAATCACGAAAAATTCAATGAGCTCCCAAGGGAAGGGACACTTGGAAATTGGGCCCAAATGTCAAAAAGTCCAAGTACATGTATATTACAAATTAATTAAGCGAAATAAATCACTCTCTCACCAAAAATAAAACAAAAAATGTATCTTAAAGTATTCTCTCTCTTGTTATCTCCTCTTGGCCCACATGTAGAAGTACCAAGTTCTCTCGATCCGGGTACCTCGACCCCCAAGGCGGTCGTTGTCATCTCGAAGTCAATAACATGAAAAATAGTAGATATGGATGTTAGTATAATAAACAATTATATCCAATGAAATAGAAAATAAGTAAAGAAAATAATGAAATAAAAATGACCCAAAATTATATATTACGTATTGCTTCCCGATAGTGGTGCCATTTGATGACATGAATTTTGTGAGGGTCTGAAATAGTATCCTCATAGAGTGCGAAGATACAATGTCGTTGAGGAGATCACTCACAAGACCACATGGTCAATCAAAAATTAACCCACACAAGAGATAAATCATCAAGCCGAGGATCAAAATTTATTATACCCAACAACGAAACTATAGTGGACAAGTACAATTAGGGTCAAACTCAGGGAAAATGGAGAATAGGCCGTCAAATTTGGCTAAAAGCAAACAACATATTATTTTGGGATTTTTAAGGTATTTTTATTTAATGGGGTTTTAATTATTTATTTTTTTTGAGTTTTTATTTTTATTTATTTATAATTTTGTAAATTTCTAATTTTTATTTCCTTTTTTAGTTTATGATTTATTATTATTATAATTATAATTGATAATGATAATACAAGTATAAATAGAAATATAGAGAGAGATGGCTTTATATTTTATAAATGTAGCTATAAATAATCAAAATTATTAAAATAAAATTTTTTAGATTTTTATGTTATTCTATGATTTTTAATATTCTACTTTTCATTTTTACTATTTTTTTTGTATTTTTAATTGACTAAATGAGGCAAAATAATGAACAAGATAAATAACCAGAATTGTTTTGGAAATTGCAAATATCAAAATAGCTCAAAATTTTCCAAAATTTTTTAATAGATAATATAGTATAAAGAAAATTCAGAAACATAAAAAGTATTTTTGGATTTTTTAAGAATTTTTAATGTTTTTTTATGTGCATTTTGTATCTTCTTAATTTTTAGTTTTTTTCTTTTTTATTTTTAGGGATTTTTCGTATATATATGCTCAAAAATATGGTAATAACAAAATCTATTTTTTGTAATTTTTCAAACCATTTTCATAGTTTTTGTTTTTTGATGCAAACAGGGACAAGTAGCTTAGTTTTGGATTTTTAATAAATAGAAAATAACTTTAAAATACCTAACCAAAAATATATGTGAAATATATTATGTCGGTATTTGTAGTGATTCTATACGAATTTTTAAAGGCTTGGAGCTATTCTTAATAACATAAATCTACAAAAAGAAAATACATACTCGTAGAGGCATTGAAGTAAATATTTAAAGTTATAGTATTAAAACAAACAACATAAAGACATTGATGAATTTCCATTTAATCATCTTTATTCATTCATTTTGGCCTTCAAACTCTATCTAAATGCAAAAATATATCATTATTTTGCATATATACTCGAAATAGAAAGCCAAAACCCAAACTTCCTAGACCCATATCTTGTCCATATGAACTCAAAATGTACAAAATCACTTTAATTTATATAAATTTTTATTAGCTATTTAATGAAGTTGGTTTCATTTAATTTGGAGTTAATATGTAAAAGTTAGGTTTCAGACCCCTATTGTATAACATACCTGAATAAAATATTCAGTTTATTTATTCTTTATAGTTTTTATTATTTTCTATTTTTAAATATTATTTATAATATATGTATATAGCTAGAATACAATAAAACAATAAAAAATACAATAAAATAAAATAACAAACAAAATTACATAGATGAATATACTATACTTATACCTATATAATGTATACATATACCTATATAATTTATACATGTAGTTTATTAAATGTACAAAAAAGCTAAAAATACAATAAGAATATATTTGAGTTTATTAAAATTAATTTTAAATATATAAATTAAGTTATAAAATAATAAAATCTAAATTACAAAATAAAATTAAAATACTTAATATATAGGCAAATATATCTATGTTTACACTTGTAAAAGGCAACATGTAATAAATTATCCCATAAATATAAATAAAAATATATTAAAATACTAAATAAAATAATAAATAATTTTATTCTATAAATTTTATTAGATAATTCATTTATTATTATTTTATTTATTTATCTTTTTCTGGCTTTTTTTTGTCTTCTAATGGTCCATCTGAACGAATATGAGGCGTCCAGCTGTTGACCGCAAGTCAACTCCTCTGGCTAGCACCCTAGACCTGTTAGAATGGTTATCTGCCTCTCTTCTCGAATTTTTACTCCATGATACACCTCCTCATGGCCTTCGAATTCTTCATGAAAAGTCTTCTCGATACATCCCTCCATCCTGCGGACCCTTCCTCTTCCTCATACACTTCTTGGTCCACATAAAAATCCTAATCAAATTTCCATGTTCGACACCTATATATAGCCATCTCCTCTTTCATCGATTTTTTGGTTTCCCCTTACGATGTTCCTTCCTCTTAGATCGAGTCCATGGGCTTGATCTCAGTGATAGCGAGCTCGCCCACCCCTTCTTTTAGCGAGGAGAGTCTTGTAGAAGTGGTTCCCAACCTTATCAGAGCGCCGCTCTAGGTGACTCATCTCAGGCCGCCAGCTACTCGAGGTCATTTTCCCTTATTTACTGGGTAGTTTTCAGTTCTAGGTTGCTTTCTACATTTTATTTTATGTTTTAATTAATGCATTAGCTTCGAAGATTTAAACTTCGTCGAAGCTCTTAAGATCTGACCACCTCTGTCTCACTGTACTCCACTATTTGGATCCATCTATCCACTTCACCACTTTCCCTTTTCGCTTCTCCACCTCCTGATGCACTCCATCCACCTTATTCCCTTATGGAGCTCTTGAATCTCCACTTCCTTCTCCTCGTAGGAGATCTGCCGCCACTCCTTACTTCGCTTCTACTCCACCCTTTGATGGGTCGAGGCAATTTGCCCTCGATCCTTTGTTTCTCTTGTGAAAGTTAGGAGCTGAAAGAGCCCTCTCTAGAGGATGATTCGAAGAGGAGGAACTTCCCTAGTTTCCCCATTTTTCAAACCTTCACCAGGGCCCTATGAGTGAGCTTTAAACCACCTTAGACCATCTGGAGATGTGGATTCCTCCCGGGGACTTGTAGGATCCATCTGCAGGTCAAAATGATGACAGATGAAGGATATATCGCCAGTCGAAACTCGTCGCAGCTGAGTTCTTTGCAAGTTATTGCAAACCACCTTCACGTTGTTAGATAAAGTGCAGATCGCCCAAGCTAGTAGGTGTCGTAGGATCAAAAGGAACACATATGTTGATCTCCTCCATGTGATCTAATCTTGGACATCCCTTGTAAAGCATCCGCAGGCGTCATGGACACGATGCGTGGCAAGTTAAATCATTAGAGCCATCTGATCATGCACCTTGTGGGGTTATTTTGCACATCCCCTCCCCTTCATTTTTGTTTATTCTTGTAAGTGCTTAAGGTAATTTAAAACATTTTGTAGAAATTACAAAAAGCCCCTAATACATATTGAATATTGCATTCGAGCCCATTCTAGCTTAGCTCACGTATTGTCCCATGTGAGCTGAGCATTTTGTAGTTAACCACTTAGGGGTTTTGTATTTTGCTTTTAGTATTTAAAGTTTGAAATCATTTGTAATCTTTTAGGTAATTTGCATTGTAGTCCCTATCTGTTATTTTAATTGCAAATACACGCGTGCTAGTTCACTTATTTTTTTGCTTGTTCCATTTTCTAAAAATATCAAACGTGCTCCAAAAATTATGAGAACACATGGTTAAGTGCCTACTTGCAAGTTCTTTCACACTATATTTTTTGTTTTGCTTTTTAAGATTTTTCCTATTTACTAAAAATAAAAAATAACAAGTTTAATCCATGTTTGCAATAAAAAATCAAAAAAATATAAATATTTTCGAATAAAAAATAGTGTTTGTTATTGTATTTTGTGCCTTCAGACAAAAAACAACTAAAAACAAAAAAAGAAAAGACTAAAAATTAAAAAGCTTCAAAATCCTTATTAAAATTATGAAAATCTTTTAAAAGTCCAAAAGTATTTATATATATCTTAAAATTTCTTTATCTTATATGTTATTTATTAAAATTAATTTAAATATATTTTCACCTTTCTATAATTTTTAATCTTCAAATCAATTCAGCATATTGAATAAGTTACTATTTTTACTTTTTTGTATTAGAAATACCTAAAAATTAGTAAAATATCAAAAAATCACAAAATTGGTAGAAAATTATAAAAAAATACAAAAACATTTTATTCTGCATTTTTATTTTTAGCTATATCTATATATTTATTAGTCTATATTATATATTAGTACTTATATCTTAATTTTATCTTTTAAAAATTTAAAAAGAAAATTAAAAATCAGAAATATAAAAAGAAAATAAATAATATATAAAATTAAAATCAATTAAAAATGATATAAAAATAAAAATCCATAAAGATATGGAATTAAAAGCCCACATAAAAAGATAATAAAATACAAAAGAAGGACCATTTTTGCATATTATTGCACAATCTATCATGTTTGCTCCAAGTGCTTGATACTCTACATACTTACATGTATACACACATTTTATAGAATTATAATAAATTTTAACTCAAAATTTTATTTTACATTGCTTGATCTATATTGTGGGTTAATTATTATTTGATTCGATTTCATGAGCGATCACTACAGTGATGTTAATTGTGTTTGATTAGCCGACCCTCGCAAGAATCCATCTCGATAGAAATGTTGGACCAAATCTGTAATTTTTTCAAAAATATCCAATTTTTATACATAGAGGGGTATATTTTAAATTTAATACAAAACTAGGATGCCCAATGTAATTTTCCCATAAAAATACTACTATATTGATTCAAAAACCAGGATTAAATAAAAAAACAAAAAGCCTAGGGCCTAGGTGCAAAATATATAGTCCCCTCACTCGCATAGGCATTTGATGTGATGTAAATTGAACCTTAGTGTGAATAAAGTTAATACAAGGGGTGAAGTGTAACTTTTACAAAAATATTTAAACTACATACAAAGTTTGTGGACCGAACATAAGATACAAAAGGGGGTGAAGTATGCAAAATACCCCTACGAGAGCGATCCAATGGTGCAGATGCTTCACTTATCCATGTGTGTGGTCTAGACGGCAGATGACGCTTCGGGTGCAGTGGCTAAGATCAGATCCTTAGGAGGATATTTGATGGTGGAGGCTTGCTTGATCGAACGGACACCGCTATATCTAGCACGTACACTTGATTAGAGGTTGTGAGGCTGGATGGAAGAAGAATGATGAAATGAGTCTTCCCTGAGCTTCGATTAGTTAATCCTAGCTACTCCGGTTGTTTCAAGCACTACAGAATGGTCGAGAGATGCCTATAAGCATACCAGACCGGCTGAAAGGTGCACATGGCTCCAAGAACCATCGTAGGGGTTCTTCGAGGTCAACAAAGAAGAGGTGCACCATGTCCCATGCGATGAGATCAAAATCGACTCATGAGGGTCTTTTGGTCCTCCAAAACCTGCAAGAAAGTTATTGCGCCAAAACAAAGGTCTGGGGGGTTGTGTCAGGTCAAGATGAACGGGTGTGAATGCGGGCGGAGCTCTCCAGCGATATGGTGAAATAGGAGAGATAATTGCCTTATGTGAGAGAGATAAGGAGGGGTGTGAAGGATATGGTTAGATCCTCAAGCGCATCACGGAAGCGTGAGCGTCGTATCGAATACGACGAGGAGCGACTAGTCGCACTAGTTGCTCGATGCAGCAGAATTTAAAAAATTTATACGACGAAACCACATGATCTAAGAACACTTTTCGGATCGTTTCGTCTCAACCACAAACAAGTAATAGGATTACCTATTGAAGCGTGGTTGTGATCGAGTCTCTAAACAAAGAGACCTCCTGTCTCAAGTCCGATCCGACGGAGGAGACGCTTGCGAGCACGGGGATGAACCGCGTGCTTCTCGCAATCCATGTTGATGATCCAAGCGGCAGATCTCCTGATCTCGACACACGAGATCTGACGTCTTCTTCACGAGCGAGGCACACCGAAGGATACAGAGATCCACGAGCAGACGATCGGGCATCATAATGACGATGCTGCGGTGATGGAGAACCTCTCCATGGGATCCATGGTGGACGGCCATAAGAGAGGAAGAGAGAGTAGGCGTGTAGAGAGAAAGAGAGAGATATGCTACAATAGCATTGTGTGTCTGTAAAGAGAGAGCATGGTTATGCCTCTCTATTTATAGGGTTTTGGGATCCATGGATCTCAATCCATGGGATATATAAAATCAATGGATGATATTGATTTATGTCAATCCAATGGTCAAGATTGTTGTTGGTAAAAGCCAACAACTTGTGATTCAATTTAGATTAAAATATATTTGACAAAATCAAATATAAATCAATCCCAAATCACATAAATAAATAAGGAGAGAATATACATGGAGATTACATCTCCATGTACATTCAAGGGGGGACGGCCACCCATTCCATATAGGAATTGGGTGCCGCCCACCTCCTTCCTTATTGAGGCAATCTCATGGATTTCCATGAGATTGCATGCCACCTTGAATTTCTCCATTATTTATTTCCAGAACTTTTGTTGGGATTTATTCACCAAAAAAATTCACAATTAATTTTGGGAATATTGCAATCTTGACATTGGAAAATTGTGAATCACATTCACAACCCAAAACAAAATATAATTTACATTTTCAATTAATTAGACAATGTGTATCCAATACACATTAATAATTAATCAACAAACATAAATTATAATTAGCTTTCTCAAATACATTATAAATCTCGTTTATAATATATTATGAATAATTGGATATTACTATCCACATTATTCTTATCCACAATAATTAAATCTCATATAATTATATTGGATAACTTATTCTCATAAGCCCAAATAATATGAATCACATTCACATTATTCATATCTTTGATAATCAAATCACATTTAATCTTCTAAGATAACTCTCCTTATAATATGAATCAAATTCATATTAGTCATGATAATTAAATCACATTTAATTATCCATTTTCTCAATGCTCGGATAAATATATCAACAATAGAATTATCCATGAACTCTTTCAAGGATAATGCGCTTTCTCCGCGAATACTTGGAGATAACAGCAGGGCAATTGTATTGTTCCACGTATAGTGACTTGGATATTGAGATCACATCTCAAATCCAGATCTCGGGCCTCCCATAGATGCTTGATTAAATCAAGATCGTAAATCTAATCTTCTCATTGGATATGAATCTCATTCAGATCAATGTCCAATATTTGGACTAAGATTAGGTTACTTCTCTACTGAGAGGAGTCAATAAAATCCAAACATGTTTCATCACTCCCTAGGAATGGAAGCGTCATGGTTATACAATCGTTTATGATCACATCACCCACAGGTATTCCCAATACCTGTACATCCTGCATACTGGAAGACTCAGAATAAACCTGAAGTATTAGATCAACTTTATATTGTCTACTTCAGGGTTTTATCAGTAAGTTTCTCATTTTGATCATTGGGAGTTGGTATCGATCATATACTTTTCAAAAGCATATATCATACCTAGGTCTTGATCATATACTTTCCAAAAGTGTATATCAAACTTACAAATTCAGTCAAGCTTCCAAAGCGAGACGACCATGCGCACGGAATTTGATTCTTCCCAATATCTCATGAGTGAGCTTGTGTTTTCCGGTTCAGTAGTGAACCTGTATGATCCCTTTGAGAGATCGCAGTACTCATATGCCCTTATATGCACACCAGCGTGGCGGTGTATAGACCTTGATTAGGTCATCAACCTATTGGTCTGCCAAATGTACATACTCAGACATATAGTAACAGATCTGTCTCCGGTCAGAGGATGCATGCCTATATCATGACAGCATACGACATAGGACTTTGGTTATCTCGATCTCGTTAAGTCAACTCTTTGACCTAACTAGTTTGACACCTCCGAATCTCTATTCCTATGCAGAGGACCTGCATCAAGAGGTCGGTCAGATATCAGCCTTTAGAGAAAGGATTGCCATCTCCTTCTTAGGCTGGAGATCATCTCTTAACAATCATTTGATGGTGCTCGATGAGTCCTCAATCCAACTCTTTAGATATTGATCCAAGCACCAGCCTCTAAGATTCAATACTTGAATCAACAGCTGTATGATCATCAAGATGGCCATGGTACATAGCCCTAATTGTACTAAGGGACCTATTATGCAAATTATGTACTCTTTATTTCGGATTAAGGAGTGAATTGCAATAACATTTATTGCATGCTGGCTCGTCGTGGGCTCGCATGTCCAACAATCTCCCACTAGCCCAAAGAGCCATGGGCTAATCATTTATACCCACACTCATGTGACAATCATAGGCTATTTAGGAAATAGCTAGGTAAGTTGATCAGTCACTCTGTTCCCAAGAGACTACGCCAAGTCCTTTTACGACACTTGCATATCCCCAGTAACAGTGCTCGCATCCAATGCGAATGTTGCATCTTATACAACCAATACTCAATTTTGTTATAGTGTCATTGACACTTTAGCTCAATAATTATTATAACCAGTATTTCCATAATCCTTATATATCACCATCTACAAGGTCTTAAACTTTTGAAGATAAGACTTTGAGATCACTATCTCTAAGTTTCATCATCTTAGAAGATATTGTTATTACTGCAATCAAGTGTTTTATTCCATAGTAGGATTAGGAACAGATTACTACTCCCACTGCATGGCAGACATCTGGCTCTTTTGCACTTCTATCATACACTCAGCTTCTTGTAACTGATGCACAAGTGCAAGCAGTTCTAGCATTCACTTCCTCAACTCTTTGAGGTGCTATCCCTTTAGATAGGTCACTACCACATCTTAAAGGAAGGAGGCTTTTCTTGGAATTTTCCAGAAAATGGAATAAGTCCAAGGTGTACTACTAATGCGACAGTCCCAATACCCTCTTCTCTTTGCTTCTGAACGACTTCAGAATTAAGATCTAAGAGGTATCCTTAAGATCATATCTCAAGGTATGGAACAACCAGATTATAAAACACTTATATCATTCTAAATGATTAGAATATTATCTACATTTACCATGATGAACACAATGGCACTCCCACTAAGCTTCACATGGTTCATCAAGATTTTATCAGAAATTATAACATTTATAATTTCATCAAATCTTATGTTCCAACTACAAGAATCTTATTTGAGTCAAAGATGGAGTTCTTCAGCTTGCACACCTTGTTTTCCTCAACCATGAAGCCATGGTGCTACTTCATATGAATATCCTCAGAGAGGTATTCATAGAGGAATGCAATCTTGACCACATCATGAATATGTCATAGTCAAGTTGAGTAGCTATAGTTAGCAATATTCTGATGAGTTAAAGCAAGGTCACTGGAGAGCAAGTCTCATCGCAAGCGATGTCTTATCTTCGGTGTGTAGCTCATGGCTACGAACCATGCTTTGAAGGTCTCTACCTTCTCATCAGGTTCCCTCTTTCTCTTGAAGATCCATTTACACCTTAATGGGTCTTACCCATATAGGTGGATCCTCGAGGGTCCATATACAACACTTGTATATGAAGTTTACATTAGACTTTTATTGCTAACATCCATATTTTCATGTCGTAATCCTCATGAACTTCATCACATGAAGTCTGATCATTTTCAGACTTAACTGATACATGGAATACATCCTCAAACTTATTTGAAGAAGTATTAGTGTTTCATCGCCTCATTATCTTCTCAAGATTAAATGAGTTCCTTTACTTCATTTTCATCTTGATTCTTAAGAGAGTCATCCTCTAAGAATCATATTCTCAAAGATGAGATCTTCTAAGAATTTCAGGTCATAAAGTAGGTATCCAATACCATCCTTTAATTTCCTAATGAAGTAGCACTCCCTGGTGCTAGATTCCAACTTAATCACATGGAACCTTTATTAAGGATATATATAATGTAGTCTCTACCACATATATATATATATATATATACTTGGAAACTAAGAGATAATTATGCTAAGATTAATCATTGATCAAATCATGGCACACATGATCAATTGTATCTCCCTACAACTCTATTGAGTTAAGGTCCATTAGGAGGATTGATATAGGAATGATATTCATATCTCCATAAGGTATTTCTTGAATTCATCTAATAGGTACAAGCTACCTTGATTAGATCAAATTCATTTCATCTTCCTTCAAACTTTGGTTCTAAACCAAAATTGTGAAATCTTTGAACATTTCAAAGGTTTCTTAGGTGAAGAGAAGAAATCATCAATAGATATCACATATCCATAATGTTTACTATGATATAGATGATTCACATACATCAATATGTATGAGATCCTGAATACCTTGACATTTTACACCATTCCCAAGGGAGGGTGTATTGGACATTTCTACTTTTGAATACAGTTTTCACAAGTATGTAAGATTTGAACCTTTAGACAATCTGAAGTTTCATCTCTTATCAGTCTATTGATTACATCAACAGACATATGTCCAAAACATGATGCTAGATCATTATCAAATGATCTTCATCCTCCTATTGATCTTTAATGGTTTATTTTTCAGCATTAGAAATCTTAATGAACCATTCATTAATTTTCTAATTTAGTAGAGTCCACAAGATTTTAGATCACTATCTGAAATATCTCCATCATAACTCTTTATGATAGATTTATTACAGAATTCATGTTTATTTCCAACATTTGGAAATAAATAATGAGTGTATTCTAATATCTAGGTCATAGAGACATTCTCTAAGATTAAGGACTCCCACTGAAAATATGAAGTATATTCATCAGGTGGAAATTGTTGCAACAATTGCATCAATTCCAACTTAGATGACCATTAAACCTTAAGATAAAATTTCTAATATTCTAATACATATGCAACCAATTGCAAGTGTCATTAGAAGATTGAGATACAATTATTAGACTTTATATTATCAAATAAGTAAGTCAATTTCAATGATTATAAGTAGATTATTTTGATGTACTATACGATTCCTTCTCTAAGGATTCCAGATAGATATGATAGTCATACTATCAACACATCAAATTATTGCAGTATTGGCATTCATCCAACTCTTTGGATGTTACATGGAAGTCACAGAAGTACATTCAACTCTTTTGACAATACTTCTTACTTGGGTCCAACCCATGCTTCCATTGCGCTCCCTTTATCTATAAGCAACCATTGCTCAAGACAGAGGATCTCTTATCTTAAAATCAAAAAATTTCAATATAAGAGATTTTCAACATTTATACATGCTTCATTCAATTCATACAATATGAATATTATGAAGCTTCAGGAATGACTAGAGTAAAGATAGTAGAATGATGACACTCATCGTATCTACATCCATTTAAACTCTTAAAACTTAGGTTCAGGTAGGTACTCAAACAATTTGAATACATCATCTCCTATAGAGCCACCATTCTGCATAATGCAGAGAATAATGTCATTCATGATTATATGTCGAGAGCACATATGTATGCCAGAACATCTTCTTAGATTTTATAAGGATTATATGATAATTACGATCATTATCGACATGTTACTTCAAAAGTACATTCGATGATATCAAGACTTATAGAGACATACAAACCCTAGGGTTTTAGTCCTATTGTCTCATTTAATCATCATTCCTCATTATTATGAGGAAACTTGCACATTGCAACCACATACATTATGCGTCCAATTGCAAGTACAATATCTGGATCACAGGTCCAATCCATGATATTTTATTGGTTATTATTGAGTATAACATTGAGTGGGATTAAAGAAGGATTATCTGAAATAAGAAATTTGCATAATATGTAATTTACTTTGATTTAGGAATTTTTATATCAAAGTTGTCTTGCAATGTCAACAATGAAAGTTCATTCCCTTAATCACTTTCAATGTAAGAGATATACTTACCATTATATCTCAAGCAAGATCTGGGATCTCCTTCCTTATCTTTGTAACATCCCAATAATATGAGAACTTGTAACTCGGATAAAAAGAAGCGGGAACACATACTGCCTTGCATGTCCAACTTGCATCTCCCAATTCGGTCTTTAACACCCGGGTCCACCACCCCTAAGGTGATGTTGACCCGTCATTAATTGAACCAACTGTCAACAGGAATACAACTCGCTATGCGCAATCCAATATCGCCCCAATAATATGAGGACTCGATATTGGGGTCACTACGCATACGTCCTTACTCTTTCGAGAAGCGACGAGCCCGATCCAAATGGATCATATGCTGGAGCTGTCACTTCGGACAGGCGTCTCCTACATATAATATCTGGCGACGGAACCCTTCGCTTTGACGGGAGACCATGGATGTCACTTATGTGATCTACACCTCATATTCAAATTTCAATTAATTATCATGAATCATATTCACATAATTAATTCTTCCAAGGGAAATAATAACTCTATTCATAGTAGAGTGTTTTTAATTGGATATAATTAACTTAATCATATTAAATTAATTTTCAATCCAATTCAATCAACAAACTTGATTTTACTTGAATATATGGTATTATCTCAAAATACATATTAATTTGAATTTTAATAATTAGAAAATACATCATGATCTCTCAGGCATCATTTGTTCCCTACCCGTTGTCATGGCCGATACCGACGGGAGTGGAACAGACCGCATACGTTGCAACTCGCTATCCCAGCGATCCCCGACTAGACACCATATCTGCCTCGGGAAAAAATAATGCCGAGTCAATCACTTTGTACTTGAGATGATCATCGGTTCTTCAACCGAAATTATACCATATAGTAATAATCAAAACATTTTTGATTATAAGGAAATTTGCTAGACAAATTCCCAATCCTATTCAAGCAAGGAGTTTGATGATTGTGTTTCCAATTTTGATCTAGATCAAATCTAATCAATTATTGGTTGAGGCCAAGTCAATTAAGGAAATAATCATCATCCAATAATTCTCAAATATCTTCTCTAATTATTTCATGAAATTAAAAATTAATTTCACTAATTGACAATCACATGGTTCTTGATTAGGAAAGTAATTTCAGCAGTGACCCCTACTTACTAAAATTAGCATATCTCAATCAATTTAAATCCAAATTAAGCAAAGTAAGATTCCAAAGTTTGATAATTTGATTTACAACAGAACCTATGTGATTTTCACGTATTTCAAGGCGTTTCTAAACAGTAATTAACTCTTTAATTACGTTAAGATTCGTAGTTCCCGTAACAGTGAATACATGTTCATTAAAACTACCATATCTAGAGCAATGAAATCAAATGCGATGAAAACTTTCGTGACCTTAACGAACCCAAGTCGTCCTCGGTTTGCGAATCATATTAGAAATCGTCGACCTAAGGCTCTGGCACCAATTGAAGGAAATGGTTAGATCCTCAAGCGCATCACGGAAGCGTGAGCGTCGTATCGAATACGACGAGGAGCGACTAGTCGCACTAGTTGCTCGATGCAGCGGAATTTAAAAATTTTATACGACGAAAACACATGATGCAAGAACACTTCTCGGATCGTTTCATCTAAACCACAAACAAGTAATAGGATTACCTCTTGAAGCGTGGTTGTGATCGAGTCTCTAAACGAAGAGACCTCCTGTCTCAAGTCCGATCCAACGGAGGAGACGCTTGCGAGCACGGGGATGAACCGCGTGCTTCTCGCAATCCATGTTGATGATTCAAGCAGCGGATCTCCTGATCTCGACACACGAGATCCGACATCTTCTTCACAAGAGAGGCCCACCGAAGGAGATGGAGATCCACGAGCAGACGATCGGGCAGCATAACGACGATGCTGCAGCGATGGAGAACCTCTCCATGGGATCCATGGTGGACGGCCGTAAGAGAGTAAGAGAGAGTAGGTGTGTAGAGAGAAAGAGATAGAGATATGCTACAATAGCATTGTGTGTCTGTAAAGAGAGAGCATGGGTATGCCTCTCTATTTATAGGGTTTTCGGATCCATGGGACATATAAAATCAATGGATGAGATTGATTTATGTCAATCCAATGATCAAGATTGTTGTTGGTAAAAGCCAACAACTTGTGATTCAATTTAGATTAAAATATATTTGACAAAATCAAATATAAATCAATCCCAAATCACATAAATAAATAAGGAGAGAATATACATGGAGATTACATCTCCATGTACATTCAAGGGGGGACGGGCACCCATTCCATATAGGAATTGGGTGCCGCTCACCTCCTTCCTTATGGAGGCAATCTTATGGATTTCCATGAGATTCCATGCCTCCTTGAATTTCTCCATTATTTATTTCCAACAACTTTTGTTGGGATTTATTCACCAAAAATAATTCACAATTAATTTTGGGAATATTGCAATCTTGACATTGGAAAATTGTGAATCACATTCACAACCCAAAACAAAAATATAATTTACATTTTCAATTAATTAGACAATGTGTATCTAATACACATTAATAATTAATCAACAAACGTAAATTATAATTAGCTCTCTCTAATACATTATAAATCTCATTTATAATATATTATGAATAACTGGATATTACTGTCCACATTATTCTTATCCATAATAATTAAATCTCATTTAATTATATTGGATAACTTATTCTCATATGTCCAAATAATATGAATCACATTCACATTATTCATATCTTTGATAATCAAATCACATTTAATCATCTAAACTAACTCTCCTTATAATATGAATCAAATTCATATTAGTCATGATAATTAAATTACATTTAATTATCCATTTTCTCAATGCTCGGATACATATATCAACAATAGAATTATCCATGAACTCTTTCAAGGATAATGCGCTTTCTCTGTGAATACTTGGAGATAAGGACAGGGCGATTGTATTGTTCCATGTATAGTGACTTGGATATTGAGATCACGTCTCAAATCCAGATCTCGGGCCTCCCATAGATGATTGATTAAATCAAGATCGTAAATCTAATCTTCTCATTGGATCTGAATCACATTCAGATCAATGTCCAATATTTGGGCTAAGATTATGTTACTTCTCTACTGAGAGAAGTCACTAAAATCCAGACCCGTTTCATCACTCCCTAGGAATGGAAGCGTCATGGTTATACAATCGTTTATGATCACATCACCCTCAGGTATTCCCAATACCTGTACATCCTGCATACTGGAAGACTCAGAATAAACCTGAAGTATTAGATCAACTTTATATTGTCTACTTCAGGGTTTTATCAGTAAGTTTCTCATTTTGATCATTGGGAGTTGGTATCGATCATATACTTTCCAAAAGCATATATCATACCTAGGTCTTGATCATATACTTTCCAAAAGTATATATCAAACCTACAAATTCAGTCAAGCTTCCAAAGCGAGATGACCATGCGCATGGAATTTGATTCTTCCCAATATCTCATATTTCAATTGATAGGGGCATATTTGCAATTACAATATACGGCATAAGTTTACATGCAAATTTCCCACTAGGTTACAACTGATATTTACAATTTATTAACAAACATAAAAATACAAAAATGGGCGGTACCCTTGCATATTGCTCACCTCATGTGACTGCCCATGTTAGGAGAGCTAGCACGGACTCCTAAGCAAATACAATTAAGAATAGGGGGTTCATGAAAATTTCACATGTTAATTTATATTTCAAACATTATTTAAAACAGAGGGTGTTTGTAAAATGTACCCCTTTATTGGCACAATCTAACTGCCAAGAGAGAGCCACGTGGGCGCACTTGAACAGATTGGGTGGTTAAATGGAGGCACCAGTTCGCTTGATGTCGACAGTGAAGTAAAAGGTGAGAATCCTTAAGCGCATCACGGAAGCGTAAGGATCACATCGTATGTGATCAGGAGTGACTAGTTGCACTAGTCGCTCGCGGTAGCAGAATTTAAAAATTTTCATATGACAAAACTACATGAACCAAGAATACTTTTCGGGTCGTTTCATCTAAATCACAAAAAATTATTAGGATTGCCTCTTGAAGCGTGGTTGTGATCGAGTCTCTAAACAAAGAGACCTCCTGTCTTAAGTCCGATCCAATGGAGGAAATGCTTGCGAGCGCATTGATGAGACATGTGCTTCTCGCAATTCATGTTGATAATCCAAGTGGCGAATCTCATGATCTTATCACACGAGATATGACGACTTCTTCATAAGCGAGGTGCACCGAAGGAGATGGAGATCCACGAGCAAGCAATCCGGCAGCATAACAACGATGCTGTAGCGATGACAGCTCTCTCTAGGGCTCCATGGTGGACGACCACAATGAGAGAGGGAGATAGAGGGTTGACGTGTGAGAGAGAGAGGGGGAAGATAGCCTTATGTTCTTATTCGTTACATGAAGAGCTAGGGGTGCCTCAATCCACGGACAACACAAATCTAATGGTTCAAATTGATTTGTGTTTCTTTTAATGACCATGATTTTTGTTGCACAAATTTGCAACAATAACTTGTTGTCTTTTAAATAAATTAAATATACTAAAAATGAACCTATATCATTCAATATAAATCAAAGCAACAAATATGGAATGGATTGAGATAAAGCAACCAACATTCCATGTATATAAGGTGGACGGCTACAAGTTGAGGGTGCTCAACATGGTCGTCCCTCCTTTAAATGGAATGATAGGGATGTTATTCCATAATAGTTGAGATCTCATATTTCAACACATAATACATATATGCAACAACATTTTTTTGCAGAACTATTCACAAGAGTAATTCCAAATTATGTTGTGATAATTTTAATCATGCCATTGAAAAATTGTGAATCACATTCACAACCCAAAAAAATTAATTACATTTTCAATTAATTGTCCAATGTGAATCCAATTCACATCAACATTTAATTAACAAATAAAAATTACAAATATCTCTCTCTTATATATTATAAATCACATTTATAATATATATGAGTAATATGGGCATTGCTCTCAACATTAGTCATATCCATCATCTTTAATCATCTTGGATCTTTACTCTCGTGTGCCCAAATAATATGAATATCAGTCACGTTATTCACATCTTTGATAATTAAATCACATTCAATTATCTTAGATAACTCTCCTTATAATACCCGAATCAAATTCATAATATTCATGACAATTAAAACAAATTTAGTTATCAATTTTCTCAATGTTAGGATACTTATATCAACAATGAAATTATCCTTGAATTCTTTCAAGGATATTTCGCTTTCTCTGCAGATACTTGGAGATAATGACATGGTGATAGTATTATTCCATGTATAATGACTTAGATATTGAGATCACATCTCAAATCCAGGCCTTCCAAACCTCTCATAAATGCTTGATTAAATGAAGACCACAAATCTAATCTTTATATTGTGTTTGAATCACATTTAGATCAATGTCCAATATTTGGACCAAGATTAGATCACTTCTCTACTGCGAGGAGTCACTAAAATCTAAACACGTTTCATCACTCCCTATGAATGGAAGCATCACAGTTATACAATCGTGTATGATCACATCACGCTTAGGTATTCCTAATACATTTACATCTTCCATAATGGAAGATTAAGAATAAACCCAATGTTTTAGATCTATTTTACATTGTCTAGTCAGGGTTTTATCATTAAGTTTCTCATTTGATCATTGAGAGTTGGTATCGATCATATATATCATACCCAGGTGTTGATCATATATTTTCCTTATTAAACCTACAAATTCAGTTAAGCTTCCAAAGCAAGACGACCGTACATGGAATTTGATTCTTCCCAACATCTCATTAGTGAGCTCATGTCTTCCAATTTAGCATTGAACCTGTATGATCCGTTTGGGAGATCGTATTACTCATATGCCACTGTATGCACACCAGCGCATCAATGTATGGACCTTAGTTAGGTCATCAACCTGTTGTTCTACCAAATGTACATACTCAGACATATAGTAACACATATGTCTTCAGTTAGAGGATGTATGCATATATAGTGACAGCATATGACATAGGTCTTTGGTTATCTTGATCTCGTTAAGTCAACTCTTTGACCTAACTTATCTAAAACCTCCGAATCTCTATTCCTATGCAAAGGATCTGCATCAAGAGGTTGGTTAGATATCAGTCGTTAGAGAAAGGATTTCCATCTTCTTATTAGGTTGGGGATCCTCCCTTTATAATCATTTTACGGTACTTGATGATTCCTCAATCTAACTCTTTAGATATTCATCCAAACACCAGCATCTATGATTCAATAGTTGAATCACTAGTTGTATGATCATTAAGATGGCCATGGTACATAACCCTAGATGTACTAAGGGCCTATTATGCAAATTAGTTATTCTTCATTTCAGATCAGGGAATGATATTTGCAATAACATTTATTGCATAATGGCTCGTCGTGGGCTTGCATGTCTGATGAATCCATGATTCATTAACATTTATGTCGCATTTTATCTTAGAACCCTTAACAAATACATGTAAATATCCATTAATTCCTATCTTTTATCAAAACCACGTTCACTACTAAGAATGCATTAAAAACATGTAAATAAATAAAAGAATAAAAATAAAGAAAAGAACAGAAGACAGATTGTAAATATATATATATATGTACAATATGACTTATAAAATATAAATATAGCTTCAAGATATATTTATATAACCTAATCACCGAAATCAAGCCAACATGGATTGGTAGACAAACAAACAAGTAGGGGGAGATAAGGAAAGAAAATCATAAAAAATAATAATTAAAGATAAACTCCGCACATTCTTCATTATTTATCAAATAAATATCATATCTTCATTGATTTATAATTAATTCATATTTGCATATTTTTCACTAAACTCTTTTCTTAATTATTACTAAAAATGTATATAAAAGTATAAAAATAAGTTATAAATATTATCTTGTATATATGCCAAGAAATCCAACTTTTAAATTGTTAAATTCCCAACTTCCGAACATCATAACTTCCTCATACGAACTCTAATTTCACTCTACTTAGTTTAAAGTGCATAAAATAATATTATCTAATTAATGGAGGTGATTTCACTAAAATCGAAGTTCGTTTGCAAAAAGTCGTTTTTGGGACCTAATGACAACAGGGTTTCTGGGCTATTTATTTTATTTACAACACATTATTTATAATTTTATTAATTTTATAATTTTTAATTATTTTAATGATCTTTTAATTTAACCGTGATTTATTTCAGAATTTTTGGAGCTTTTTGTTATTATAATAAAATCCAAATTCCTAATTTATAGATGAAATTGAACTACATAATTTATACTTGTATCTATTAATATATCTAAACTAATTTATTCATATCCACAAAAATTCATAAAGACTTTATTTATTATTCTAATAATTAAGAAAATATAAAATTGATAAGTAATTATTTCTTTATTGAATTAAAAATCCAAAACCTACTTATTAAGTATTATTTATACCTATTTATTAATATAATATTTATATTTCGTACAATATTTGTTATTTATCAAAATTAAACCATAATTTAGATAATTTAATTATCTCTATTTTTCATTTTTATACCTATTTAAAATAATGTCATTTATTATTTATTATATAATTTACACTGTATTTATTACATCTTTCCAACCAGGTGCTGACATGTGTCAGCACCTGATTCTTCTTCCTCAAGAACCAGGTCATTGGAACTCTGTTCCAATTTCTTTTCGTCGATTTATCCCATGCCATTCCTAACCCCTTCGCTCGATCTTATCCCTCTATCTTTTTCCCCTACCCTAATACACGCCTGCCATTAGATCTACCTAGCATCCACTCTAATTCATCTATAAAAGCCCCTAAATTTGGCGCGAACCAACTAACTCACCAACCATCTCTGAACCCCTCATTCTAGTGGCCGACCTCCTACCTTCCTAACCTTGTTCCGGCCAACTAAGGTGGTGACATCACCCAAGAGTCATCCCGCGTGGAAGAGGGGAGATCTAGCAGACATTCCAAGGTCCAAGTTTGTCCTTGCAATGTCACTTCATACGTGTAAAGCTCCGGCCACCGACCGTCGAGCGATGACCAGCAGAGGCCTTGCACCCTGCACTTCCCAGGTAATTCATCCACCTTTCACGTTTTAATTCTTGAACTATGTGCCATGATTAACCAAGTTAAGCACGTAATTAGGATCATTGATCATCGTCATTAAACGCATATCGAATTTAAACCCTTCAAACCAAATCGGATCAATCCCAAGATCATCTTCTTTATTTTCCATTTCATTGCTTGCAATAATTTTAGGAACATTCTTTAACTTTCAAATCTAACCTTCTTGGCTGATTCTCGTACGAATCAAGCACACAAATTATTGTTTGCAGGTCCTTATATCATCTGGAGCAACAATAACTTCAACTAGAGCTTGGAAATCCAAATAAAAGATCAAACATCACCATCATCATCAAAATCTAGGATAGTCAAACTGGCCATCTTCATCAACGGATTACAACCACCTTCATCCACCTTCAGAGCTGATTCACCTGCAGACGAGCTCGAGGGGTGAAGGTGTCACCCCTCTAGCCCTGTAGGAGGCCAAATAACTTCGTCGATCATTAAGAAGAATTCGAAGAAGTGAACATCGTCGCCAATTGTGTGCAAGAATTGAAGAACAACAAGAACGCTAGAAGCTATAGGCTTCTGATACGTGGTACCATCACAAGCGGTCCAGATTGTGCGCCATCTTCTAATCCAGGCCCATGACTGCGAACTGGTGGAGATATTACAACATAAACCTAGCCGACTTCTAGATTTACAGAAGCGCTTCAGAAGTTTCCTAAAATTACATTTAGATCCCTGCGTAGGGACCTAAATGTAATAACCTTTATTTTCTTTAGATTTTGGTCCTGACCAAGGACTAAAATGCAGAACTCTTTATATTTTTCTTACTTTTGTTCCCCTAGACTGTATGGTAGTTTTAGACCTATTTTTGACAACATTTCGAGATGATTATCTTGGGGTAGCTATCTAATTCTTGGTAATTCAACTCCATCTCGAGTTTGTTTCGAGTGCTTTTCGAGCATGTTGCTCGAGCGACCTATCTACTATATGGTATCACCTATATTCTACATATTTTTCACATACTATATTGTAGGTAAATCGTTCGAAAAAATATCACGTTGGAAAATAAATAAAAATGAAAAAAATATAAAATCAAATAAAAATTTCAAAATAAAAAACCAATAAAAAATATTTCTCGCTTTCTCATTTCCTTCGAAGAGAAGTAAAAAATTACAAAAATTCCCTTTTTCCCTCAAAAATCGAAATATTTCTATTCTGCCTCCTTGAGTTTGACCCATGCATACTTCCTGGTAAAATAAAATAGTGTAAGATAAAATAAGAGAGAAGACGATTTCTAGCTTCACTTTTCTCTCTCTCTCTCTCTCTCTCTCCTATTTTATCAATGTCTTTGTTTGATATACGTGGATCTCTCTTTAGGGTTTTCTACACCGATACCTTTCTTAACCGCAGTCAGGTCCGCATTATCAATGTCCAACAATCTTCCACTAGCCCAAAGAACCATTAATGGGATAATCTTTACATCCATACTCATGTGACAATCATATGCTATTTAGAAAAATAGATAGGTAAACTGATCAGTCACTCTGTTCCTGAGAGACTACATCAAGTCCTTTTATGGCAATTGCATATACCCCAGTAATAATGCTCGCATCCAATGCGAATGTTGCATATTATGCAACAAATACCCAACTTTGTCAACTATAGTGTCCTTGACACTATAGATTAATAATTATTATAACCAGTATTCCATAATTCTTATCAGAATACCCTTATTTTTGGAGATCTCTATCTCCTAAGGTATATGTAGTTAAGACCTTTTAGCTCACTATATATAAAGTATTATGTTCTTGAAGATAATACTTAGAGATCACTATCTCTGAAGTCTTATCATCTTTGAAGATTTTGTTATTAACGCAATCAAGTTTTTATTTCCATGGTAGGATTAGTAATAGTTTACTAATTCCACTACATGGTAGACATAGGGATTTTGTACATATGTAGCATACACTCGGCTTGTCATACTGATGCACAAGGGCAAGCAGTTCTAGCATTCACTTCCTCAACTTCTTGAGGTGATGTCCCTTTAGATAGGTCAGTACCATAACTTAAGTAAAATAAGCCATTCTTGCAATTTTCCAGGAAAAAAACATGTCCAAGGTGTACCACTAATGTGACAATCCCAATACCCTCTTCTCTTTTCTTATAAACAACTTCGAAACTAAGATCTAAGAGGTGTCCTTGAGATCATATCTCAAGGTATGGAATAGCCAGTCAATAAAACACTTATCCTTATATCATTCTGAAAGGTTAGGAAATTATCTACATTAAGCACGATGAACACAAAGGCACTCACGCTAATCTTTACATGGTACATCAAGATTCAATCTGAAATCATAAACTTTATAATTTCATCAAATCTTATGTTCCAACTACAAGAAGCTTATTTGAGTCCATAGATAGAGTTCTTTAGCTTGCACCTTTCTTTCCTCAATCATGAAGCCATGGGACTACTTCGTGTGAATATCCTCAAAGAGATATTCATAGAGGAATGTGATATTGACTTCCATCTTGAAGATGTCAAAGTCAAGTTGTGTAGCTATAGTTAGCAATATTCTTGTGGGTTTAAACAAGGTCACTGAATAGCGAGTCTCACTGCAAGCAATGTCTTCTCTTCAGTGTGTATCTAGGCTATGAGTCGTGCTTCGAAGGTCTCTACCTTCTCATCAGGTTCCCTCTTTCTCTTTAAGATTTATTTACATCTTATTGGGTCTCACCCATATAGGTGGATCATCTAGGGTCCATATACAACACTTTTATATGAAGTCTACCTTAGACTTTATTGCTAACATCCATCTTTCCAAGTCATGATCTTCAAAAGCTTCATCACACGAAGTCAGATCATTGTCAGACTTAACTGACACATGGAATACATCCTCAAACTCATTTGAAGAGGCATGAGTGTTTCATCTTTAATTGTTCTTTTAGTTTCTGATTTTAGGAGCCTCATCATCTTCTCAAGATAAATGGGTTCCTTCACTTTACTTTCATCTTAATTCTTAAGAGTTATATCCTCTAATAATCATATCCATAGAGATGAAATCTTTAAGTGTAAAGCTTTGAACTTGGTCCCTCTCGAATCCTATATCATAAGATCTGGCTTATCAAGAGGAAACCAACGGAATTCATTTCGTATGAATCAGACTTCATTTGGAATTATTATGATTTTCGTAAGAAAGTGAAGTAAAGAGGTTTAAGATGTCATTAACTCATAATGATCGTCATTAAGACTAATTAAACATGATTAAAGAAACTAATGACAGATTGAAAACCACTAATGACCATTAGTGAACACTAATCAATAGTAGCAAAAAATAAGCATAAGCCGTGAAAGTTAAATCGTGATTAATGAAATTTAATCACAATTAGCATTAATTAAACATCATTAGCGAATCTAGAATCCTCTGGAATGTTCTAACTTAAGCCCTAAGTTTTTGGATAAGTTTTTGTAAAAATCATAGGCCAAAATCATGGACTGCTAATCATGGTTAAGGGCTAAACCATGATTTACTAACTATGGTTAGGGGTTTTCTGGAGCCTACAAATACCCCCCACCCATTCATTCTCTATGATTTCCACTACCACTTCCACCCCAAGGGCTACGATTGAGAGGTCGGGAGGAGGATTGGGAGGCGGGGAAAGAGTGCTAGTGAAGCACTACCGGGAGAACGAGGAGGAGAAATATATGATCCTCTCTTAGTTGCTTTGTAAGTTAGGATTTCAATTCACTCCTTTTTCTTCCAAGCTTTGTTCTTGATTCATCTTTCTTTCTAATTCATTTTCTTTTGTAGTTCGAGGAGAAATCTGTGTAACACCCTACTTAGGTGCGAGCGGCTATGATATACATTCACTCATCTAAGACGCATGGTGTCTACCGATTCTCCATCGCTTATGTTTCTATTCTTTCAATTCTGTTTTTATAGTTATTTTGATGGAGAAATCTGTATAATACCCTACTTAGGTGCGAGCGGCTATGCACGTCAGTGAACCCTATGATTCGTCACACATTCACTCACCTAAGATGTATGGTGTCTACCGATTCTTCATCTCTTGTTGATTGAGTATATTCTTTCATTTTTGTTATTGTTTTCCTCTGGATGAATTTATAGAGGAAACTCTTTCCATTTTTCTTTTGAAATATGTCCCGATATAAGAGGAAACTCTGCCAAAATTTTTCTAGAAATATGTCCCGATATAAGGGGAAACTCTACCAAAATTTTCCAAGAAATATGTTTCGATATAAGGGGAAACTCTGCCAAAATATTTATAGAAATATGTCCCGATACAGAGAGAAACGCTGCCGAAATTTTCTTAGAAATATCACCCTATATAAGGGGAAGTTTTACCGAAGTTTTAATAGAAAAATATGTTCTTCACGTTCTTCGTGTTCTTCGTGTGTTCTTTGTTTTCTTTGTTCGTTCTTCATGTTCTTGGCACGTTCTTAGTGTTTTTGATACGAAAATAAAATTTGATCGTTTCATAAGCTATAAATCTTTCTTTTTGAAAAAGAATCACGATAAAGCATCATATACGTGTGAGAGAGCTCGATTAGGTAACGAAATCCTTCCTTTTGATGTTGGGTTTTCATATGAGAAAATTGAAATTTCTGATTTTTTGTTCTTTGATATAAAGAAACCTAATTTTGGCTATTTTTGAGAAAGTATGAAAAGTTGGTTTGTAATTCCCACTAAAATAAGATTTAAGCATCGAATTGATATAGTGCCTTGGAAAGTTAGGGTTTGGGAGTTAAAATAAGCATAAATACGAGTATATATGCATTTGAATAATATATATGTAAGTCTATAGTATGTGTTCATGATTATGCAAATCTAAGGCTTAATGCGGGAATTACATCATGGGAATTGATGTGTTTTGAGTTGGATCTTGAAAAGGATCGTGTATCATAGTAAGGATGACTGGGAGTAGAACTACAGGTCGGTCACGCAACTTGTACGTTTGTCGGAAGGAACCCGTATTGGTGTTTCCCTACCTAGATGGTACACGGTTTCCCTGTTATGATAAGTGTGCACGAAATGAATGATTTGCAACGCATGGTACCAGGAGCCAATATCTTCGGGTTGAATGGAGAAAGATGTGGTCGTGCCTTGTGGATGCATAGGTGGTTCAATAGTGGCTGGGTCACGATAATAGGTATTTAAAGCTGCTAGGTTATATGATTAAATGTTAGCTTGAGGCTTACAAAACCGAGTCTTCGAGGATGGTGTGCTCCTTTGTTTTCAAGGTTGTGGGTTTGAGACCCTCATTAATAAAAGAAAAGGAAATTGTCAGGGTAGTATTGGAGGATTGGTTGAGGCGACGTACGGCAACATAAGCTCATCAGATCAATGTAATCTTCAATCTCGAAGTGTCCACAGCTTTGGAGTCCAAGAATGGTGGGGTTGGACTAATCCCTGACGTAGAATAGAAAGGAATAGGACTTAAATTAATGAGAAGGAATGAAACTTTTTGTGATAACAACTTTTTGAAAAAATACACAATTTGCTTGCTTTTCTCTTCTTCGTTACTTAGCATCCGCTAATTGTTATCCTATGATTTATGGAAAACCCAATAGGTGTCGGTGAGCCATCGCAAGGACCCTAGTAGACATCCAGCCAACCATAGTAGCTTTACTTTGTAAGGTAGTTAATAATCTTTTTGTGTATTTTCCTTTCAAACTGATGTACATGTAAATGGTTATAGTGGGACAATGTATCATCTGAACTTTATTTCGTCAATGGAAAAGTGTTGAAATACTTTCTTCTGAATATACTTTATTTGCAGTCTATTTCTGAATGTTAGTTGTGATTGCTGAATAAATTATTGCTGAGTAACGAGATCTGATTATGGGAGGATCTGACGGTCCGAGAATCGGGGTCACGACATTAAGAATCTCAAGACCATAAAGTATGTATCCAATACCATCCTTTATTTTCCTAATGAAGTATCACTCTCTAGTGCTAGATTCTAGCTTACTTTCGGAACCTTATTAAAGATACATTGTAGTCTCTACTACATATATATCTTGGAAACTAAGAGGTAATTATGCTAATATTCATCATTGATCAAAACACAAGATCCAATTGTATATTCCTACAACTCTATTGAGTTTAGGTGTATTAGGAGGTGTGATATAGGAATGAGATTCCTTTATCCATAAGGTATTCCTTGAATTCATCTAATAGGTACATCATACCTAGGTTAGATCAAATTCATTTCATCTTCCTTCACACTTTGGTTCTAAATCGAAATTGTGAAATCTTTGAACATTTCAAAGCTTTCTAAGGTGAAGGAAAGAAAACTCATATCACAAATAATCATCGAATGATATCACGTATGATCAGTGTTTATTATGATACATATGATCCACATATGTCAATATGTACGAGTTCTTGAATACCTCAGCATATAACACCATTCACAGAGAAAGGTGCATTGTATATTTTACTTAGAATACAATATTCACAAGTATGTAAGATTTGAAATTTTAGACATTCTAAAGCTTCATCTCTTACCAATATATCGATCTCATCAATAGACTTATGTCCAAGACTCGATACCATATCATTATCAAATGATATTCATTCTCCTATTGATCTTTAAAGATTTGATTTTCAATATTATAAACGTTAATGAACTATCCATTAATTTTCTAATTTAGTAGAGTCCTTCAAATGTCAGATTACTATCTGAAATATATCCACCATAACTCTTTATGATAGGTCTATTCCAGAATTCATGTTTATTTCCATCATTTATAAATTAACAAAAAGTGTATTCTAATATCTAGGGCATAGACATTCTCTAAGACTAAGGACTCTCCCACTAAAAATATGAAGTCTATCAATCCAACAGAGATTGTTGCAACAATTGCATCAACATCCATGTGGATGACTATTAAACCTTAATATCAAAATTTTTATTCATCTAAAACATATGCAATCCAATTGCATATGTTATCAAAAGAATGAGATATAATTATTAGACTTTAATCTTATCTAATAAGAAAGTCAATTTTAATGATCAAATATAGACTATAAATTATTCTGATGCACTATCTGAGTCCTTCCCTAAGGATCTTAGATATTCTAGATAGTCATATTATCTGCACATCGGCTAATTGCAGTATTGGCATCCATCCAACTCTTTGGATGTCATATGGAAGTTATAGAAGTACAGTCAACTTTTCCTTCTTTCTTGGGTCAGACCCAAGCTTCCACTTTGCTTCCTTCATCTATAAACAACCATTTCTTAAGATAACGTATCTCTCATGTTGAACTCAAAAGAATTCAATGTAAGAGCATTTCAACATTTATGCATGCTTCATTCAATTAATACAATATGAATATTATGAAGCTTTATGAATGATTTGAGTATAGATAGTAGAATGAAGACACTCATTGTATCTACATCCATCTAAACTCTAAAAGACGTTGGTTCAGGCAGGTACTCTAACATTTTGAATACATCATCTCCTATAGAGCCACCAATATGTATGATGCAGTGAACCATGTAATTCATGATTAAATGTCAAGAGCACATATGTATGCCACGATATCTTCTTAGATTTTATAAGGATTAATTGATAATTATGATCTTCATCGACATGTCACTTCCAAAGTATATTCTATGATAAATGAAGACTATAGAGACATATAAACCCTAGGGTTGTTGTCCTATTGTCTATTTAATTATCATTCCTCATTATTATGAGGAAACTTGCAAATTGCAACCACATACATTATGTCTCCAACTCCAAGTATAATATCTTGATCATGGATACAATCCTTGATATTTTACTAGTTATTATAGAGTATATTATTGACTGGGTTTAATGAAGGATTATCTGAAATAAGAAAATTTGCAGAAATTTATATAAATGTATATTTTACTTTGATTTAGGAATTTTCATATCAAAGTTGTCTTGCCTTGTCAACACTAAAATTTCATTCCCTTGATCACTTTCAATGTAAGAGATATACTTACCATTATATCTCAAGCAAGAACTGGGATCTCCTTTCTTATCTTTGTCACATCTCAATAATATGAGAACCTATAACTTAGATAAAAAAGAATAGGGAACACATTCCGCCTTGCAAGTCCAACTTGCATTCCCAATTCGGTCTTTAACATTCGGGCCCACCACCCCTAAGGTGATGTTGACCCATCGTTAATTGAACCAACTGCCAACAGGCTTATCACTCGCTATGCGCAATCCAATATCGCCCCAATATAATGACCCAATATTGGGGTCATTATGCATATGGCCTTACTCTTTCGAGAAGAAAGAGACCGATCTAGATGCGCTTGTATGCAGGATTTGTCACTTCAGATAGGAGTCTCTTACATACAATCTCTAGCGACGGAACCCTTCGCCTTGATGGGAAACCATGGATGTCACTTATATGATCATCAATATCATGTTCAAATTCTAATTAATCATTATGAATCATATTCATTACGATTAATTCTTCCAAGGGAAATACAACTCTATTCATAATAGAGTGTTTTAATTTTAATTGGATTCCAATCTAATTACATTAAATCAATGATCCAATTACTATCCAACATACATTCTTTATTGTTACCTGAAACATGGTGTTATCTCAAATACATATTACTTGAATTTCAAGAATTTAAAAAAATACATCATGATCTCTCTAGCATTATTCCTTACCTACCCGCTAAAATGGCCAGTACCAACAGGAGTGGGACAGACCGCACACAGTACAATCTGCTACCCCAACGCTCCCCGTCTAGACACCATATCCACCTAGGGAAAGGATATACCAAATTGATTACTTTGTACTTGAGATGATAATCCGTTTTTAACCAAAGTTATATCATACAGTAATAATAAAAATCATTTTGATTTTAAGGAAATTTGCTAAATAAATTTCCAATCCTATTCAAGCAACATTGTTTGTTGGAAAGTAGATTGAGTAACCAATTTGTGATCTAGATTATATCTAATCAATTATTGGTTAAGGGCATGTCATTTAAGGAAATAATTATCATAAAATATTTATAAAATATTTATACATAAATTTTCAAGGAAATTAACCATTAATTTCACTAATTGATTAGATGGCAATCACAGGGTTCTTGATTAGGAATGCAATTTCCAACAGTGACTTTCACTGACTAAAATTAGCATATTTCAATCAATTTAAATACAATCACGCAAAATAAGTTTCTATAGTTTGTTAATTTGATTTATAACACAACTCAAGTGATTTGCATGTATTTCTAGGCATTTCAAATCCGCAATTAACGCTTTAATTATGTCAAGATTCGCCATACCCGAATAGTGGATACATGTTCACTAAAATGATCATAACATGAGCAAACGGATTCAAAATAATGCAAACTCAAGTCTGGCGGTTTATTTATTTAATAGAGAATATAATACAAGCAATAATTTTGTGTATAAAAAATTTAAACAGGGTCGAAAATATTCACAAAATAGGGCTGCGTGAAACAAATGTGATAAAATTTTCACAAAACTTAATGAACCCAAGTCATCCTAGGTTTATGGATCATATTCGAAAAATCTAACATGGCTCTGATATCACTTGAAGGATATGGTAAGAATCCATAAGCACATCGTGGAAGCATGAGGATCGCATTGTACGTGATCGAGAGTTACTAGTCGCACTAGTTGCTCACGACAACGGAGTTTAAAAATTCTCATGCGCGACGAAACTATAAGATCCAAGAATACTTCTTGGATCATTTAGTCTATACCACAAGAATTATTAGGGATAACTCTTAAAGTGTGGTTGCGATGCATTGGACATATTACTTAGAATAAAATATTCACAAGTATGTAAGATTTGAAATTTTGAACATTCTAAAGCTTCATCTCTTACCAATATATTGATCTCATCAATATATTTATGTCCAAGACTCGATGCCATATCATTATTAAATGATCTTCATCCTCCCATTGATCTTTAAAGGTTTGATTTTCAATATTATAAACGTTAATGAACCATTCATTCTTTTTCTAATTTAGTAGAGTCCTTCAAATGTCATATTACTATCTGAAATATATCCACCATAACTCTTTATAATAGGTCTATTCCATAATTCATGTTTATTTCCATCATTTATAAATTAACAAAAAGTGTATTTTAATATCTAGGGCATAGACATTATCTAAGACTAAGGACTCTCCCACTGAAAATATGATGTCTATCCATCCAACAGAGATTGTTGCAACAATTGCATCAACATCCATGTGGATAACTATTAAACCTTAAGATCAAAATTTCTAGTCATCTAAAACATATGCAATCCAATTGCAAATGTTATCAGAATAATGATATATAATTATTAGACTTTTATTTTATCTGATAAGCAAGTCAATTTCAATGATCAAATGTAGACTATAAATTATTCTGATGCACTATCTGAGTCCTTCTCCAAGGATCTTAGATATTCTAGATAGTCATATTATCAGCACATCGGCTAATTGCAGTATTGGCATTCATCCAACTCTTTGGATGTCATATGGAAGTTATAGAAGTACAGTCAACTTTTCCTTCTTTCTTGGGTCAGACCCAAGCTTCCACTATGCTTCCTTCATCTATAAACAACCATTTCTTAAGATAACATATCTTTCATGTTGAACTCAAAAGAATTCAATGTAAGAGCATTTCAACATTTATGCATGCTTCATTCAATTAATACAATATGAATATTATGAAGCTTTATGAATGATTTGAGTATAGATAGTAGAATGAAGACACTCATTGTATCTACATCCATCTAAACTTTAAAAGACGTTGGTTCAGGCAGGTACTCTAACATTTTGAATACATCATCTCCTATAGAGCCACCAATATGTATGATGCAGTGAACCATGTCATTCATGATTAAATGTCAAGAGCACATATGTATGCCAGGATATCTTCTTAGATTTTATAAATATTAATTGACAATTATGATCTTCATCGACATGTCACTTCCAAAGTATATTCCAAGATAAATCAAGACTATAGAGACATATAAACCCTAGGGTTGTCCTAAGTCTATTTAATTATCATTCCTCACTATTATGAGGAAACTTGCAAATCGCAACCACATTCATTATGTCTCCAACTGCAAGTATAATATCTTGATCATGGATACAATCCTTGATATTTTACTAGTTATTATAGAGTATATTATTGAGTGGGTTTAATGAATGATTATCTAAAATAAGAAAATTTACAGAAATTTATATAAATATATATTTTACTTTGATTTAGGAATTTTTATATAAATTTGTCTTGCCTTGTCAACACTGAAAGTTCATTCCCTTGATCACTTTCAATGTAAGAGATATACTTACCATTATATCTCAAGAATGATCTGGGATCTCCTTTCTTATCTTTGTAACATCTCAATAATATGAGAACATGTTACTCAGATAAACAGAATAGGGAACACATTCCGCCTTACAAGTCCAACTTGCATTCCCAATTCGGTCTTTAACATTCAGGCCCACCATCCCTAATGTGATGTTGACCCGTCATTAATTGAACCAACTGTCAACAGGATTATCACTCGCTATGCGCAATCCAATCGCCGCAATAATATGAGGACCCAATATTAGGGTCATTATGCATATGGACTTACTCTTTCGAGAAGAGAGAGACCGATCTACATGCGCTTGTTTGCAGGATCTATCACTTCGGATAGGAGTCTCTTGCATACAATCTCTAGCGACGGAACCCTTCGCCTTAACGGGAGACCATGGATGTCACTTATGTGATCCTCGATCTCATGTTCAAATTCTAATTAATCATTATGAATCATATTCATTACGATTAATTCTTCCAAGGGAAATACAACTCTATTTATAATAAAGTGTTTTAATTTTAATTGGATTCCAATCTAATTACATTAAATCAATGATCCAATTACTATCCAACATACATTCTTTATTGTTACTTGAAACATGGTATTATCTCAAATACGTATTACTTGAATTTTAAGAATTTGAAAAAATACATCATGATATCTCTAGAATTACTCCTTACCTACCTGCTAAAATGGCCAGTACCGACGGGAGTGGAACAGACTGCACACGGTACAATCTGCTACCCCAACGCTCCCCGACTAGACACCATATCCACCTAGGGAAAGGATAATACCAAATTGCTTACTTTGTACTTGAGATAATAATCAGTTTTTTAACCTAAGTTATATCATATAGTTATAATAAAAATAATTTTAATTTTAATCAAATTTACTAAATAAATTCCCAATCCTATTTACGCAACATTGTTTGTTGGAAAGTAGATTGAGTAACCAATTTGTGATCTAGATCATATCTAATCAATTATTGGTTAAGGGCATGTCGTTTAAGGAAATAATTATCATAAAATATTTATAAAATATTTATACATAAATCTTCTAGGAAATTAACCATTAATTTCATTAATTGATTAGATGGCCATCACAAGGTTCTTGATTAGAAATGTAATTTCCAGCAGTGACTTTCACTGACTAAAACTAGCATATTTTAATCAATTTAAATACAATCATGCAAAATAAGTTTCTATAATTTGTTAATTTGATTTATAACCGAACTCAAGTGATTTTCATGTATTTCTAGGCATTTCAAATCCGCAATTAACTCTTTAATTATGTCAAGATTCGCCATACCCGAAATAGTGGATACATGTTCACTAAAATGATCGTAACATGAGCAAAGGGATTCCAAATAATGCAAACTCAAGTCTCATGGTTTCCATATTTAATAGAGAATATAAGAAAAGCAATAATTTTGTGTTTAAAAATTTAAACAGGGTCGAAAATCTTCACAAAATAGGGCTGCGTGAAACAAATGTGATAAAATTTTCACAAACCTTAATGAACCCAAGTCATCCTAGGTTTATGGATCATATTTGAAACCTCTAACATGGCTCTGATACCACTTGAAGTATATGGTAAGAATCCATAAGCACATCATGGAAGCATGAGGATCGCATCGTATGTGATCGGGAGTGACTAGTCGCACTAGTTGCTCACGACAACGGAGTTTAAAAATTTTCATGCGCGACGAAACTACATGATCCATGAATACTTCTCAGATTATTTAGTATTTACCACAAGAAGTATTAGGTCTAACTCTTAAAGTGTGGCTGCGATCATGTCTCTAAACAAAGAGACCTTCTGTCTCAAGTCTGATTCAATGGTGGAGACGCTTGTGAGCGCGTTGATGAGACACGTGCTTTTCGCAATTCATGTTGATAATCCAAGTGGCATATATCCTTATCTTATCACAAGAGATACAACATCTTCTTCATGAGTGAGGTGCACCGAAGGATACAGAGATCCATGAGCAAGCAATCTAGCAGCATAACAGCGACGCTGCGACGACGACAACTCTCTCTAGGGCTCCATGGTGGCCGACCACAATGAGAGAGGGAGAGAGAGGGTTGTCCTTAGAGAGAGGGGGATAGAGCCTTATGTTATTATTCATTACATGAAGAGCAAAGGTGCCCTTCTATTTATAATATTTTGGGATCCATGGATCTCAATTCATGGATAACACAAATCCAATGGTTCACATTGATTTGTATTTCTTTTAATGGCCACGATTTTTTGTTGCACAAATTTGAAATAATATTTTGTTGTCTTTTAAATAAATTAAATATATTGAAAATAAACCAAATAATTCAATTTAAATCAAAGCAATAAATATGGAATGGATTGGAGATAAAACAACCAACATTCCATGTATAGGGTGGATAGCCACAAGTTGAGGGTGCTCAACATGGTCGTCCCCCCTTAAATGGAATGATGGGCTTTTATTCCGTAATCCATATATTATAATTCACATCAACATCTAACTAATAAATGTCATTACAAATATATCTCTCTTATATATTATAAATCACATTTATAATATATATGATTAATATTGATAGTGCTATCCACATTATTCATATCTATGACATTCAATCATATTGGATCTCTATTCTCATGTGCCCAAATAATATGATCATCATTATTCACATCTTTGATAATTAAATCACATTCAATTATCTTAGATAACTCTCAATATAATACGAAGCAAATTCATATAATTCATGATAATTAAATCACATTTAATTATCAATTTTCTCAATGCTCGGATGTGTATATCAATAATGAAATTATCCTTTGAATTCTTTCAAGGATAGTGCACTTTCTCTATGTATACTTAGAGATAAGGACAAGCCAATTATATTGTTCCATGTATAGTGACTTTAATATTCATATCACATCTCAAATCCAAATCTTGCGGGCCTCTCATAGATGATTAATAAAGGTCACAAATCTAATCTTCTTATTACATCTGAATCACATTCAGATCAATGTACAACATTTGGACCAATATTACATCACTTCTCTACTGAGAAGAGTCACTAAAATCCAAACCCATTTCATCACTCCCTAGGATTGGAAGCACCACAGTTATACAATCATGTATGATCACATCACCCACAGGTATTCCTAATACCTATGCATCCTG